>CM051002.1:25470805-25809610 GCA_027704905.1 Muraenolepis orangiensis | reverse complement strand
AACCAGAAATGAGCATCTAACCAATAGTGGGCATTTAACCAGAAGTCAGCACCTAATCAGAAGTGAGCATCTAACCAGAAGTCAGCAACTAATCAGAAGTCAGCACCTAACCATAAGTCAGCATCTAAACAGAAGTCAGCAGCTAACCAGAAATTAGCAACTAACCAGAAGTCATCACCTAACCAGAAGTCAGTAACTAACCAGAAGAGAGCATCTAACCAAAGGTTTGCACCTAACGAGAAGTGAGCACCTAACCAGAAGTGAGCAGCTAACCAAAAGTCAGCATATAACCAGAAGTCAACATATAACCAGAAGTGAACATCTAACCAGAAGTGAGCCCTTAACCAGAAGTCAGCATCTAACCAGAAGTCATCATCCAACCAGAAAAGAGCACCTTACCAGAAGTCATCATTCATTCAGAAAAGAGCACCTTACCAGAAGTCAGCATCTAACCAGAAGTTAGAATCTAACCAGAAGTCAGACTCTAACCAGAAGTGAGCACCTAACCAGAAGTGAGCATTTAACCAGAAGTCAGCATCTAAACAGAAGTCAGCACTTAACCAGAAATGAGCACCTAACCAAAAGTGAGCACCTAACCAGAAGTCGGCACCTAACCAGAAGTTTGCGCCTAACCAGAAGTGAGCACCTGACCAGAAGTCAGCATGTAACCAGAAGTCAGCACCCGACAAGAAATGAGCACCTAACCAGTATTCAGTAGCTAACCAGAAAAGAAACAGAAGTGAGCATTTAACCAGAAGTCAGCATCTAAACAGAAGTCAGCACTTAACCAGAAATGAGCACCTAACCAAAAGTGAGCACCTAACCAGAAGTCTGCACCTAAACAGAAGTGAGCACCTGACCAGAAGTCAGCACCAAACCAGAAGTGAGCATTTAACCAGATGTCAGCACCTAACCAGAAGTCAGCATCCAATCAGAAGTCATCATCCAACCAGAAAAGAGCACCTTACCAGAAGTCAGCCTCGAAACAGAAGTGAGCACCAAACCAGAAGTCAGCATCTAACCAGAAGAGAACACCTTACCAGAAGTGAGAATCTAACCAGAAGTCATTATCTAACCAGAAGTCAGCAACTAACCAGATGTCAGCACATAACCAGAAGTCAGCACCTAACCAGAAGTTAGTATCTAAACAGAAGTGGGAATCTAACCAGAAGTCAGACTCTAACCATTAGTGAGCACCTTACCAGAAGTGAGCACTTAACCAGAAGTCAGCATCTAACCAAAAGTCATCATCAAACCAGAAAAGAGCACCTTACCAGAAGTTAGCCTCTAACTACAAGTGAGCACCAAACTAGAAGTCAGCATCCAACCATAAGAGAGCACCTAACCAAAAGTCTGCATCTATCCTGAAGTCAGCACCTAACCAGAAGTCATCATCTAACCAGAAAACCGCACCTAACCAGAAGTCTGCACCTAACCAGAAGTAAGCACCTAACCAGAAGTGAGCAGCTAACCAGAAGTCAGCACCTAACCAGAAGTCAGCATTTAACCAGAAGTCAGCATCTAACCAGAAGTAAGCACCTAACCAGAAGTGGGCATCTAACCAGAAGTGAGCACCTAACCAGAAGTGAGCATTTAACCAGAAGTCAGCATCTAACCAGAAGTCAGCAACTAACCAGAAGTCAGCATCTAACTAGAAGTCAGAATCGAACCAGAAGTCAGCATCTAACCAGAAGTCAGCACCTAAAGAGAAGTCAGCATCTAACCAGGAGTGAGAATTTAACCAGAAGTTAGACTCTAACCAGAAGTGAGCACCTAACCAGAAGTGAGCATTTAACCAGAAGTCCTCATCTAAACAGAAGTCAGCACCTAACCAGAAATGAGCACCTAACCAAAAGTCAGCACCTAACCAGAAGTCATCATCTAACCAGAAGTCATCATCCAACCAGAAAAGAGCACCTAACCAGAAATGAGGGCCTAACAAAAAATCAGCACATAACCAGAAGTCAGCATCTAACCAGAAGTCATCATCCAACCAGAAGTAAGCACCTAACCAGAAGTCAGCACCTAACCAGATGTCAGCATCTAAACAGAAGTCAGCATCTAACCAGAAATGAGCATCAAACCAGAAGTCAGCACCTAACCAGAAGTCAGTAACTAACCAGAAGTCAGCACCTAACCAGAAGTAAGCACCTAACCAGAAGTCAGCATCTAACCAGAAGTGGGAATCTAACCAGAAGTCAGACTCTAACCAGAAGTGAGCACCTAACCAGAAGTGAGCATTTAACCAGAAGTCAGCATCTAAACAGAAGTCAGCACCTAACCAGAAATGAGCACCTAACCAAAAGTCAGCACCTAACCAGAAGTCAGCATCTAACCAGAAGTCATCATCCAACCAGAAAAGAGCACCTTACCAGAAGTTATCCTTTAACCAGAAGTGAACACCAAACCAGAAGTCAGCATCTAACCAGAAGTCATCATCCAACCAGAAGTAAGCACCTAACCAGAAGTCAGCACCTAACCAGATGTCAGCATCTAAACAGAAGTCAGCATCTAACCAGAAATGAGCATCAAACTGGTCATCATAACCAGAAGAATCTATAAAATAGATAAAAATAGAATAAAAAATAGAATAAAAAATAGAATAAGGAATATAAAATAAAAATAAAAAATGCAATTTATAAAATGCAAAAATCAGCACAGAAAAAAGCAATATATATATATAAATCAATGTAATAAAATATACATTGTTATATGTTATACGCCCTTGTTCAGCAGCCTGATGGCCTGACTGTGGAAGCTATCTCTAAGCCTATTTGTACGACACTTGTACGCATCTAAACAGAAGTCAGCATCTAACCAGAAATGAGCATCAAACCAGAAGTCAGCACCTAACCAGAAGTCAGTAACTAACCAGAAGTCAGCACCTAACCAGAAGTAAGCACCTAACCAGAAGTCAGCATCTAACCAGAAGTGGGAATCTAACCAGAAGTCAGACTCTAACCAGAAGTGAGCACCTAACCAGAAGTGAGCATTTAACCAGAAGTCAGCATCTAAACAGAAGTCAGCACCTAACCAGAAATGAGCACCTAACCAAAAGTCAGCACCTAACCAGAAGTCAGCATCTAACCAGAAGTCATCATCCAACCAGAAAAGAGCACCTTACCAGAAGTTATCCTTTAACCAGAAGTGAACACCAAACCAGAAGTCAGCATCTAACCAGAAGTCTGCACCTAACCAGAAGTGAGAGTCTAACCAGAAGTAATCATTTAACCAATAGTGGGCATTTTTTAACCAGAAGTCAGCACCTAACCAGAAGTCAGCATTTAACCAGAATTGAGCATCTAACCATAAGTCAGCACCTTATCAGAAGTGAGCATCTAACCAGAAGTCAGCAACTGATCAGAAGTAAGCACCTAACCAGAAGTGAGCATCTAACCAGAAGTCAGCATCTAACCAGAAGTCAGCGTTTAACCAGAAGTGGGCATCTACTCAGAAGTGAGCACCTAACCAGAAGTGAGCATTTAACCAGAAGTCAGCATCTAACCAGAAGTGGGAATCTAACCAGAAGTCAGACTCTAACCAGAAGTGAGCAGCTAACAAGAAGTGAGCATTTAACCAGAAGTCAGCATCTAAAAATAAGTTATCACCTAACCAGAAATGAGCACCTAACCAAAAGTCAGTAACTAACCAGAAGTCAGCATCTAACCAGAAGTCATCATCCAACCAGAAAAGAGCACCTTAACAGAAATGAATCTCTGAACAGAAGTGAGCACCAAACCAGAAGTCAGCATCCAACCAGAAGAGATCACCTTACCAGAAGTGATCCTCTAACCAGAAGTGAGCACCAAACCAGTAGTCAGCATCTAACCAGAAGTATGCATCTAACCAGAAGTGAGAATCTAACCGAAAGTCAGCATTTAACCAGAAGTGGGCATCTAACCAGAAGCGAGCACCTAACCAGAAGTGAGCATTTAACCAGAAGTCAGCATCTAACCAGAAGTCAGCAACTCACCAGAACTCAGTACCTAACCAGAAGTCAGCATCTAACCAGAAGTGGGAATCTAACCAGAAGTCAGACTCTAACCAGAAGTGAGCACCTAACCAGAAGTGAGCATTTAACCAGAAGTCAGCATCTAAACAGAAGTCAGCACCAAACCAGAAATAAGCACCTAACAAAAAGTCTGCACCTAACCAGAAGTAAGCACCTAACCAGAAGTGATCCTCTAACGAGAAGTGAGCACCAAACCAGAACTCAGCATCTAACCGGAAGTCAGCATTTAACCAATAGTGGGCATCAAACCAGAAGTCAGCACCTAACAAAAAGTCTGCACCTAACCAGAAGTAAGCATCTAACCAGAAGTCAAGTCAAGTCAAGTCAAGTCAAGTTTATTGTCACTTCACAGTTTACAGTTTAGTATAAAGCAGTGATGTGAAATTCTTGTGTGCAATACCCGACGACAGACAGCAGTTATAGAATAAGATAAAATAAAAATAGATAAAATAGATAAAAATAGAATAAAAAATAGAATAAAAAATAGAATAAGGAATATAAAATAAAAATAAAAATGCAATTTATAAAATGCAAAAATCAGCACAGAAAAGAGCAATATATATATATAAATCAATGTAATAAAATATACATTGTTATATGTTATACGCCCTTGTTCAGCAGCCTGATGGCCTGACTGTGGAAGCTATCTCTAAGCCTATTTGTACGACACTTGATACTGCGGTATCGCCTGCCTGACGGTAATAGTGAGTAAAGTTCGTGGCTGGGGTGGGCAATGTCTTTTATAATCCGCTGGTTGTAAATGTCCAGGAGGGAGGGGAGCTCACCTCCAACGATATACTGGGCCGTCCGCACCACCCTTTGAAGCGCTCTGCGCTCGAGTGCCGTGCAGTTCCCGTACCAGGCGGTGATACACCCTGTCAGAACACTCTCGATGGTGCCGTTGTAGAATGTTCTCAGGATGCGGGGGCCCATGCTGAATTTCTTCAGACGCCTGAGAAAATACAGGCGTTGTTGGGCCTTTTTCACCACGTGTGTGGTGTGCGTGGACCATGTGAGGTCCTCGGAGATGTGCACGCCGAGGAACTTGAAGCTGCTGACCCTCTCTACTGCAACGCCGTCGATGGAGATAGGGCTGTGCTCTCCCCTCTGCCTCCTGAAGTCCACGATCAGCTCCTTGGTCTTCTTGACGTTGAGGGCGAGGCTGTTCTCCTGGCACCACTGCTCCAGCGATCCGACCTCCTCCCTGTAGGCTGTCTCGTCGTCGCCGGCGATCAGGCCCATCACTGTCGTGTCGTCAGCAAACTTGACGATGACGTTGGAGCTGTGCATAGCCATGCAGTCGTGGGTGTAGAGGGAGTAGAGGAGAGGGCTCAGCACGCATCCCTGGGGGGCTCCCGTGTTGAGGGTCAGTGGCTCTGATGTGGTGCTGCCCATCCTCACCACCTGGCGGCGGTCCGACAGGAGGTTCAGTATCCAGCTGCACATGGATGGGGGTACGCCTAGACCTCTCAGCTTGGTGTCGAGCTTGGCAGGAACTATTGTGTTGAATGCTGAGCTGTAGTCCACAAACAGCATTCGCACATAACAGTTCCTCCCCTCCAGGTGGGAAAGGGCAGTGTGGAGGGCCATGGCAATTGCGTCGTCCGTGGATCTATTTTGACGATATGCAAATTGCCATGGGTCCAGCGTGGTAGGTAACACGGAGCAAATAAAGTCCTTGACCAACCTCTCGAAGCATTTGCTAACGATCGAGGTGAGGGCCACAGGTCTGTAGTCATTCAGGCATGTTACCTTGGTTTGTTTAGGGACAGGCACGATGGTGGATATCTTGAAGACCGCGGGGACAACAGCCTGGGACAGGGAGAGGTTGAAGATGTCTGCAAAGACTCCTGCCAACTGGTCTGCGCATGCTCTGAGGACGCGGCCCGGGATGTCGTCGGGGCCTGCCGCCTTACGGATGTTCAGCCGCTTAAAGGTGCGGCGCACATCCGCCTCCGAGATGCGCAGCTGGCTGGTCTCCCCAGTCGGTGCTGGCTTCGGCGGGCTGCCGTTTACGTCGAACCGAGCAAAAAATGTATTTAGCTCTCCTGGGAGGGAGGTAGAGGAGTTCTCTACACAACTGGTTCTCCCTCTGAAGTTCGTTATCTTCTGCAGCCCCTGCCACATACCCCTCGCATCGTGTTTCTTGAATTTATCTTCCACTCTGTCCTTATACTCCCGCTTGGCAGTGACGATGGTTTTACGGAGGTCGTAACGGGCTCTCGTATATTCCTCCGTATTCCCGGAACCAAAGGCGGCGTTACGCGCATGTAGGGCAGCGCGAACATCGCCGTTAATCCACGGTTTCTGGTTGGGATATATCCGAACCGACTTGGTCGGAACAACGTCATCTATGCACTTCTTGATGAACCCGGTGACCGACGACGCGTACTCGTTGATGTTATTGTCCGAGGCAACGCGGAACATGTGCCAGTCAGCGTGATCAAAACAATCCTGCAGCGTAGAATCTGATTGGTCCGACCAGCATTGGACCTCCCTCACAGCGATCGGTTGCTGCTTCAGTCTCTGCCTATAGGCGGGGAGTAGCTGGATAGAGCGGTGATCTGATTTGCCGAACGGTGGGCGGAGGAGGGCCTTGTAGCCATCACGGAAGGGAGTGTAGCAGTGGTCGAGGATCCGCTCGCCCCGTGTGTTGCTCTTTATGTGTTGGTAGAACTTCGGGAGAACCTTCTTCAGGTTCGCCTTGTTGAAGTCCCCCGCTACGATGAGAGCCGCTTCGGGGTGGGCCGACTCCTGTTCGCTGATAGCCCCGTACAGTTCCTTCAGCGCTGTGTCCGTGTTGGCTTGTGGGGGAATGTAAACAGCGGTCACGGTTACCGCTGTAAACTCCCGAGGTAGCCAGTATGGACGGCACATAAGCATCAGGTACTCCAGGTCCGGGGAACAGAAAGACTTGAGGGGATGTACATGACTTTGGTTGCACCAAGATCTGTTTATCATGAGACATACCCCCCCTCCGCGATCTTTACCGGAGAGAGCCTTTGTTCTGTCCGCCCGGTGTACGGAAAATCCCGTCGGCTCGATAGCTGCGTCGGTAACCCCCTCCGACATCCATGTCTCCGTAAGGCAGATAATGCAATTGTCCCTAGTTTCCCGGTGGAATTGAATACGAGCCTGTAGTTCGCTTAACTTGTTGTCCAGAGACTGTACATTAGCCAGTAGAATGGTGGGTAGTGGGGGGCGATCGGATCGACATCTCAGCCTGACTAGCACGCCGGCTCGCTTCCCTCGCTTCCTCCGGCGACGCTTGCGCGTAATCGTGCCCAAAATGGACGGAGATAATCCAGCTGTGACATCGGGCGGGACGTCCGAGTCGAAAGAATGAAAAAACTCCGGTAGGCGGCGAGCAACTGTCGATCTGATCTCCCAAAGTGTGCAGAAGTTATAAGTGAACTTGCTGCTAACATCCTGAACTAAAAAAGTTGCAATAAAAATAATAAATAACAAAAAACTGCGTCGTCGTGCGGGAGCTCGCGACACGGCAGCCATCTCGTACGGCGCCATACTCCATACACAGAAGTCAGCAACTAATCAGAAGTCAGCATCTAACCAGAAGTCAGCACCTAATCAAAAGTGAGCATCTAACCAGAAGTCAGCAACTAATCAGAAGTCACCATCTAACCAGAAGTCAGCATCTGAACAGAAGTCAACACCTAATCAGAAGTCAGCAATAAATCAGAAGTTAGCATCTTACCATAAGTCAGCATCTAACCAGAAGTACTAAAAAGCAGTAAAGTAAACTATACTACTTATTTGAGTTATTATATCACAGCTAAGGGGAAAGGGTGGGAAGGAGCTGTTCCTGAACCTGCTGGTCTAAGAACACACCTGTAGTGCCAGGAGGAGGGCCAACAGCCTGTTGCTGGGGGGAGACTGAGGAGCCGGTGGTGGGTCGGGCAGTTTTCACCACCCTCTGCATTGCGGTTCTCTAATCTTCTTCCTCAGTACCTTCAATCCTCTAAGTCAGAAAGGTCGGTAATACTCCAAAACCTGGGATGCGTCTAAAAAGTACCATGAACAGCTCTCCTAACCGACACTTTGTTTCCGTTTGTGTGTGCGTCAGTGTGTGTGTCATATTCCCCGGGGGGTGCCCAAAGCACCCCAAAGTAAAGGGATCACAGCGTTGGATCAAACTGTCTTAGTAAGTAGCAGAGAGAGTCCCAAGTTCGTGACACGGCTTGGCTAGGGAACAGCACAGCGCTGAGAGAGAGAGAGAGAGAGAGCGAGCGTGAGAGTTCTTCCTCAGACTCCAGTGAAGAGGGATAACCACCTGTTAGCACGTTAGATGTATTGGTATTTAAAAAATTTAAATACATTTTTTTTTTTCATTTAAATCTCTAGAACTTCAGGAATTATTTGCATTGTCCTGGTTATCACTCGCTGAGGAAATGTCGGCGGCCATCTTGCGTACATTTTAAACTTTAAACTGTTTCGACAGCTCCGAGGTAGACGGAGGTCTAACTCAAAGGCAAAGTGAAAAGTTCCGGTGAGAGACTCAAATCTCTAACAGTGAGCTGAAGGAATTACGGAAAGAGGAGCAGAGGAGTATGTGTTGGTGACGCTAATTATATGAGCTGAATTTAAACGGCGTGTAAAATGAGGACTACTTAACTGAAGAGGAATGGCGACACCGTTGTCACCTGTTTCTATGAGATATGAAGGGGTTTGAATAATGAGGTCCACAGGATCGGCTGGGTGCGGCCAAGTCGATTGTGCCGTGCTCAACACCGTGCAATGTCAAGAGTTTATATCATGACCTGCTATATCAAGAGTTTTACAAAAAAGTGCTCGGATGTGCTTTACCTTTAAGGAAAAGTTTGTATTTATCCAAAGCATATAGTGGCCTTTGAGGAGCGAAGAAGGGGCGTCAAGGATGCCAACAGGAACGTATTATTTGGCATCAGTGAGTAGGGAGAGGGGATTTCACGAAACAAGCATACATCACGGCTGTATCAAAGGATGACGTGTCCATATCAGCAGAGTCTCAAAATATCTGATTTCTCTAACTGCCACTGACCTGCGGTCGTTCTTACTTTCTGCTGCTGTCATTTGAGGCTAGAGAAGCTTGATCTGGCCTCAGCCAATCTGCGGGGACGTCATCGAGGCACGAGGCATGATTCTGTGATAGTGATGACACTGATATGGCAGCTAGCGCTGTGACCACAAGCGTGCTAGTTTAAAACAGACAATGCAACAACTGCTGTCTGTGAACGATTCCAATCCGATTCTATGTACAGTACGATTATGGTTGGAAAACTCTCAGACGTACGCAACACGCTGGATGCTTGTTGGGGCGGCAGGATAGCTCAGTCGGTTGGTACTTGGTTCAAGTCCCCGAAACACCTGGGCACGGCCGAGGTTCCCTTGAGCAAGGCACCAGACCCCTACACTCCTCCCCGGGGCAGCTGTATATAAAATAGCTGCCAACTACTACTAATCCTAGGTTGGGTTAAATGCAGAGAAACAAATTTCACTGTGTGTACATGTATGTGACCAATAAAGAGGATTCAATCGTCCATATTTTGTTGTGTGTTGGAGGAAGGTATAATGAATGAATGAGCTTTAGCATACGTTGAATTCGATATTAGGTATATATATACGGTATAAAATGCTGGCGGGTTTCCTTCTGACTCTACGACTGTAAAAAGCAGGTAAGATGAGAGTGAATGACTAAGGTACAAACCTTATCGTATACATGCAGAATATGGAGAGAAATTGCTATTGCTGTTCAAGTCAAGTCAAGTCAAGTCAAGTTTATTGTCACTTCACAGTTTACACAAGTATAAGCAATGAGTGAAAATCGTATGTGCAATACCTAAAGACAGACAGCAGTTATAAAAAACTGAATATGATAAAAAGAAGTAAAAACGTACAAAACTGTATTAGTTAAATATATAAAAATGCAATATGTTAGAAAAAGAGCAATATATATATATATATAAATCAATGAAATAATATAAACATATACATGTGTTTGTATGTATGCATATGCGTAACATATGTGTATATGCTATACACCCTTGTTCAGCAGCCTGACGGCCTGACTGTGGAAGCTATCTCTAAGTCTATTTGTGCGGCACTTGAGACTGCGGTATCGCCTGCCTGACGTAAAAGTGAGTACAGTTTGTGGCTGGGGCATTGTCTATGATGCGTTTGGCCATGGCCACGCACCGCTTGTTGTATGTATCCAGGAGGGAGGGTAGCTCACCTCCAACGATATACTGGGCCGTCCACACCACCCTTTGAAGCGCTCTGCGCTCGAGTGCGGTACAGTTCCCGTACCAGGCGGTGATACACCCTGTAAGAACACTCTCGATTGTGCCAGTGTAGAATGTTCTCAGGATGCGGGGGCCAATGCTGAATTTCTTCAGACGCCTGAGAAAATACAGGCGTTGTTGGGCCCTTTTCACCACGTGTGTGGTGTGCGTGGACCATGTGAGGTCCTCGGAGATGTGCACGCCGAGGAACTTGAAGCTGCTGACCCTCTCTACTGCAACGCCGTCGATGGAGATAGGGCTGTGCTCTCCCCTCTGCCTCCTGAAGTCCACGATCAGCTCCTTGGTCTTCTTGACGTTGAGGGCGAGGCTGTTCTCCTGGCACCACTGCTCCAGCGATCCGACCTCCTCCCTGTAGGCTGTCTCGTCGTCGCCGGCGATCAGGCCCATCACTGTCGTGTCGTCAGCAAACTTGAGGATGACGTTGGAGCTGTGCATAGCCATGCAGTCGTGGGTGTAGAGGGAGTAGAGGAGAGGGCTCAGCACGCATCCCTGGGGGGCTCCCGTGTTGAGGGTCAGTGGCTCTGATGTGGTGCTGCCCATCCTCACCACCTGGCGGCGGTCCGACAGGAGGTTCAGTATCCAGCTGCACATGGATGGGGGTACGCCTAGACCTCTCAGCTTGGTGTCGAGCTTGGCAGGAACTATTGTGTTGAATGCTGAGCTGTAGTCCACAAACAGCATTCGCACATAACAGTTCTTTCCCTCCAGGTGGGAAAGGGCAGTGTGGAGGGCCATGGCAATTGCGTCGTCCGTGGATCTATTTTGACGATATGCAAATTGCCATGGGTCCAGCGTGGTAGGTAACACGAAGCAAATAAAGTCCTTGACCAACCTCTCGAAGCATTTGCTAACGATCGAGGTGAGGGCCACAGGTCTGTAGTCATTCAGGCATGTTACTTTGGTTTGTTTAGGGAGATTGATGTTTTTTTTGTGTCCTTTATTCCTCCAGCTCTGTCTCTACCGTTGAGGGTGTAGTTGGGTTAAGAAGTTCCTCTTATGAGCATCCTTATGTTTGAACATGGTGTTTGTTATGGCCAATCCATGACTATTGTTTTGTATTTATATAATTTGTTGTTATAATCTTATCACAGCTACTTAAGCAGGTGACCTGGCAGTACGAAATTGTGTTATTCATCTTGTTAATATGAATACTTGTGAACTGCTCTATTTTTATGTTTGCGTACCTCAGCGTTATGCTATTGTCTACTTCAACAAATGTACTCCTTAGTCACTTTGGATAAAAGCGTCTGCCAAATGTCCTAAATGTAAATCTAAATGTAAATGTTATTGGATTTCTGTGCTATTGAAAGCATCCTCACCAACTGCATCACAGTGTGATACGGCAACTGCACTGTTTCCGACCGGAATGCGCTGCAGAGGGTGGTGAAAACTACCGAACGCATCGTTGGATTACCCCTCCCTGCAATAAACACTTCCTACCACAAACAGTGTCTGAGGAAGGCACAAAAAATAATCTCACCCCAACCATGGACTGTTTGCCCTCCTCCCCACCTGAAGACGGTATAGAAACTATAGATTCTATCAATACACTTCATTCAGAGTTATTTTAGTTATATTTTGTTTATACTAGTTTTATTTAGTTAGTTGTTGTTATTTAGTTTTTAGCTTAGGTATTACAATATTGTGTGTGCATTTATTCCCCCTGTGTCAACTGTTGCACCTTAATTTCCCTCGGGATTAATAAAGTTTCTTGAATCTTGAAACCTCTGTTCCAAGTCAAGCAGGCTTAGGAACAGCTTCTTCTGTCATCTCCCTGAAATCTGCAGCATGAAAACAGACTTCACCCCCCCATACCTAGTAGACTGTATTTTAGCAACTGTAAACTGTCAATTATATTACCATGCACTTTACAGCTATATTTGCACTCTGGTTAGATGCTAAACATTTTTTGCTGTACTGTACTTGTGCTGTGCAATGACAATACATTTGAATCTAATCTAAGTACTCTAATAAGACTAGATAGGCTAGGCTACATACTGTAAACCAGGCAATAGACTGCATATAGGCTAGAAAGGCCAGGTTATAGTCCAGGCTATAGTCTGTATATAGGCTAGATAGGCCAGGCTATAGACCAGGCTATAGTCTGTATATAGGCTAGATAGGCCAGGTTATAGACCAGGCTATAGACTGTATATAGGCTAGATAGACTAGGTTATAGACCAGGCTACATACTGCATATAGGCTAGATAGACCAGGCTATAGACTGCATATATAACAGGCTAGTGGAAGAATACATTCCGACCAGGTCTGTTCGCTCATTTCCGAACCGCAAACCATGGATGAATTCTGACATACGGAACAAACTTAAGGATTGGAGTACTGCTTTCACAACAGACGACTCCGATCTCTACAAGAAGGCCAAGTACGAACTCAGAAAAGCCATCAAGAAGGGTAAGTTGGATTACAAAAACAAATTGGAATTACAGTTCGGGGTCTCTGACACCAGATGTATGTGGCAAGGTCTGAGGGTCCTCTCCAACTACAAGGGGAGCTCAGGGGCAGTCACCAACAACGACCCTACCCTACCAGATGAGCTAAACAAGTTTTTTGCTTGCTTTGAAAGGGACCATGAGCCGACCAACAACTTGATCAGCCCAGAGGACTACGTTCTACAACTGTCCGAGGTCCGCAGAATCTTCAGGAGGGTAAAGGCAGGGAAGGCAGCCGGCCCAGACGGAGTTCCATCCGGCGTCTTCAAGACCTGTGCTGACCAGCTGGCTCCTGTTTTCACCGACATCTACAATGCAACAGTCTGTCATCCCAGCGTGCTTCAAAGCGACAACCATTGTGCCGTCACCCAAAAATACCAAGGTAACATGCCTCAATGATTATCGTCCAGTGGCTTTAACACCCATAGGCATGAAGTAACTTGTAATTTTGCCAATAAACTTGTCTGTCGCTGAGTCCCTAGACCCACTCCAGTTTGCATACAGACCAAACAGGTCTGTAGATGACGCCATTTCCCTGGCACTACACACGGCCCTGCAGAACCTAGACAGGAGGGACACTTACGTCAGACTGCTGTTCATTGACTACAGCTCGGGGTTCAACACCATCGTTCCCTCCAAGTTTGTCCTGAAACTGAGGGACCTAGGTCTGGGCGCCCCCATCTGTAACTGGATTATGGACTTCCTGACGGGCAGGCCTCAAGTGATGAAGATTGGGAACAACATCTCATACACTCTTGTCCTCAACACCGGAGCACCCCAAGGCTGCTGCCTCAGTCCCCGGCTGTACTCGCTGTACACACATGACTGTACTGCCACGCACAGCAATAATCGGATTATCAAGTTTGCAGACGACATCGGCTTGATAAGCGAGGGCGATTAGACGGAGTACAGAGATGAGGTGGTCCAGCTGACGTGATGGTGTGAGGACAACAGCCTCGCACTGAATGTCAGCAAGACCAAGGAGCTCATCGTGGACTTCAGGAGCCACCAGGGCACCCACTCCACCATCAGCATGGGTGGGACACCGGTGGAAGTCGTCAGCTGCTTCTGTTTCCTGGGAATACAGATATTCGATGACCTGGCGTGGACACGCAACACGGAGGTCATGCTGAAGAAGGCACACCACCACCATGGGCCTGAATTCAAACCACCATGGGCCTGAATTCAAGCTACCATGGGTCTGGATTCGGACACAAAGAGAAGCAAACAATAACAGCGCCTCCTCACATTGTATATTCTGAAAAGAACGGTGGTTTTTTTTCTTGTAGCCTTACAACATGCTGACAGCAAAATGCCATTCAAAACCATTCAGTCGTTCTCCAGAGCCATGTGCACCTCACAGCCCATTAAAAGGGAAGGATGTTGTTCAAATTTTGCGAACAAAAATACCCAAAAAACATGTCGACAGTCTATATTTTGAGATTAATAAAAACAATGTTAAATTGAATTCACTTGGAGATCATTTTGACCTGGCTGCTTTTCAGGGACACATTATTTGTTGGTTTGTCTGGTCATGTATGAGCACATTTATAAATTAGGTAAAACCTTGTCCCAAATCTGCCCGGTTACAAACTCAATTTCAATTTTAAATATTTGTTGCTATTTAATTGCCATTGCATTGAAAAAGGAATTGCCAATTACATTTGGGAACCCTGTCTTGTGTGTTTTGATGGGGTTAGCAGGGAGGTTATAATTGTTATTAGCAGAAACTGTTAAAAATGCACACAGCAACAACAACAACAACAACAACAACAACCGTGTGCTACCTGTGTGGAGAGGCTGGCACCGTCAATGACAGTCACGTAGTTCCCACAGCTGGCCCAGACCAGATGCTCCAGGACCAGCAGGGTCCGGACCGGCTCTGTACCCCGGCTCACGGACCTGCGGCTCTCTGGCTTCCACAGGTCACCTGATGGATTATGAAGATTGTTGCGGAATAAAGAGTGGATCATGGTGGGGGAGGTGGTTCACTGTTAATTATTATTATTATTACTATAGCTAATTCATGTTACAGAAAGGATTGTTAAAAAATGCTTTTTGAATTAGGCTCTTAAAGTGTATTTTTGTATTTTATTCACAAAGATAATTTAGATCAAGGCAATTATATTCAATTCTGTCCACTTAGGCTGCGCCAGTGTTTACTTGGAAACTTTACCAGAATCCGATTGGGCAGCTATTAAAGTCAAAGTGTTAAAAAGTGTTAAAAAGTATGGTACAACAAAGAATGGTTCAAATTTGAAGATCTTTCTCTTTAGAGTTTTAATCACACATCCAAGACTGGGTGGAGAGGAAGTTCACTCAGCCATTTAATTAACATTTTGAGTTCTTTATTTCTGTCTTTCATCATTCCCCCGACGTGTTCAATGGCATCTTACCTTTGACTTAATTGTTCCATTTTTTGCGATTTCCAAAATCTTTTATAAATGTGAGAGAAAAAAAAGACGAATGAAGATGAATAAAAGGCCTATAAGGGCCGAGCCAAGAAACAGCCGGGCTTGTGGCACTGCTCCACTGCTCCCGGCTAACCACAGCCTTGTGCCATGAACACGTGAACCAGCACTGGATTTGGTGGCTTTTCCCGGTCCTCCGACGGGCCAACATTCAACACTGTGAAAAGCGTTGTCGAAGCACATTGTAGGTGTAATATCCAAACGTCTGTGAGTTTTTGAACACCCTTGAAGCCAGAGTAGGTGAATAACGGGAGTCTTGAACGCGAACGACAGGACCACGTGTATAGTTTACCATTTAATTAATAAAAGAAAAACATAACATGTCAAATCGCTCGTCGCACGGTCAAAAACTATGACGCTACTATCTACGCTGGTTCCATTCAAAAAGCTCCCGCTGCCTTCTACCCAGCTGATATAAGTGGTCACATGACAGTTCCGGTCTATCAAAATAAAGAAATGTTTTTATCACATATTGTCTCATTGTCTCATTTTAACTATTAAACTATGACTATTGACTATTAAACTATTATCAAATTGAAATATCAAAACATGAATATAGGACATAATGTAGGAACCAATTCCTAAATTGGCTCCTACACACATAACTCCAAGGCGGTGCAGACCCCTGCGTGTGTCACGCCTTCCGATTCCTTGACCCAACCGCGGGATTTCAAGGCTTTGTGTGTGTGTGTGTGTGTGTGTGTGTGTGTGTGTGTGTGTGTGTGTGTGTGATTAATCTGTAAAAGCCGCTGCAGGATGAGCAAACACTTCCATTTATCCAGAGGAATGGAAACTTGATTTGGTATTTTTTGGGTAAAGACATATAGTAAGAATAGAATGGTAAATAATTAATCTGCATGCCGCAGCTTGCTGCAAGGAGGAGGGGGAGGAGGAGGAGGAGGAGGAGGAGGAGGAGGAGGAGAAAGGAATGTTGACACATCATCATCCAGATGAGAGACCCCTGGCGACGGAGCCATTGTATCGCCCACTGACGAGAAACACTGAACATGGCGCTAAACCAGCCACGCACGGTGCTCGTCTAACACGACAACAAACTGGTCGAGCCGTTGCTTTCTGCGATGGGAACGACAAAGAAACAGGCTTTTCAAAGCAAAAGGTGGGACAGGCTTTCACATGATGCAAATGCATGTACAAATGAATAACACATGGAGGGAACTAACAGTTAATTTGAGAGAAATAATAATCAGAACAAATCCAGTCTAATTTGTAAAATGTACAAATCAAGTCAATATGTCAAGTCAATGATGTTGATAATGGAATAATTCCACCAATCAATTGCTGGTAAATAAGTGGGGGCTAAATAAGTGAGGGCATTTGAAATGCTTTCTGGAAGAGAATGTGATGGCGCTCCTCCATCTCATTCTATACTGGGAAGTGGCGTCACAGTGGCGTCCATAAACGTGGTCTTTAAAATCCAGGCCATAAATAAACTAATGGCAAAACAATTTTTTAAATGAATTCCCAAACTATCACCCACCCCTTCATCAAAAATAATTCAAACGCAAGTCTTTTACATAGATATAAAGCATATTCTGACACATTTTGACAAAGGCTTCCATCATCTCTCAGCATTTTACACATGAAGATGATGATGAATGGGGCCCTGTTAAACCCTAGCACTGTCATCAATAAACACACACAAATGGTTTGCTGACACACACCCAGACACACACACACACAGGCACACATAAAACAGGTGCTTGAGTGCTTGATGCAGAGGTCAGGGCAGCTCTCAGGGTTAGCAGACACTGAGCAGCGGTGTCAACGCTGCCGTACACCATAATTCTGAGACGGAGAGACAGAGAGAGAGGGAGAGACATATAGAGAGAGAGAGAGAGAGAGAGAGAGAGAGAGAGAGAGAGAGAGAGAGAGAGAGAGAGAGAGAGAGAGAGAGAGAGAGAGAGAGAGAGAGAGAGAGAGAGAGAGAGAGAGAGAGAGAGACAGACAGACAGACAGACAGACAGACAGACAGACAGAGACGGAGCAAGAGAGTGAGACAGAGAGAGAGAGACAGAAAGAGACAGACAGCAAGAGAGAGACAGAGCAAGAGAGAGAGACATTGCAAGAGAGAGAGGTAGAGCAAGAGAGAGAGCGAGAGAGACAGACAGACAGACAGACAGACAGACAGACATAGAGAGAGAGAGAAAGAGAGAGAAAGAGAGAGCAGCGAGTGAGAGTGATGCACAGTGGGGGTGATGAATGAGTGTCATTTGAAATTAAAGAGGGGCTCGTTTTCATGCTTTCAGGCTTTGTGGCAGAAATAATTCAATCTCTATGACTCCGATGACGAAGAACTGCATTAAATGCATCCTCCGTTGCTCAGGAACTATATCGGATTGTTAACTATGAAAGAGTAATCTGAGTCGGCTCATTGAAACATCGAGTCAGTCTCACGTTAGATTGCGTTAATCTCCTTCACTGGAAGACAAGGGAGAGTGTCCCAAACAATTCAATGGTGGCAGTTCTAGTTCCAGTAGTCGGTTCTGGCCGGTCTCACCTTCGTCCAGCCCCACGCATACAGTGTTGATGACCCCCGGGGGAGAGGTGGGGGGTGGCCGTTCATCTGGGTCCTCCGTGTGGACGGGCGCCGGCACGTACTGCAGGCATAGGGACCGGCGTCCCAGCTGCAGGCTCTTTACGGCCCGCGGGGTGAACCTGTTGAGGGACAAGATCTCCAGCTGGCCGCCCTGGGCTCCCTCCCCTCCGCTGGCCACCTGCAGAAGACCAACCAGAGGGAGCCTTCAGAAAACACTGCTGGGAAAAGGTCAGGACTCTGTGGTTCCTCATGGATCCAGGGATTGAATCAGAGAGAGAGAGAGAGAGAGAGAGAGAGAGAGAGAGAGAGAGAGAGAGAGAGAGAGAGAGAGAGAGAGAGAGAGAGAGAGAGAGAGAGAGAGAGAGAGAGAGAGAGAGAGAGAGAGAGAGAGAGAGAGAGAGAGAATGCAAAAGAGCGAGATGGAGAGAATGCGAAAGAGCGAGATAGAGAGAAAAAGAGAGAGTGAGAAAAAGAGAATGTGACAGAGAGAGAGAGAGAGAGAAAGACGAGAGAGGGAGAGAGAGAGAGAGAGAAAAAATAGAGAGTGACAGAGCTTCTGAAGACAAACTCACTCGTTGAAAGTCTGCAGTGTGAAGGTTCTACAAAAGACTGTGACTGATCTGAACGTGACAGGTTCAGAGACTAACATTTTTAACGAGCTATCAAGATGCACAGACAAGGTCAACATATATGCAGAGAGATCTGCTCACCTTGAAAGCCCATCAATACAGGGCCCGACACAGGCAGAGGCAGAGGTAGTCATCTACCATGTGTGGCATTGCGGAGGACACTTCTTCGCGGAGGTCACACAGACACTGGGTCACATCCAGGCACCGCCGTGATCCCACAAACCTCATTTACCCTACTCTGTCTACCCATGTTGAGTTAGTGGTGGGGGGCTTTGGAATTGCCTGTCGGCAGTGCAGAAAACTGAGTTCATCTCCGGCTATGCATCCTTGCTTGCCCTGAATTTCCTTGCTCTTACTGAGACTAGGATCAGCCCTGAAAACACTGCCTCGCCTGCTGCTTTGTCAGATGTGTACTCTTTTTCTCACACCCCCAGAGTCGCAAGACGAGGCAGTGGTACTGGTCTGTTGATTTTGTGTGACTGGAATTACTCCCCGATTTCCATTCCACAGTTCTCCCCCTCTTCATTTGAACTTCATTGTAACTGTTTGTTTTCCATTTATAATCATTACTGCAGTTGTTTATCGTCCACCCGGCCCAGCTGGTGACTTCTTGGAGGAGCTTGACATGCTGATCTCCCACTTCCCTGATGATGGTTCTGGCCTCATCCTTCTTGGCGACTTCAACATCTTGACTGAGAAGTTGGACCCTCTTCTCTCCTTCCTCGCCTCCTTTGACCTTTCCCGCCGCTCCTCTCCTCCGACCCACAAGGCCGGCAACCAGCTGGACCTCATCTTCACCAGACACTGCGATACAGTAAACCTTTCAGTTACTCCTCTCCATCTATCCGATCACTTCTTCATGTCCTTCTCCCTCTTCCTCCCTTTCCCCCCCCTCCCACTCTCCCCCTACCAAGATGGTGACGTCCCGTCGCAATCTCCGTACACTCACCCCTGCCAATCTCTCCTCTTCTGTTCTCTCTGCCCTCCTTCCTCCTGATTTGTTCTCTGTTCTACCCCCTGATATTGCCACTGACCTTCTTCTCTCTACCCTGTCCTCCTCTCTGGACACTCTCTGTCCCCTCACCTCCAGATCTGCACGTCCAACTCCACATGCCCCCTGTTTGTTGGATCAGTGCGTACGCAGAGGCAGAGCCTCAGAGACGGAGCGCAGGTGGAAGAAAGGAAAAAACCCAGAGGAATTTCTCCATCTTCAAGGGCTCCTGTCAAACTTCTCCTTGTCTCATTCTCCACCACCTAAAGCTCAACCTGGACAAGACTGAGCTAGTGTTCTTCCCGGCAAAGGGCTGTCCGCACCGAGACCTGGCTGTCACCATTGATGATGCTGTGGTGACACCTACACGGATCGCAAGGAATCTGGGTGTGACCCTGGACGACCAACTCGTTCTCGGCAAATATTGCAGCGGTGATACGCTCCTGCAGATTCCACCTCGACAACATCAGGAGGATTCGGCCTTTTTCTCACTGAAAAGGCTGCGCAGGTGCTCATCCAGGCTCTTGTCATCTCCCGGCTGGACTACTGCAACTCCCTCCCTCCTGGCGCCCTGGCAATTGCCATCAGGCCCCTGGAGCTCATTCAGAAAGCTGCAGCTCGCCTGGTGTTCAACTGCCTCAAGTACTCCCACACATCTACCCTCTTTCGGACTCTACACTGGCTACTTGGAGCTGCTCGCATCCAGTTCAAGACCTTGGTGCTAGCCTTCAAGGCAGCAAAAGGTACTGTTCCATCCTACCTCCAGGCAATGGTCAAGGCCTACATCCCAACCCGTCCACTTCGCTCGGCTTCTTTGGGCCATCCGCTTGCCCCCTCACTTAGGGGCCCGTGTGGCCGATCTACGCGGTCATGGCTCTTCTCCGTTCTGGCCCCAATTTGGTGGAACAAACTCCCCACGGAAGTCACTCCCCATCTTCCACCGCAGGCTGAAAACCAATCTCTTCAGGACACACTTCCCGGATCCTTCCTCGTAGCGTCAATTAAGTCAGTCAAAAGTAGATTAGATATTATAGATAGGTATATATTGTTCTAGATATTGTTGCATATTGTTAGCCAACTTATTGTACATTTTCCCTTAAACATTTGCTTGAATTATTGTACTTCTACCTGAGCACTGGTTCAGTTATTGGAGACTTGTTAGAAATGAAATGCACTTTTGACTTCTGGTGACTTCTCGTTCTCTTACCATCCTTTGTTGAAACACACTACTGTAAGTTGCTTTGGATAAAAGCGTCTGCTAAATGACTGTAATGTAATGTAATGCAATTAAAATTAACCCTCATTCCCACGCCACTAAACATGCTGCTGCTGTTGGCTTTTCAATGCGATTCCATTCATTAGCTTGTCAGACCAGACCTGTGTGCCATGTCCGGCCAGAGCAGCAAACAAAAGAAGAAAAAAAGAAAAATATATAATAGGACAGAGAATATAAATGTCCAGTCTGGATCTCAGTTTGTGAAACTGACAGCAGCTAAACGCGGTCTTTAGTTCTCTTCTCCCCTACGCTCAACCATCATTTGCATGCAATCAATTCATATCAGCATGCAAAATCTGGGAGGAAGCCGTCAGGTCCAGGACACAATCACCCGTGCTGTTGCACCTCGGGCGGAGGAGGTAGGGATAGAGGGAGGGAGGGAGGGAGAGAGAGAGAGAGAGAGAGAGAGAGAGAGAGAGAGAGAGAGAGAGAGAGAGAGAGAGAGAGGGGGGGGGGGGAGACATACATTTGCACAGACAGAGAGAGAGAGAGACACACACACATACACAAAGAAACACAGAGGGTAAAAGCGAGAGAGAGGCAGAGAGATAGAGAGAGAAACACACACACACACACACACACACATTCACTCAGAAAGAGGCAGATAGAGAAGACCTATATAGCAGCCAAGTGTCCAAAGACACAAGGCTGCCAGGGACTCTGTGAGCACAGCCAGAGGCTAAGCACACCCTGACACCACCCCTATCCCTCCACGCACACTGTGCTATTTACAATTGCACATTTCCATCGGCACTACCATTTCCCCCCCCCCCCTCCCCCCTTACCTCCCCATCCTCCCCATCCACACACTATTTTTACTTTGTCCTCTCCTCGATCCAAGATATCCAGTGACATTTCTCTTCCCTGACAAAGTAAACAGTACTTATTTAGACCTATTTAGACATATTTAGATATTATATATATATATACAAATCTATATATGTATATGTATATATAAACACATACATATATATATATATATATATACACGTATATATATATATATATACATACTGTATATACATACAATATGTATGTATGTTTATTATAACCAATCCATCAATACAGCATGGAATTGTGGACAAAATTGTATCCAATGATAACAAAATATTCGAAGTCTTGGGTCTGAGAGTCTAAATCTCATCAAATGGTGGTCCGTGGCTCAAATGCAGAACAAATACTGGACCTTGATATGAAAAGGGTTGAAAACCACTGCTCTAAACAAAATAGGATGCTTCTTTCTTTAACACACTTACTGGCCAACTTAGCCAATAGCCATTTCTCTTATTTCAATGAAACCGCTTTTTTTTTTTTATCAAACCAAAGAACATGGCCAACACAACATGGCCTACACAATTACATGTGGCCCTCTTCTCTATTCATCCTTTAGCCAGTTGCTGAGGCAAACCAACTTGTCCACATTTTCTGACAGTAAAGCTGACCGCTTCTTTTGCACAATGTGACCTGCAACTGAGTCTTTCACATGGAACTGTGGATGCAGGAGTGGCTAGATATTTGCGAGCCAGTGGGGCCAGCTTGTCATGGGCTCCTGCATGAGATGACCACCACTGCAAGGGACAGTCCTCCATACTAGTGGTGGGCTCTGCTCTGTACCTGTGTATGGCTCTGTCAGGCTGTACCTCTTCCTCCGATTCTGAATCTGAGCCCATCTGTAGAAGAAGGTTAATTTTCTTCTTGGGTGGCCCATCTTCAGTGTGTGGAGATCTTCTGGGTGGTGAACGCAGCATGCCTCCAAGTGTGGTCCACACCTCTTCTCTGTCTGTCTTGGGCAGGCTCTTTAAGTCTTTAAAACGTGGCTCCAGTGCCGTCGCAATCTTGAGCCATGCATTGCTGGTGTGTTCTTGGCGGGAGGCTAGGTCTTCCTTGAATTTTGCCTTAAATCTCACCACATATGTAGGGTCCTCATCAGATTCTTCCATTACACAACGCAAGTGGCAGAGGGCAGGTAGTACCACAGAGCAGGAGACGTAGGCCTCCCCACCCAGATTCTCAGTTAAATACCTGCAGTGGAACACACACACACCCACACACACACACACACACACACACAGAGACACATACACACACACACACAGACATAGACACACACACACACACACACACACAGACAGAGACACACACACACACACACACACACACACAGACACACACACACACACACACACACACACAGACACACACACACACACACACACACACACACACACACACACACACACACACACACACACACACACACACACACACACACACACACACAAAAGGAAAGATGCAAGTAAATGATTTGAACACAAGTTGTTACATTTAATAGTAGATTAACGTTTAATATTCATTTAATTTCAGCCTACAATGAATGGTCACATTATATGATGGAAGGCTTACCGGCAGGGCTCTAGAAGGGTCTCCAGTCTCTGGATTTTGTCCCATTCTGGTGGCGTCAGCATAACAAGTTTATGCTGCTGTTGATCCAGGGTTGCTTTTATTGCAGCTTGGTTGCGGATCAAGCGCTTGACCATTTCCAACGTGGATTTCCACCGTGTTGGAACGTCTTGGATCAGTGGCTCCTGCTTCTGTCCGAGTGCCCCTTGTTCTACTTGCAGCTCCGCTGTGTTAGCCGGGCTGTGCTTGAAATGGCCCACAATTTTGCGACACTTTGCCAACACACCGACAAATCCACTGTCAGAGAGACTCACGGTGATGCTTCTCTGTAAGATGTGTGCAATACAGGGCATGTGATCAATACAGGGCATGTGATCAATACAGGACATGTGATCATACGGTAGAATACGAGCCGCAGCAATCATATTGCGCGCACTATCAGTCCCTATGGTTGTAACTTTCCTTTCAGTTTCCCACTTGGTCTACAGTTTGGACTGTTCTGCACACGCCTCCGCAAAGTGACCTTCTTCTGTTTTCATTACAGTTACAGTTAGTTAGTTATTATAGCTATTTGTTTATTTATTGTTTTGTTTATTTATCTTTGTTCTTTTTTAACTCAAATTCCCCATCCAGAGGGCCAACCTGTTGTTCTAGCTCCATGGTGTTTTCATGCATCCACCCCGCTGGAACACTAGAGCGACGTCTAGTGTGTTGGTGGAATTATGGGATGTATGGGGTGGGCAATTCTGCGCATGCGTTAAATGCATTAAATATTTTAAACCAATAAATTAAAAAAATGAATTACCGCCGTTAACGCGATAATTTTGACAGCATTAATATATATATATATATATATATATATATATATATACACACGCACACACATATATATACACACACAGATATATACACACACACGCACACACACACATATCAGCACAGCTTTGCTACGCCCAGCCCAACTTTAATGTGATGTGCGTGTCAACTCCTGTTTGCTCCTGGTGCTCCAGACACCACACTCAAAGACAGTTGTTTACCCTCCTCGTCCGCATAGATGCAGGCACTCCCCATCGCCACAGGGCTGTTGTCTTCATCATGGTAATGGGCCACTTGTCAGCCGTTATTGACTTGTTATTGTGCCGTGTGTCTGTGAACAATTGACCTTTATCTGAGTCATAATTGATCTACGCTTTACCTGTTAAACTTTGAGTAGCGTTGAATAAATCCACATTGCGGGAGATTAACGGACAGAAAGACGGACAAACAGGCAGGCAGGCAGGCATGAAGGCGGCAGACAGATGAATAGTTAATGGACGTACAGATAGACGGACAAACAAGACAGACAAACAGGCAAACAGAAAGACAGCTCAATAGATGGATAGATGGGCAAATGGACAAAAAGACTGACAGATAGACCCGGAGACAAGCAGGCAGACAGGCAGACAGACTGGCAGGCCGACAGACAGCTTGGGAATTGGGAGTAAGCATTCCATTGTACTTGTTGCAAATGACAAATAAAAATCTTGAATCTTGAATAATCAACGCAGAGCATTTTCATTCTGCATTTCATCCAGAAAAAGACGTTGTGGACACCGACGCCCTCGAGTGCTGTGAACCATTATTCCCAAAGCGGAAGCTGAGCTGGGAACCAACAAAGCCAAACCAAACAGACATCTAAAGACACCAACGTCAACAACAATCTCGTTTTAAGACACTGAGACAGACCGGCGGAGGCCGTCTGGCCTCTAACACACCGAACTCTTTCAGCGGTTGACACATCGTCCTCCGGACACAGGGTCCGTTCGTTCCAATAATCGCTTCGTAGCAACATTCACTGTGATGACAATATGTTGTGCCTCCCTCCTCATCCCTGAGCAGCACATGTTTTATGAATGACTTTATACAACGGCAGAGACAACATGGGGCTCAATATAGGGACATTAGGAGTGGATAATGACTCATATTACCAAAATCTAATCAAACTTTGGTTGTGTGTGTGTGTATATGTGTACATGTGTACATGTGTGTGTGTGTGTGTGTGTGTGTGTGTGTGTGTGTGTGTGTGTGTGTGTGTGTGTGTGTGTGTGTGTGAGTGTGTGTTTGACATTGCCTATAGTACTTACCCAGAGATAGCCTTGAGGTAATGAGGTGCTGGCGGCAGAGAATCCCAGCAATGCACAGTGGACCGGGTTGTGCAGGGCGGCTTCCAGCTACAAGACAACATGGATATGGATGAGCACAGACCAAACGCACCAAACACAGGTCCAGGTCAATAATAGAATATAATCTGTTCTCCCTTTAGGACCATTTCTCCCTTAAGGCCACTTAGCGGGCACTTTTCTTAAACCATGTCATTAACTAGAGGGTGGTGGTGTACATCCACCACATCAAAAAGTTCCCTGAATCCAGATGTGGATCCTTTTCCGAGCCAAATTCGAATCAACTGTTCCTTGGCTAATAAGTAATCTAACCACCAAGGTTTTTCCAATTACGTAAACAACTTTCTGAGTTAGCTTGCTAAAAGACAAACAGACACACAAACAAACTGACACACAAACAAACAGACGGAGACAAACGGGGACAAAAACATAACCTCCTCCAACCTTCGATGGCTGAGGGTAAGTCAAGATTCAAGATTTGATTTGCCATTTGCAACAAGTACAATGGAATGCTTACTCCCAATTCCTTCCCGCAGTATGAATTTCTAAACCACAATACTATAAAAAATACTATACACAATAGAAATGAACATAAAAGTGACTGAAGGATGATATATACATGTGTAGAATTGTGCAACAAGCATTTAAAAGCACCAGTAGGGCAGCAGCATCATGAATACAGTGCAGTACAGTGAAGCACAGTGCAGTAAGTCCAGAAAGTCCAGCAATAGTGCAATGTTAATAACAATGTTATGATAGTGGCAGCACTCCCAGCAGTTCAGTAGGCTCACTGCCTGTGGAAAAAATCTATCCTTGAACCTGGTAGTCCTTGTACGGAAGCTTATATGGTGATACAAGATGCTTATATGGATGCTAATGAGTAGGTAGGGCATCTTGCTCCCGGGAAGACTAGAGGTAATGTCACAAGGGGATAGTTTGGTGGGACCCAGAACGCAGACCAAGACACAATGAAGTGATAACGTGAAGCTTTATTGCAAAAGATAACAGAGTGATCCGGGACAGGCCAGAAATCTGGATACCGGGACATCGGCGTAACGATTCCGTCCAGAGAGTACAAAGTACAAAGTACGACCTAGCCCCGAAGTAACGGGACAGCAGGGTATATATACCCCCAGGTGAGGTGATTACCATAATCAGCCTCGGCAATTGCCGACAGGTGTGTCGCCAAAGCCCGCGGCTTTGCCACGCCCCCTGTCAACCACCGTAACCGTGACAAGTAAACTGTGAACCAAACCCTCGACCATATCCTCAGCAATGAGAACACCCTTTCCGTGTCTTAAAATGAGGCAAACTCATATCTTTGTGTTATTCCTCAACGCTGGTAAGATATGGTTGCACATTTGTGTCTTTACATGCATGGATTGATGACAGACTTGTCAGTTTAGTTCAGATATGATGGGATGCTGAATTATAGCAAGTCCTTATGCATCACAGCATTTAAAATGTGGTTTTACGTTTAAAAAGTGTGGACAGCAAAAGCAACAGGAAGGTAAAGCATTTACCAAAGCCGACAATGCAGATTTGGTGGCAGATCTGTGAGTTACATTCAGTTAACTCCCACGATCGTCTAGGTTTGACTTTAAAATCCACACTTGATCTTCTACATGCAAGTATTGTTTGAATCATGATATTTTTTCTGCATTGTTAAAAATGCAGATCGAGGGAAACTTAAGAAATTTGAAACATTTATTTTTCACTTTAACTTGCCTTTTCCAGAAACACAAAGATTTACTGAACTCCGGACGACAAGGACATTTTTCTAATTGTGCTAATTTAGACACCAACAAAGTTCAAGGCATGAGCTATAAATCAACGAGTGGATCAGATATTTGGCATTTACCTCCAGAACTAAAAGGAGTCCATCTTAGGAGAAGCAACAATCAGACCCCGAGAAGACTGGACTCCGCTGTGCAATGCATATTACTGGGAAGACGGGCTGACTATTTATGGATGGACAACAAAAGAGCCGATATGTTTACTAAAAAATAAAACTGGCTGATGCTGTTCCCTCGACATACCGAAGATTGCCTTCATCGAAGTGAAAAAAACAACACAGCTTTGTTCCATCAGTTCTGTTCATCTGCTGCTATTGTATGGCCAGCCCAGAGCGGAGAGTTAGCGCATGGAGGGAGACCGAAAGTGAGAGAGAGAGAGCAGCTGCTGCTGATCAGCATATACTCTCTCTCTCTGTGAAGGAATGATTATTATTTTGTTCAGTGTCTGGTACTACAGCATGTGGCTGAGGGACATCTAATTGCATGGTATTGGTTGAGGCTCTATCCTTCTCTATCTCTCTCTCTCTTACACACTCTCTCTGTCACCCTTGCTGTAAATACAAACCACAAAACAGAAAAAACCAACACACATGATCCTTATGACTCTCTCCAATCCCTCCTCCTTTCCTTTTAGACCTCCCTCTCCCTCTCCCTCTCCCTCTCCCTCTCCCTCTCCCTCTCCCTCTCCCTCTCCCTCTCCCTCTCCCTCTCCCTCTCCCTCTCCCTCTCCCTCTCTCTCTCTCTTCTCTTAAACTTCTCTCTCGTGCCCTGGATGACTTGTCCCTCAAGACCCAGAGATGTTTCCTGTTAGGTAATTAAGAGTCAGCCGATATAGGGGCCCATATGGAGGCCCCTGAGTTTAGGAGCCAGAGCCTCAGAGTGGGAGACCAGAGGGACCGCGGGCACCAGTTGCTGTAGCTGATGCTAGTTGTTCTTGTTTTTTTTCTCCCCATCACTATTCCCCCTCTCTCCCTCATGGGCTTCAGAAAGTGTATTTTATCACTCACATACAGGACTTCTGGGAGTTGTAGGCCAATCTTTGCGGGCAGAGATAGCTTTGCTTAGTGCATTTCTGGTAGCTTTTGAAAAGTCTGGCACCCGGAATGGGAGTGTGGCAGGGGGACACTTCGCTGTGGTCCTTTACATGAAGAGCAGGAGTGAAAATTAAGCTTTCCGTCATTGAAACTATTAGAATGTAAATAGGACATTACGCTCACCACAGAGTTACATATAGCACCTGCGTACATTAAAGGACGTATGCAGGAGCTGACTGTAAAAAGGCACACATTTGATATGGAGGGATAATTATTAATAATTTGTCAACAGAGATTATTGTTAGAATGAACTTACTGACTCTCAAAACTACAATCGGCTGGTGAAATGTTGACTCAATCAACACGCATTGTCCATTGCCCATTGTCTACTGAGCTTTCTTTGCCGGTGCTGGAGTGGTTTCTTCGTCGGTGGTGGAGTGGTTTCTTCAACTCTGCACTTGCCAACCTTAGCTCAAGTACCTTGGTCTTCACCGTAATAACGGTAAATATACCCAAAGGCTCCATGTTATGCCTACACCTAGAACTCCATTACTTGACTGCCGGCTGATGCCGTATGACTCAAATTGCCGGGGTAAGATTTTGAACACATACAGTACATTGATCAGCAGCCACTGCAGGCGTTTTTCCCATTATATCCCTGATGTTGATGGAGAGATCAGTGGACAAGTAAAGCACTCGTCGAGTGACGGAAAGCTATTTGAAAAGCCGAAGGAAAGGGGGCCGGTGGGCACACCAGAGTCAATACTTTACCGCTGTACAGGCGTGTGAACGCAGACGGGAGAAACACACTGGGTAGCCTCATTACCGGCCATTGCAGGGTTGAAAATAATCAACCTGGCTACCCAGTGTGTGTGTGTGTATGTAAGACTGTGTGTATGTGAGTTTGTGTGTGTGTTTGTGTATGGAAGTGTGTGCATAAATGTGTGGACGTTTGTGAGCATGTGTGTGTGTATGTCTGTGTGTGTGTGTGTGTGTGTATATCAATGTGTGTACGTTTGTGAGTCTGTGTGTGTATGACAGTCTATGTGTATGTTAGTGTGTGTGTGTGTCAGTGTGTGGATGAGTGTGTGTGTGTGGATGAATGTGCTTGTATGTCAGTGAGTCTGTGTGTGTGTGTGTGTGTGTGTGTGTGTGTGTGTGTGTGTGTGTGTGTGTGTGTGTGTGTGTGTGTGTGTGTGTGTGTGAGTGAGTGTCAGCATATGTGTATAGGTGAAGCTAACTGAGGGGGATTTAATGGAGGCCTCTCGAGACTGCTGTTAAGTAAAGCGCTGTAACGAGCATTAAGAACCGATTAAAACAAGATTTGTTGTGCGGGGGGCGAGGATGACCTGGCGGATGCTGAGTACTCACAGAGGACCCCCTGGCCCTGACAGCAGGGTGCGGCCCTACCCCTGACCCCCCCTGGGAGGAGTCTGACCATATGCTCCTCCAGGTGGTACCGCCGCTTCGGTTCAATCGGCTACAATTTGTCTGGCGAGATGGCTTTACGAAACATGTCTCCCTCTTAACTGTCTTGTCTGTGTGTCTGGAACCTGGAGGTGGCTTCTGTTATTATCTATGGCCAACAAGGCTGGAAGGCTTTAATTATTCACAGTGTTGTGCTGAAGGGCGTCATACTTAAGTCCCCCCCCCCGTGTAAAGATGACTTCTACACATCCAATTATTCAGCACTATTCCAAACCTCCATGATTACACATCACAATTATCCGAAATCACCATAATTATAGATCACGATGATTCTTCTCCACCAAGACTAAATCACCAAGATTAAAGATCACCGTGATTCTAAACAACCATGATTCTAAATCACCTTGAGTACAGATCACCATGATTCCAAAACCCCATCATTATCGATCACCATGATTCTAAATCACCCTTCCGGATCACCATGATTCTGAATCATTATCTTTCCAGATCACCGTGACTCTAAATTACCATGATTATAGATCCCCAGCATGCCAAACCACCATTCTTCTGGATCACCATGATTCCAGATCACCATGTACAGACCCTCCCCCGTTGCTTGGCAATGCTTGTGTAATAAAGATCTCCTTATTGGAAAATGTCCTGCAGGAAGTTAAAATTCCTGAGCACACATATTCTATTTCAAGACTTTATCGAATCACAAGAAATAAAGAGCATGCAAATATTACACTGCATATTAAATTGCCAGGCAAAAAATAAATAACTGAACTTTCCATTCCCACACTACCCCAAACACACACACACACAAACACACACCCCCTTCCCAATTCCAGACCACAGCTATCAGCTGTGAAAAATAGTTCCACCGTTTATTAACTGGTAATTGACTGGAGTCGGGGATGGGGCCAGAACCGGAGCCAGAGTCAACCGGTCAACCTTTTATGGGTTTCAGCTAGGGCTGCCCTCTATTAGTCGACCAAAGATTAATCGACCAAAGAGTCATTAGTCGATCAAGTTTTCATTGGTCGTTGGTTGCAGGAAAAAAAAAGAAAAACGTGAGAGAGGACATGTGAGAGAGGACACATGAGAGAGGACAGCAGCGATGCAGAGGACAGTGAGCCCGCACCAAAGAAGCGAAGGGAAAAGCAGCAGGAGATATCAATGAGAAATAAATGAGTTTAGCTTGCCAGAGCAGCTAAACGCATCCACTCCATCCCTTCCACATCACCGCCATCAGAGCGCATATTTTCAAAAGCTGGCTTCATTGTGAGCAAGACACAGAGCTCACTTCTCCCTGCTAACGTGTTTCCGTGTTCTTATTTTACATTGTTAAAAGAAACGAAAAATATGGTTTAAATTTAGTTTTTCAATCGTTTATTTTATAAAGTTATTGTGTTGGTTTTAAAAGTTCATAAGTTGTGTGATGTTAAATGCTGTGTTGTGTTGAAATAAAATAACAAAATGTTTCCTTGTTGACAGTCTCCTTGTTGATTTTTCCGACACATTCAGAATCATAATTGATATAATTGCAGGTGTCGTAAAACAGGCAGCTCGTTTTATGCAAACCATTAGTTGACCATTAATCGACTAATGTCCTTCACTGACGACCATTGGTCGACCAGGAAAATCTTTGGTCGGGGGCAGCCCTAGTTTCAACCAGGTAATGCTCTCTGAACATGCTGTGGTGACATAAGAGTAGTGGGTTTGTTTTGGTTTCCATCAGGAAACGAGTGTGTGTAGTAGGTATTTCACCCACCCCCACATCCCCCGTTGGGTCAGATATATGGGTCAGGTTTCTGGTTTATCGACTTCTTGTACCTCGGCCTTAGACCCCTGGGCAGGTGAGGTAATACGTTCTGTGTACAGTAGTGTCCACATCCACGTCCACCTACCCTCACTCTGTCTGTATCTCTACCTCCTGTGCACGCCACAAGACATGACATGATGACGTGAAACAAACAAATCTGCCAGGATCAGATTTGTTGTCGGAGGAGGGATGGGGTCGGTTCGACTTCTTGCCTTGTAAAGAGGAATCACACGGGTGCAGCTTGTCCAAGACGGGGTGTTTGTATCTCTTGGAGTGCACTCGTAGGTTTGGATAGGATTCCGAAACCTATTGTTTTGCACATTACCTAAATAATTGTGTATCTGCATAGCTCAGAAGCATGAACACATGCACACACACACACACACACCCACACACACACACACACACACACACACACACACACACACACACAAAGCAAACACACACACACTATCCACATGCATATGCCGGCGTGACTAGAGAGACAACATCATCAACTTGCTGTTGGCTCGTTATCTGTCCCTCCCGACATTTCCCCCGAAAATCTAATCAAATTAACACACATTAACACACTAACGAAGGACGGGAGGATCAAAGACGAGGCGTGCTCGTCTATAATGTTATGATTTCATGAGCTGGCCACCGCCGTGAATACAATTCTGCCACCATTCGCCCACGCAGATCAAAGAGTCCGCCACCTGCTGCGCTACCGGGGGCCACCATCAGCCCTGCATATTCAGAGTCATTTGAAGACAATACCCTTTCGACCGCAGGCAGGAGAATCTGTAGTAAGTAAATATGTGCACGCACAACACACATGCACGCACACACGTATAACACATAAACACACACACACACACACACACACACACAGGGACACATTATTAACTTCATCTCTGTCTGGACGGTGGAGGCACTTGGCGGTGGTCAGGTCCGACCCAGAGGCAAGCGGCGTGCAGTTATATTAGGTTATATCGTTAAATCTGGATATTTCATATCATATTTCGTACCCCCGCCGGCTGTACAGTAACTATCTCATCTCCCCTTCTGCCCCCGGACCACTCCACAGATCACATCAACAACCGTGAATGGGAAGGGCGAGCGGCTTGTGGGTGCGTGTCTCCGAGCGCTGGTCCGACATTGGCGGGGCAACGCAAACTGCTGCTCGTGACTCGGCTGCTATGCTTTCTCTCCTTGCTCTTTGTGTGACCTTCACCGCGTCTGCCGGCGTGCTGTTAAAACGCGCAGCTAATTTGATACTAATTCTTTAATGTCGCTCGCTCTAGCGTCCTTCCGGGACCCTCGCACACCCTTGATCTGCATGTGTGTGTGTGTCTATATGTGTGTGTGTGGGGGGGGGACGCCCAGACACACATAGACAGACTCATAGACGGATAAATACACACCCCCACCTGCAGGCCAAACACACACATACATACAGACACACACACACAGACAGTCAAATAAAAAAAATCATATACACACAAACACAGCACACACAGGACACACACACTCACACGCTGCTGTTGTTGTGCACCCACATCCCGCAGCCCAGACAGTTCCATCCAGGCTGAGGAAAGCTGCAGTATTGCCCCTGCATTATCGGTTCATAGAAGACTAGCAGGCAAGCGGTTCTTCATGCAGATAACTGCAGCCCAAGTGTTCTCTCTCTCCCTACCCTGTAAAATACATCAGAGACCTGGGACAACCAGTTCCTCCTGAGACAACCAGTTTCTTCTGAAACAACCAGTTCCTCCTGAGACAACCAGTTCCTCCTGAGACAACCAGTTCCTCCTGAGACAACCAGTTCCTCCTGAAACAACCAGTTCCTCCTGAGACAACCAGTTCCTCCCTCTACCTTCCCCGTGTCAGACACCAGAGACCTGAGACAACCAGTTTCTTCTGAAACAACCAGTTCCTCCCTCTCCAGTTGACCAGTTCCTCCTGAGACAACCAGTTCCTCCTTCCGCGAGAGTGCAGGCACCAGGAAACTCTGACCTTAGAAGCCAAATGTACGCAGGGCACACACACACACACACACACACACACACACACACACATTTGTTGCGACGGCTGGGGTTTTGCAGCGACAGTGCGACGGGGACTATATATAATCCCTTGGCGACCCGGTCCCTGGCGGCCCACTGAGCGGGAGACGCTGCGTGCCAATTCGCCTTCCTTGCCAAAGTAGTGGCGGCGCGTCAACAGAACACCTCCTGTGTTCCAACAAGCTGCTTAACTCTTACATTACATTTGCTATTTAGCCTCTTGGCTAATGCTGATTCATTTTTTCATACAGTCATTAAGGATGAGGTACAGGGCTAGGACACCTTGCTCAGGGGTACCTCCAGGTATGGACTGCGGAAATTGGAGTTCAACCACTCTAAGCCACCCCGGCAGGAAATAAAGAGCACTTCAAATCATCTTTAACTCGGAGATCGCTTTTAAAACAGGACAGACCATTTCATCCCGCATCAAAATGTTGACAGGCTTGAAATCTGCATTGAAATCCGATGGCGGCAGCCATATAAAAGGACAAGGAGCCGGTTGAGGTACAGAACATTGCTGCGTCCTTGAAACCTCTCAGGTTTTCCCAACAGTCATTCATGTAGCACTCCAGGCCTGTCTGGTGGCCACTCCTCAGCTGGCAGCAGCAAGAATGACAGACTAATTGGTGGTCGGAGAACATAAGGGGCCGCAGAACCAATCACCGCAACAGACGGGGAAACACACAATGCAGAGCTGCGTCGGATTTAGGGAACAAGGATTTTTGCTCTGCATTTCCCTCTGAACTCACAGTGGTCCCGTCTCCCAGTACGGCTCCAAAGCGTCGCTGCCATAATCGCTGCCGCCACAGTATCAATGTGTGTTCCGGACGTACAATATGTTCCTGTGGCACTATATTTGACAGGAACAGTGTATTGAGAAGAGGGGAGGGACACGGGTTTTCTAAAGGCGTTGGGGACCAAATGATTCCTCACAATTAGCATGTTAACCGTAAAAGCAACAGATCAAGTCCCTGTGCAGATGACCTCGCTGTCAGGAGCCACGTTGCCACACCTCCTTCTCTCCCACCCTCCCTCACTCCTTCCTTCCATGAGTTATTAAGGTGCTACACTGCCCTCTGTTGGCGACTGTTCTGATAAAGAGGAGAGTGACGGAAAAATTGAGCATGTGTGGAGAGGCTGTTTCATCACCGACCACTCTGTGTGAATGGCATAATCTGAAATCGTCATCTCTGCTCTGTAAGCACCCCATGAATATCCATGATAAAAAAGACTTTCAGTTGCAGAAACACATCAGTCCATCATTTCATCTCTTTTTTAAATTTGTCTAAATATTATAATAATATAAATATCATTTTTCTTGCCTATCCTTTGGAATTGGGGCGGGATAAAAAATAGGTAATACAAATTTGTGGAGGTGGTTTTTTGTGTCGCCCCTTCTCTGGGAGAATTAACTGAATCCCAGCTGAATCCAATACCTGTGTTCAGCAATCTCAAAAGGTGAGGGGGCCTAGTCCAGATTGATAGGACAGCCGAGCGTAGACAGGACATCAGACAGACACTTGACCTCTAGACATGCCTAGACACCTCAGCAAAGACGTCTGGAGAAACTGTCACAATCTATTCAGAGCCGACGCCAAAGTCCAATGCTTAAATCCTGCCGTGACCCAGTTGAGCAGGTCCCGGTTGATCCTGGCGTTCAAGTCAAAGCTCACGAAGGCTGTCTGTCAACTGCCCCCAACTGTGTCTGTGACAGTGCCAGGCTCTGTTCCAGTGGTTCGAGTTATACAACAGACTATTTAGTTATTGTGTAAAGCAAAGTAATAATAAAAAGAATAATACAATTATTTTACATATCTGGGAGGTGAAATTAACTCTACTAAGAAGGATGTTAAGATTTGCATAGCTGAAGCCTGGTAAGCTGTAAATAAGTTGGACACTGTCTGGAAATCGAATCTATCTGACAACTTGAAACAGAATATTTTTCGTGCCACTGTCTGTCCTCATGTACGGTGCTACAACATGGACTCTTACAAAGACCCTTGAGTCTAAACTTGATGGCACCTATACTCGCATGTTGAGAGAAATCCTCAATATTTTATGGATATCTCACCCTACCAAAGTACCTCTTCATGGCTCAATCCCAGACATTTCAGCAATTTTACACGAGCAAAGAATGCGATTTGCCGGACATTGCTGGCGAGCCAAACAAGAACTCGCTAGCGACCTTTTCCTCTGGTCCCCTCACCATGGCCACACCCGTTTGGCGTCCAGCAACCACCTCCATTGACCAACTCTGTAGAGACACTGGATGCCTCCCTGAAGACCTCCCAAACTTGATGCTGGATCGTAATGGATGGCGTGGTAGAATTCAAGTCCGAGCTCGCTCGACCAGATGATGATAATGATGTAATTATAATAATAATAATAATAATAATAATAATAATAATAATGATGTATAGCAAAGACACTAACAGGAACTTACACAACAAATACAACTACTGATACAACTAATTAAGGAACAGGTAGGGGTTAGGCATATTGCACCAGGATGCATTACATGTAGGCTTCAGACATTGGGGATTAAAACCAGTGAGAGTGGAACACCCCGAGATGGGTCTGCCGAGACCTAACAACACTGAGATCACTTTGGACACTTTGACCACTTTCACACTCTGCGGCCAGATAACCTACACAGCCAAAAGCTTGTCAGCATACCCTGTTTTTATGTTGAAGGACAACCCAATGGCAATAAGTGGACATCTGTCTTGGATATCTGACGCACTTTGTGCCTGAAGAAAAAAAAACATCATAAAGGTGCTATTAGTTTAGTATTTCTTATTTTTGTGTAACTTTATATTTTTGTATGTCTTTATTCTGTATTGCTTGTTTTTTGTTTCTTTGCATTGACCTGCCAAGATATATATGGGATATATACACATATGGGAATTGCAGCTTGCAGCTATAATCTGGTACGGTACATTGAATGGTGGCATTCATGTTTGAACTTTGCACTGTCCCTTTTAAATAAATTCAATTAAATAAATGAATGCACTGTTAAAACGGTTGCCTTTCTATGTAATGAAATGCTATAACAAAGCAGAGGCAAATAGTTACCTTACCGTAAAAAAGTATTTAATCTAGAAAGCGCCTTTGAAAACAAATACATCATAGCAGGCCAGCTCCGGCTACAGAAGCAAACAAGGCGTGGACGGTAAACTGCATTCCCATGCACATTAGTTTAAGTACATTTTAATAAATTGCATCATATTATTATGCCATTAAGTCTCAGTTTTCTCATATGGCGCATGGGCAAATGACAATGTGGCATACATCAAATGCACCCAAACACAGGGCTGTAATCTGCATGTAAGAAAATATAATATCCTTCCATGTCATCACAATTGTAAGAACCATAGAATATTCTACCAATGCACCTCTTTGAGGAGGAGGAGGAGGAGGAGGAGGCAGCAGTCTGTGTGAGGGAACAGGCTCACCAAACAGACACAGGGAACTATAGCCTCCTGGTGTTGCTGTTTCTGTGTTTTACAGAAGGATGTCAGCACAGAATGAAGAAGAAGAGAGGCTTATATGCCCAGGCCAATTCTGCAAAAGGGAGGAAGTGCTTTGAATCCACGCCGGGGCATCTGTTCTGTGCACCAATCAAGAGAGAGGCGCATATATCCCTGCCTCAAAAGGGGGGGGGGGGAAAAGCTAAGTATCTTTGAAAACAAAGGATAAAGGTGGGGGGGGGGGGTGGGAGACGGGACGAGAGAAAAGACAAGTAGGTGAGAGAACAGTGGGGAAGACATGAGAGATGGAACAGTAGAGGGGGAGAGATGTGAAGAGAAGAGAGAGCAAAATATTGCATAGGGTGTCAGCCTGATGACACCCCCCCCCCCCTTACCAACCCCCCACCCCTCTTCACTTCCTAAAAAACAGCAGTGGGCACTACGTGTGGATAAATCATTAGACGTGTTGCATAAGGGAAAGGCACCGCTTTCCCATCCTGCCCTCCTTTTGATCCATATTTCATGATGACCCACTGCAACCATCTCTTGTGGTACACAACAATCCACCGCTAATACCAGCCGCCAGCCACCACCTTCATGTCGAATGGGGGTTCCATCTCCTTCCATCTCCTCTTTGAGTCACGATGGCGACGAATCACCGTGCGACTTTAGAAACCGGTATCGATAGACAGAGGCGTCACAGCTTGCTATTCTGCCCTGTCTCGTTGTGGCTGTGTGGCCACCATGTGATACATCGCTTTCTGGACGAGCGAGCGGTGGACGGATGATGGATGAAGATAGCCCTACGGCTGGGCCACATTGTACGCCCGGTGGAGGTGGAACCTCATGACGCAGGTGTGGAGCGTGGGTGGGATGTGTTTTCTCCCCCTCTGGTTTTCAAACTACCGACCACACGAAAAACCAATCAGCTGTGCTAATTTGGTTGTGTGAAAGCCTTCAATCTTCAAGAGCCCTAACTTATTTATTCCCCCCCAAGAAACCGCCGTCTCTCGAGCTACTTTGAACTGATAAAAAGATCGCAGATCTCCGTGTAGCGGTGGCACAGCCTTTCCCCCAATGTCATTTGAGAATATGTTTGTCCTATATTATAATTGTTTGCCGCGAATTAAGACGCCAACCATGGAGATTGCTAACAGAGGTCCTGAGTCTTAAAGGCTCTCTCCAGAGACTGAAGCATAATTTAACCACATGTGCCTCGTGCTGTGAGCCATCTTGCACTGACTAACTGCTGAAACAGCTGATGGTTCGAGTCACATCTGCCGGGGAGTCCTAATGACTGGAAGATTAAAGGAAAAGGCTTGTCGATAGGCATTCGTTGTTGGTGGTTTGTGTGTCAAATGTATTTTAATGACTACAATTGTTGATTTAAAAATGAGTTAGTCAATACTCGCCCAAGCCAAAAAATAACAAAGTCAATGTGAGGAAGATCAGTGGGAGAGATTTACAACAATTGACTAAATTTCACCAAAGCAAGCTAGCCTACCTAGGGATTATAAGATGATGGTATAGTGAATGAATTGTACTGCACGTTAATAATCTCATAAAATGTATCGAGACGATCGTAATGAAATGGTTTATTCATCTTGTGCAACCCGAAACCCCATACACAAACAGCAAGCTAATGTCTTTAGCATTTCAATTTATCCTTGCTCTGCAGCTAAGTCAAGTCAAGTCAAGTAAAGTTGATTGTCACTTCACAGTTTACACAAGAATAAAGCAGTGGTGTGAAAATCTTATGTGCAATACCCGACGACAGACAGCAGTTATAGACAGGGTGTATTTGTACGGCATTTGATACTGCGGCATCGGCTGCCTGGCGGAAAACGTGAATACAGTTCGTGGCTGGGGTGGGCTATGTCTTTTACGCACCGCTGGTTGTATATATCCAGGAGGGAGGGGAGCTCACCTCCAACGATTTACTGGGCCGTCCGCACCACCCTTTGAAGCGCTCTGCGCTCGAGTGCGGTGCAGTTCCCGTACCAGGTGGTGATACACCCTGTAAGAACACTCTCGATTGGGGGCATTATAGAATGTTCTCAGGATGCGGGTGCCCATGCTGAATTTCTTCAGACGCCTGAGGAATTACAGGCGTTTGGAGGAGGGATGGTTTAGAGAAAACAAGAGATAGGAGAAGAAACAAAAGAGGAAGAGGAGGAGGAATTGGAGGAGGTGGGAACCCCTGCTGTTTCCACTGGAAACATGTTTATCTAGTTTATCTTCTCTGCCTTACGAGGCAGAACTGTAGCCCATGGGAGGAGTGGTGGCAAGGAGGAGCATTGACAAGGAGTAATGGTGGAGGGGTTCAGTGGTGAGGATGAGCGGTTGAGGAGAAGGAGCATTGAGGAAGAGTGAGGGTGGAGAGGAGCAGTGATGAGGAGAAACAGGGGAGAGGAGTGGTGAGGAAGAGTTGTTGAGGAGGAGGAGCATTGAGGAGTAATAATAGTAAAGAGGTGCAGTGGTGAAGAGAAGCAAGGGGGAGGATTTGTGAGGAGGAGTAATGGTGAAGAGGAGCAGTGCTAAGGAGGAGCAGTAGTGAGGAAGAGCAGTGGTGAGGAGGAGCTGTGGTGAGGAGGAGCTGTGATGAGGAGGAGCAGTGGTGAGGAAAAGGACCAGTGAAGAGGAGTAGCAGTGGTAAGGAGGAGCATTGGTAAGAAGGAGCAGTGGTAAGGTGGAGCAGTGAGGAAGAGAAGTGGTCAGAAGAAGCAGTGGAAAAGAGGAGCAGTGTGGAGGAGGAGCAGTAGTGAGGAGAAGCTGTGGGGAGTAGCTGTGGTAAGGAGAAACAGTGGTAAGACGAAGCAGTGAGGAGGAGGAGGAGCAGCAGAAGAAGAACAGCCTGTCCTGGACACTCCCCGAGGTGACCCGAGTGTTGCTTATGCTACGCTGCCCAGGAACCTTATTTTCTCACAATCCCTGCACACTGAAACACATACTACCATGGGAGGCTGGCTGAGTCAAGGGGCAGAGAGAGAGATGTTGCAGAGTGTTGGCAGAGAGAGGTGTGAAAGTCTCAGAGATGAGGATTGAATGAGGGTGTCACATTGAGAGAGCGGGTGAGGGAGAGAGAGAGAGAGAGACGGAGAGAGGCAGAAACAGAAGTGAAAGGGAGACAGATTCTGGCTGAGCTTAGTCCCTAATCACAGTCTGCTCTGCAAGACAGAACTTTAGACCACTTTATTTAATGCTACCTACCTCTTTAGTCCGTGACATGCCAGACACACACACACAACCAACCCTTTATACACATATATGCAGAACCTCAAAACACAACCCAGCACAAACACACACACGCACACACACAGATGTGAAGACAGACAGACAAACACAACACACACACTAAAAACCATCACACACACCTACACACATGCCTATTTGTCATTAGTTTTGAAGTAGGGCTGAACAATATGGTAAAAGAAAGTACAGGAGTAGATCAAGAGAGAAAGGAACAGAGAGACAGAGTGAGAGGAAGAGAGACAGAGAGAGGAATATAGAGAAAGTGGTGGAGTAGAGAGCCATAGAGAGGAATAGATACAGAGAGACTGGAATAGAGACAGAGACAAGAACAGAGAGACAGAGAGAGGGATAGATACAGAAAGAGGATTTCAGAGAGAAAGGAAGAGAGACAGAGGATAGAGAAAGAGAGAGGAAGAGACACAGACACAGGAATTGAGGCAGAGAGAGGAAAAGAGACAGAGAGAGAGGAAGAGAGATAGAGACAGGAATAAAGGTAGAGGAATAGAGACAGAGCCTCAGGTACAACTACATGAGCAAGACATGCCGTGGTTTCCATCTAGGAGCAGCAGACCCAGTGGAAGGCTACGGAAAGAAAGTAAAGATCTTCTGGGATAACAGCTGACACACACAGACACACACACACACACACAAACACCAAATAATCATAACCCGTCTGGAGCAGGGATTTGTCTGCGGGCTGACTCCCCCCCCACCCTACCCTTGTAGCGTTGCCTCGTCCTGTGCATGGCTGCGGGAGGACGGGCTCATATGCAGGTGTGTAATCTAATCTCAGTAAATGGAATGTCTGGGTATCCCGCTGCCATTAAGCAAATTGCATGATCACTTCATAAGATCCTTCCGGGGTGCCAGCGGTAATTTGGCTGTCCGCCCCCACCCAGCACCTACCGCCCTGCCGGCAGCCGCCGTAACCGCATTACGGCTGAGAATGTCGTTGGAAATATCATCTTTCAGCCATGGCGGTTTGATTTTATGCACGTTTTACCAAATCCATAAACCTTGTTAGTCTGTCTCTCACCGGCGCTGGTCATTTGATCCAAGGGGGTTTTAACAGGCTTATCAACGGGCATTTTTTTGCCAGGCATCACTAGGAGGAGAGGCTGACATTATGTCATTCTAGACCACTAGACCACTCAACCCGTTTTGTCCCGCCACCCCCGCTTCTAGATCGGGGAAATGTTTGCCACCCTAACTTTGACTTCTTTATGAATCTGTTTAAACACTAAAATCGTTTTTTTTACTGCCGGAAATATCAATGTCCCGGTGAAGTAATGGCATCGCATCTCATTTATTTTTGCCACATTTACAATAATATTTAAAAAAAATTATAATTGAAAATAAATATAATTTATAAATATTGTTCAGTTAGTATTATGACTTGTAATTAATAAAGCTTGTTTAGCTTGTTTGTAATAGTTGGCTTTGTGCATTCCCTCATATTCTTTTTAGGGCTGGGCAATATATTGATATAATATCAATATCGTCAAAGATATGGTGATATTAGATTTTCTCCATATGGCACAGACCTAATGTTTCCCATTGTAATGTTTTCTTTTGATGTGTTGTGTCATTTGAATTTACTAAATCAACACACTGGGAGCATAGGCTGGCCATTTTGAGGAATATACGAGAGCCCGCTACGACCTCTGTAAGACCATCGTCACTGCCAAGCGGGAGTATAAGGACAGAGTGGAAGATAAATTCAAGAGCCACGACGCGAGGGGTGTGTAGAGAACTCCTCTACCTCCCTCCCAGGAGAGCTAAATACTTTTTTTGCTCGGTTCGACATGAACGGCAGCCTGCCGAAGCCAGCGCTGCCTGAGGAGACCAGCCTGCTGAGCGTCTCGGAGGCGGATGTGCGCCGCACCTTGAAGCGGCTGAACATCCGTAAGGTGGCAGGCCCCGACGACATCCTGGGCCGTGTCCTCAGAGCATGCGCAGACCAGTTGGCAGGAGTGTTTACAGACATCTTCAACCTCTCCCTGTCCCAGGCTGTTGTTCCCACGGTCTTCAAGATGTCCACCATCGTGCCTGTCCCTAAAAAACCCAAGGTAACATGCCTGAATGACTATAGACCTGTAGCCCTCACCTCGATTGTCAGCAAATGCTTCGAGAGGTTGGTCAAGGACTTTATTTGCTCCGTGTTACCTGCCACGCTGGACCCATGGTCATTTGCATATCATCAAAACAGGCGACGCAATTGCCATGGCTCTCCACACTGCCCTTTCCCAGCTGGAGGAAAATAACTGTCTTGGCAGGAACTGCAGTTCCTGCAAAGCTCGACACCAAGCTTAGAGGTCTAGGCATGCCCCCATCCACGTGCAGCTGGATACTGGACCTCCTGTCGGACCGCTGCCACGTGGTGAGGATGGGCAGCACCACCTCAGAGCCACTGACCCTCAACACGGGAGCCCCCCAGGGATGCATGCTGAGCCCTCCCCTCTACTCCCTCTACACCCACGACTGCATGGCTATGCACAGCTCCAACGTCATCATCAAGCTTGCTGACGAAACGACAGTGATGGGCCTGATCGCCGGCGACGACGAGACAGCCTACAGGGAGGAGGTTGGATCGCTGGAGCAGTGGTGCCAGGAGAACAGCCTCGCCCTCAACGTCAAGAAGACCAAGGAGCTGATCGTGGACTTCAGGAAGCAGAGGGGAGAGCATAGCCCTATCTCCATCGACGGTGTTGCAGTAGAGAGGGTCAGCAGCTTCAAGTTCCTCGGCGTGCACATCTCCGAGGACCTCACATGGTAAACGCACACCACACACGTGGTGAAAAGGGCCCAACAACGCCTGTATTTCCTCAGGCGTCTGAAGAAATTCAGCATCCTGAGAACATTCTATAACGGCACCATCGAGAGTGTTCGTACAGGGTGTATCACCGCCTGGTACGGGAACTGCACCACACTCGAGCGCAAAGCGCTTCAAAGGGTGGTGCGGACGGCCCAGTATATCGTTGGAGGTGAGCTCCCCTCCCTCCTGGATATATACAACCAGTGGTGCGTGGCCAAGGCCAAACGCATCATAAAATAAATTACCCACCCCAGCCACCAACTGTACTCACTGTTACCGTCAGGCAGGCGATACCGCAGTATCAAGTGCTGTACAAATAGACTCCGAGATAGCTTACACAGTCAGGCCATCAGGCTGCTGAACAAGGGCGTATAGCATATAACAATGTATATTTTATTACATTGATTTATATATACATATTGCTCTTTTCTTTGCCGATATATTGCATTTTATAATTGCATTTTAATTTTAATTTTAATTTATTTAATTTATTCTATTCTATTTTTATCTTATTTTTATAACTGCTGTCTGTCGTCGGGTATTGCACATACGATTTTCACACCACTGCTTTATACTTGTGTAAATTGTGAAGTGACAATAAACTTGACTTGACTTGACTTGACTTGATTTAATCAAGTTTTATACTATTTGCAAATGAGGTGGTCCGCGAAAGGTAATTTTCTGGCACACGTAAAGTCACAGGTTGGAAAAAACTGATCTAGTCATAATAATGCACACACTTTGGACACATAAGAGCAATGGGGTGTGCTGTATGTTGAGCGTCTGAGGGAGACCTTCAGAGCTCCCATTGCCTTCACTGGGAATTGGCAGTGTTTTTAAGTTTTTGTTATTACAATGATTCATAGCTTGTCCTTTTTTCTGAATTACTTCTTAGTTATTATTGCAAAACAAATATGGACAATATGGACTTCCCCGACTTCTACACTTTGGTTTTCATAGTACGATGGTTTGAAGGATGCGCGGCTAGGTAGATGTCACTCAATCGACACTCCCACACAGCCCTGATCATAGCGCTGTCAGCAAAAAAAAAATAATAATTGAAAGAAATAAACCGACACGCCGTCGTGTTTGGAACGCCGCACTCACTTTTATGTTGGGCGATTTGACGGCAAAGACGGGCAACCGACACGCAGGCAGCGGGCACCCAGACGAGGCCATGGGTTTTCCTCGCAGAACCAGCCAAGAGAATTTTCCTCTCCTGCGGTTTTCAGGGAGAAGGCAGAAAGAATAACCAACCTTTAATGGGTTTTATCAAGGACCTTTAGAAGACATTTCCGCTCCATTAGTACAAAACTGTCAAACCTGCAAGAAGAAATGAGCCAGCCATTTACATCGAGTGGGTTTAGCGCTGTCACTTAACTGTTTAGCACAAGAGCCAAGCCATTTAGGCCTTTAGCTTGACAGGCTACAGCTAAACAGGTAGGCTAGAGTGCCTGAGCTTAGCACAATAAGGTTTAGCTCTATAGATAAACAGACAATTTAGCAGTATAGCAACAGTTTAATTCAGGGCTCTTTAACTTTTTTCACTTTCGTGGATTGAAAAATGATCATTTTAATAGATTGTGTTGCATTTTATATAATATATAAATAAAGCCTTATTATATATATCCAGCTTTGATGCTTTGTTATACGCCATGTCGACAAAATTTAAATTAATGCATCAGGCTTAAACGTTTACATTGTACAATGACTCTGGTGTGTGGCAGGATAAAAATAACTCTGAGGCCCGGGTCTACCTATGTCAATGACTTGTGGACTCCTTGTGGACTCCTTGTGGAGCAAACAATGACTAGGAGGTGGAATTTGGGTGAAACCTCCGGGGGTAAGGTGACTGCAAGAACCTGCAGTACCTCCGATGACCCCCTGGTTGAAACATCTGCATGTTAACCCAAATGGACCTCAACACAAAATAAGCAATGTAAATTAACAAAACAATCAACACAAAGGCAAACAAGGAGACACACCACATTGTCACTTGTGTAGTACAACCTCTCAGCATGTATTTGTTTGTAGGTCAGGGCTATACAGCTACCGTCATCTAATCCCTGCCACAACAGGCAGTGATAATGACAGAAGACCAGATAGCCCTCCCTGCCATAGTAAAGCCCAGCTGCACAGGTTTCTCGTTAGCCAAGGCGACAACTTCCTATAAACTGTTCCCAGGTATGAGCATGTGAACGATGTGAATTAGCATAAGTGGGCTAAGATCTGCCAGAGGCCGGTTCCCTGGTGGGAGAAGGCGTTGCCCGGGCACTGTGAACACAAGGTCTTGTTGGTGATTAGATCCCCATTCTTAATCAACAGCCAAAAGTGGCAGCTACAGAACATGGCCAACCTAAGGGCCAATTAAGCAGCTTGGACAGACCAGTAAGGTAGAGCAAGCTTTGTCTAAATGTGTCCAGGGCTTCGCCCCATAAACTGAAATGTTTTGCTGGATATTGAGTCCATAAAAGAGCCATTTGCATTTTTTTCGGTACACCTACTGAAATTTTAACCACACCTACAGCAAAAAATGTGATCTCAATCTAATGCGGTTTTGTGAGGAAATAGAGATCATTGTTTTGACATTTCTTTGGACTATCAGTGTTAATGCTCCGATGTTTCTGAAAGCCAAGCACAGTATGTCGGCTTGGCAGCACCATCGCCTCTCTGTGGCTAGATAAGACACCACCTACACCCTCTACCACCACCACCACCTCTACCTACCTGTTTTACAGTCGAGTCCGTCACATTACAACCCCCTCTCAAGCGCCAGTGTGTATTATCGTGTGTTGTGGGAGGGTCGGGGGTCACCTGACCCGAGTTGGCGTTGGATCAGTGAATCCTCGCCAAGACGCAAACAAGAAAAAAGGTGTGAGGTCACTTATTCGTCGTCGTCTACCGCTTATCCGTAGTCGGGTCGCGGAGGTAGCAGCTTCAGCAGGCAGGGGACTCCAAACTTCCCTCTCCCTGGCAACATCGACTAGCTCTGACTGGGGGATCCCGAGGCGTTCCCAGGCCAGTGTGGAGATGTAATCACCTGGTCTCTTCCCAGTTGGATGTGCCTGGAAAACCTCCCTCGGGAGGCGACCAGGAAGCATCCTTACTAGATGCCCGAACCACCTCAACTGGCTCCTTTCTACGCAAAGGAGCAGCGGCTCTACTCCGAGTCTCTCACGAGTGACTGAGCTTCTCATCCTATCCCTCAGGGAGATACCAGCCACTCTCCTGAGGTAACTCATTTCGGCCGCTTGTATTTGTGATCTCGTCCTTTCAATCATTACCCATTGTACATGACCATAGGTGAGGGTAGGAACGAAGACTGATCGATAGATCGAGAGCTTTGCCTTCTGGCTCAGCTCTCTTTTGGTTACAACGGTGCGCCAAAGTGCACCCAATACCGCTCCCGCTGCACCTATTCTCCTGTCAATCTCACGCTCCATCCTCCCCTCACTCGAGAACAAGACCCTGAGATACTTTCACTTGGGATAGTGACATACTGATTACGCAAACAGGACCACATCATCTGCAAACAGCAGTGCTTCAATCCTGAGCCCACCATGCTGAAACACCTCCCCTCCATGACTACGCCTTGAAATCCTGTCCATGAAAATCACAAACAGGATGGGTGACAAAGTGCAGCCCTGGTGGAGGCCAACACCCACTGAGAACAGGCCCGACTTACTACCGAGAATACTTTTGCTCCTTTTACTTTGGGAGTACAGAGATTGGATGGCCCTCATTAGTGACCCCTGCACCCCATACTCCCGCAGCACCCCCCACAGTATTTCCGAGGGACCCGATCATATGCCTTCTCCAAATCCACAAAACACATGTAGACCGGATGGGCATACTCCCAAGCCCCCTCCTGTATCCTTGCAAGAGTGAAAAGCTGGTCCGTTGTTCCACGACCAGGGCAGAATCCGCATTGTTCCTCTTCAATCTGAAGTTCGACAATCGGCCAAACCCTCCTTTCCAGCATCTTGGAGTAGACTTTCCCAGGGAGGCTGAGTAATGTGATACCCCTGAAATTGGTACTTCTCTGAATTCCTCCCACACCCGCTGCTTTGCCTCCGCTACAGCCAAGGCTGCAGTCCTCTTGGCCTGTCGATACCTTGCAACCTTGACCCTAATGAAGGAGACGGACATGGGTGATATCTGAAGTTGTCTCTTTTGGATGATTATTATATAAAGTAAAGAAGGTGAGGTTGAATAAGAGGGAGAGGGAGGTTAAAAAAGAAGGAGGAAGGAGGGGGGGGACTCAAATTGGTTTTAACTTCCAGCCCGGCCTTCATGATGAAGAATTATTACTCTGGCCAATTATAACATTGGGCGAAGAAAGATAAGCAGTCCAGGTTCCCATGTGAAGCCATGTCAGCCATTAGTGAGAGACAGACCACCCACCTCAACACAAATGTCCACACACACACACACACACACACACACACACACACACACACACACACACACACAAACACACACACACACACACACACATACTGTACATATATCAAACACAAGCCTGTGTGCACTGATTTTGTAATAACAACCACACACATATACACACACAAACAAGTGTACGCACCAAGACATACGTTGTGTAAATACCTCATATGTACACACACACACACACACACACACACACACACACACACACACACACACACACACACACACACACACAGGGACACGAAAGCACACATACATACACATATCTATCTACTAGCACTTAAATGCTATTTAATTTGACTTTATTTCTTGTATTCTACATTTCTCCTTCCTCTCGTTTTAATATCTTTCAACAATTGTCCTTTTTATGTTATTTACCTGTGATTTCTTCCTTTGTGCGCAAACCCCTATGGCTCAGGAAGTCTGTTTTCATGCAATGCAGATTGAAATATTGAGGATGAGGTGGAGTTGAAGGTATTGACGAATATCAAAGCTCATTCTAAAACACCTATCCTCCTTGCTGTTGTAAAAAACTAAACAAAAACGCTTCTTCGAGTGAAAAATATGTGAGTGTGAGAGTGTGTGTGTGTCTGTGTGCGTGTGCGTTTGTGTTTATGTTCTCTGCTATTATTTGCCAGGCTCTAGGCAGATGAAGACCAGTTGGGGCGGCCACGTGAGGCCGGGGGGGGAGGGGGGTCAATCCCATTTTTCGGAGCTCGATTCCAGTTACAGTTACTGAATGAGGACATCACGGGGGGGGGGGAGGTTTGTGAGAGCAGGGGTTGTGGAATACTAACGAGCCACGAGCGTGGGGTCTATCACTTTCACTATTCCTCTGCGCTTGGCTTGCGCTTCAAGTCCTCCACTGATGAAGATTAATTTGCGCAGCACAATGCTCCATCAGGGCCCTGGGAGGCACAAAGGGCAAAGATATGGATTTAATGCAACCACGTAGCTGACATTTCCCATGGATCAATGGGGCGGTGGTGGGGGCGGTGGGGATTGGGGGGAGAGATCTGTTAATTAAATCCATGATAATGTTTACTCATCATAAACATCTCTGGTGTTTGAACACCACCAGCCACATAATCCGTCTGCTGTGTCACAAACTAGGATTATCTTTTTCAAGGAAGGATGGAAGAAAGGAAAGAAGGAAGGAAGGAAGGAAGGAAGGAAGGAAGGAAGGAAGGAAGGAAGGAAGGCAGGAAGGAGAACATCCATATACAAGACACACACACACACACACACACACACTCACAACATTGACTGTAACTTAATCAGTTAAAAATGTGAATAGATGCAATAGAGGAAACGTTTTCTGTGTCCACGCACACACCAACAATCAACAGTTTCAATCAGTTAAGACATTGAAAGGCTTTCTGAGCACACACCTATATACAACAACAATCGACTGTTTTGAACAGTAAAGACATGGAAAGGCTTTCTGCCCACACACACACAGGCACACACACACACACACACACAGTTCTCCACCCGTTCTATTATGTCCCCTTTATTCCCTTCCTGTGCCACCATCTCCACACAATGCCACGGGGGAACCTGGAGTGATTTCGAGACAAGGTCCACCTTGTGAGGGCTATTAAGACGTGTGCCTCCATAACGCCATCTGATAGAGCCGAGACCGCCTCCGTGGTCAGAAGCAATTAATTCTGCCACCAGAAAGCCCATTAATTAGGGCCATGCTTCTGTCTCCTCCATGTTGAAGATCCTTCAGGACCAGCGGGAGGAGAGGAGAAGATAGAAGTCTAAAAGATGCTGTGCCGCATGTCACAGCTCCCAGTAGCTTATTGATGAAGCCAGCATCATATTGATGAAGCCTTGTGGCTCCACAGCGACACCGCATCCAGAGCCAGAGCCTCTCTGTTTCTTAAGATCCCCCCTCACCGCTGGACCGGCGGAGGCTGCGTAATAACGGATGCTGCCCGGTGAAGATAAGCCTTATTGGGCCCGGCACTACAGTTCCATCACCTGAGTAGGGCGGGTCTGGCACTGAAAGATGAAGTACATTGATTTGACAGCACGCCTCGATGTAGAAAGCATAATTTGTACGGTAGTTTCTGTGTGCGTGTATGTGTGTGTGTGTGTGTGTGTGTGATCATGTCCATCATCACATACTTCTGGGGAAGGGGGTGGAGTGAGGACAGAGCATTGCATGGGGAAAATTTGCAAATGTGCCCCCTATGCATTATTAGTGTACGCATCACATTTTAAGTAAATTAAGTAATTAAGTAAGTAAGATAATTAAGTAAGCTAGATAGCTAGGCAGACAGAGATGGAGAGTCGCATAGCTTACTGATACAACCCCAACAACACAACAGTTTCATCTATGCAGAGTGCATACAGGGTAAACACTGCAGCCGCATTGAGAGGAGGATGGGAATCTGGAGGAAACAGGCCTCCGCAACGTTATAATCACTCAGCCGATTGGCCGTTACAACATTCACTGTCCAGTACGGCACGCTTGGGAGCCAGGCGGCCAGTTTGAACAAACCCAGGCCACAGATCGCCGTCTTTTAAATGCTGATTCAACTGCGGCTCTCACTAGGCCCCACCCATCTCCATCGCCAGTCTACAGTGACGGAGAGAGAGAGAGAGAGTAAGGGAGGGAGGCGGCACCTTAAGTAGCAGGCCATCCTTGAAATTGAATCAACAACTCCCTTATTGTAATTACATTTGGTTAAATGGGAAGGCAAAGTGTGGGTGTATTGCAATTAACATGTAATTGTCATCCGGCCCAGGTTGGGGCTGATCTTTTCCTCCCGGGGGAGAGACACTTGGCCATGTTTCTCTGTGTTTAAATGAACCGTGAGATGGTGTGTTCGTGAGCCGTGAGGTGGGGCTGCGAGGTGGCCACTCAATAGCACCATTTACACTAATATTTGCCGAGAGCCTCCCTTCGGAAACGGCCGAGTGTGTCTTTACTGCCTTCCTAATTTGTGTGCGAGATGCAGAGAGAGAATGATTTATCCTGCCGAACGGAACCCCCCCCCCCCCCATGCAACCCCCCAAAACAGCCACGAGCATGTGTTGATGGAGACATCGCTGACCGAGAAGCTCATCAAGAGCCGGTCGGGGGGGGGCAAATGAAAGTGGCGGTATTAAATGTTCTCCAACTTTATCAAGGAGCAGACCTTTTGCAGCCAGGGTAGCATGCACTTAGCTTGGAATTGCTGACTTCCAGGGAACATTCCGCACATATACCGGCCCGGGCCTCCCGTAGCTCCTCTTAAAGACCCAGCAAGATGTGTTGGAAGTGCACTTCTCACCTTCTGAGCTAATTCCCTCTCTGACGCAGAAAGAGTGAGAGTGAGAGTGAGAGTGAGAGTGAGAGAGAGAGAGAGAGTGAGAGTGAGAGTGAGAGTGAGAGTGAGAGTGAGAGTGAGAGTGAGAGTGAGTGTGAGAGAGAGACTCTCCGCCACTCTTCCCATGACAGCACCCAGCATGATGGTCTGCAGTGACAAGGGGCATTTCTAACCACAAATAAGAATGACTGCAACGGTCGGGGGGGGGGGGGGGGGGAGATCATCAAACTAATCACACTATCGCAAATGAGATCCTGAAGGATTGTCACATACTGTGCGCTCAGCCCTTAGATCTACCTAACTTTGTTACAATCTTACAAGGGAGAGTTGAGATCCCTCTTAAATCTTGAGGCTCATTCCTGGCGAAATAAAGGTAAGGTTAAAATGGCTGTGTTCCCCTCCATGAGCCATCTTTGATGACTAAATCATGAGGGACGGCATCCGCCTTCCTTCCTCCTCGCCTTGGGTGTGGCGCTCACGGAACGAACAACAGGCGTGTTTTTTTTCCTCAGTCTTTGTAGTAGTGTGGGCCATGTGCGCACGGCTTCTGTCAGAGGCAAGGGGGCATGTGGCGCTGTGTGTGTGTGTGTGTGTGTGTGTGTGTGTGTGTGTGTGTGGCCCACGCTTTCAATCAGCCCCCCTGCAGCCTGGCTGATAAAGGTGCTCACAACAAAGTGGGGTCGGGGGTGGAAGGTGAAATGCTCCACTGAACCGGACCCCTATACTCTGGCCTGCAGCGTGTTGTGGCGCCGCCTGCTTTTGGCTCTGCCGGAAATCCACCAGATGAAGCACCATGCCAAGATCATCTCCCCCACATCCTTATAACCCCCCCACAATCCACCCGGCCCCACCGCTCACTGTCCTGCCATCCAAGAAGAGAGGAGGAGAAGAGGCATACTCATGTTATGGAGAGACACAGAGAAACTGCCGGGGTTGGGGAGTGAAGAGAGAGAGAGAGAGAGAGAGAGAGAGAGAGAGAGAGAGAGAGAGAGAGAGAGAGAGAGAGAGAGAGAGAGAGAGAGAGAGAGAGAGAGAGAGAGAGAGAGAGAGAGAGAGAGAGAGAGAGAGATTTTAATTTTTTTGTATATATTTTTTAAACTTTATTCTTTTGGTCTTTCATCACGCTAAACAAGCTTTGCCATCTTAAGAACATAAAGTCACAACAAAATATAATACATAAATTGATTCTCTATTGCAGAGCAGAATATATAGCTCTTATCGATCCCTCCAAGCAGGTTAGACTTTGTCTCCCAAGCCCAGAAGCCCCGCCAGGGTGTGTCAGCCCGCATGTTTAGCTCGTTCATTGTCCAGTTCAGGTCCAGTGAGGTTCACTAGCGATCCCAAGGTTAGTATCCATGCTTTGCAGAACACTTCCATGACTGCTGGTCCTGTCCAGCAAGGGGTGTCCAAACGTCCTCCGAACTCCACAGGTAGCAACCAGCACAAGGAGACATCTTGTTCAGAACACTCCAAACCGCTGCACCCCTAAGTGGGCCAGTGGTCTCCACACCAAGTCTTTAGGGCCCAACAGAAGTCTTTGAAAGACTTGCCGTCGAAAAACAGAAGAGAAAAAAATGGTCACTGCCACAAATCTTCTGTTAAGCGAAGTCTCACTTTTGCTTGGAATTTTTTTTTGAACCTCTAGGTCACTAAACACGATTAGTGACCTCTAGGTCACTAACCTCTATGTCACTAACCCTAACCCTAACCCTAACCCTGCTTGACTGCCCTATTACCTTTCGTTACCGTATCAAGCGGAAAAATAATTACACAACATTCTTGTGAAGGCGTCACCTTACTGTCCTCATCAGAGTAATTCTGCACTTTCCTGGACTTGGCCCATCTCTGTTCTTTGTCATTATTTTTCCTTTTGTTGGCCAATTTCAGGCTAATTTCATCTTGCATGTCCACAGCCATCAAAGCCTCCTCAACCGCCCTATCAACACTGTGTCGCTCTTCTCATGAATATTAACTACTTTAATTTTCTCTGTCTGATTTTTTACTGATTTCTCACTGGCCTGGACAGTGACTTAATGTGCACACTCAACATATTCCTGTACTCCGTTCTGCTCTTTATCCTGTACGACCACCTCTAACACCTGCGCTTTTACCGCAAACTGCTGCGCGCCAAGCAAATCAGATTCCTCTACAGGATTAGAGTCAGGTGAGCTGGAGCCGCCGCCTGCCGTGTTTGTCTGTTAGCAAGATAACTCAAAAAGTTATGTACGGAATTGGACAACACTTACTGGTACTTATGGGCCAAGGAACTGTTGATTTGATTTTGGTGCAGATCGGGATCAGAATCTGGATCCAGGGGACTTTTTGGTGTGGCGGAGGTATGCGCACTACTGATTGTCCTCTAGTTTTATTATCAAATGAGCAGTATCATAAATGATTTGTGTTTTATGTTAGCATATTAGTATGATTCAAGTGTTACTTAAGTAGCAAAAGGAATGAAGTGAAAACACATAGTATGGATGATAAATAAAAACAAGTAGACAAGAAGATACAAATATGTAAAATATGAGGTGCAAATGATGAAGCCTAAATGTACCCAAATGTGGCTTTCACCAAGCAGAATTGGAGCAGAATGAGTAAGGGGACATTCATCTACTGTATTTTAACCGTGTGAGTTTTCCTAGCTTCTACCAGACTCCTTAATGACACACCTCAATGGCAGGAACAATTAAACTACAGATTTACTTGGCCTGTGGAAAAATGTTTCATAATGCAGCAACTTTTGATTAAAGATAAACACGCTTTAGTGAAAAAGTTTTAGTTTTTTCAGTCACACATTTGACGTTGTTGAAAGGCACAGGTGACGTCTCTAGAAACAGAGGTAACATGCCAGGGGTATGTTACATCTCAGATTCATCTGACGCCAATTTAAACAGTAATCCAAAAATAAATGTACACAAATGAACCCAGAAACACATGGAAATCATCGAGAGGTGGACAAAATAAAGGAATGTGAACAAAGATTATTCTTAATCAACATACAAAAATCCCTTTTAATTCACAGTCAACTGTTGTCACACTTCGCCAATTGCCGTGACTGTGGTAGCCAACACCTAGCATTAGCCACCCAGCATCTTAGCTAGACATAAAAAATGTGAGTTTTGAAAATTTTGTTAAACATTTCGGAGTTGATTTTTACTCCCAAAGTGTAAAATTAACATCTTCGGATTCAAATAGTGTTCAGAGTTGGAGTTATTTGACAGAGTTGATCTCATCAGAGTAACCCAACTCTGCCGAGATGTAATAAAGCTCCGCCAAAATGTAATTAAGCTTTGCCCACACGTGCATTTTTCACTTTGTTGAGTTGTTGGAGCCATGTTCTGCTTTCTTCCATGCATGCAGTTCAAACCTGGTAAGTGCAATGAAGTTAAACGTTTTTATACAAGTATAATAGATGGGTGATGTGAACTGCAGTATGTAGTACAATATACAGATATGTTGTATGCTTTACGAAGCTTTGTCAGGAATAAACAATAAATTGACGATTTAGCAATCCACATGCAAGTTCGAAGAAAAACAAAGCTTTGTGGTTCAAACAATATAAATCTTGTTTGAGGCTCGAGCTAACATTATTGTCCTATAGTTTTCTGCTGTTGAATATCAAAGAGGCCCCCAAAAACATGCCCCAACATGTATTTTGCGGCGTGTTTTCATTCGTTTTTACCGTTCTTTCTTTATGAAATTGTGGTGACTCACTTGGGACACAGACATTCACTGTGAGATGGAGTTACGGCTCCTTTAACACAATTCAACCTTTCAAGCTTTCTTGGTAATGTTTAGAGCGGGAGATTTGAATGCGCTACTGCCGCTGTATTACTGTTCATTGTTGGGAGTAAACGTTTAGACTCGACAATCTGTCTACCGTCTCCTCGTTTCTACGCACTCCCACAAAATTCTCATTTTAAATTTCATGTATGAAGAGTAGCTGTGAGACCACGCCGGTATAGCCGACGAGTTAGTTCAATAACATTTGTGGATCCAAGACGCTGTCTGCCCTGTTTTAGTAGCCCCCATTAGCCTTCTGCTCACTGCTACGCTAGGCTATTTGAGAGCGGGTGAGTGAAGACATGCCTTTTTCTTAGCTCGTGCCCGACTTAGTTAGATAGGGAAGCTACGCAAACTTGACTTACTATAACAGTCTAAATGTACTTTAAGTATACTTTAAGTCATTCACTGCAAGACAAGAATCAGTGCTGTCTCCAAACGCACATTCAGTTGTATCTCACTGTATTATCTTTTCCAGTCATCGAGAGATTGCCTGCCGCATGAAGCCAAGGTTGCATACAAGGATGCAACATGGACAGAAATTGATGCTGAGATATTCAGTGACCTCGTTGGACAAGGCAATGTCGTGTTGACATGTTTCTCAAATGATGGTGAGGTATAAACGCAGGTATAATCAAGCACTATACACCTTACAGAATTTTTTCTGTCTGGTTTTTTTCTATTCCTTTAGAATTGTCTGATCACTCCACCTCTGCTTCTGACTCAAGTGTATCCACTGTAATCATGGATATGTCCCTAGCAAGAGGCAAATAATTGAGGATACACATGGTGCAGTGTCTGCTAAGCAAGTATGATAGCTTGATTCTCATGAGTGGCTTCACATTTTTCACTGAGTCTCTAGAAAGCTTGTTTATCACCATGTTTTGCTTTCTCATGTTTTGCATTTATTAGTTGATTGAAGTCTGGTGGTGAAGAAGTACTACAGGTGTACCAAACAACAGCAACCCTAAAAGATAACAGCCAATGACAAATGGTTAACATCCTGGTGGCTCACATGGTTGATAATCATGAGTATGTGTGTTTCATGGTCTTTTTGTAACAAATAACTGAATGGTTATTGCATACACTTAGATTACTAATTGTATTTCTCTCAGGTTCGTCCCCACTAAAGCAATCAGAAAAGAGTTTGCTCTTGGGATGGTGACGCTGTTCCCTTCCCTCAAGGATCCATATTCCAAGAAAGGCTATGTTAGTCATTATTATTGTTTGCATTAAACTTTCATATCATACTTGCATGATGACAAAAGACTGCGTACATTGACATTTTAATTCTCAGAATTTCTTATGAGCCCAGTATGACAATGCATTTGTTTATTTATTTAATTTAAGAAAGACTTCTATGATGCTCCAGGCAAAACGGATACCTTTCTTGGCGTCTGAAAATAGTCCAAAGGAAGATTTGTAGGATCTGCACTGCCACCATGCAGCTCTACTAACCTTTCTCCAGGAGGAATCATCTTGTCAAAAGAGGTTTTCTCAACTATCTGGGTTAAAGTAAATAGTGTATAGAGTATACACTGGACTTGTTATTTGCAGTGCAATGGAAAAACACATGCCTTTTGTCAAATAAGTGACATATTGAATAACAAGTTATTCATAGAGAATTGTGATGACCATCAGTGTGCATTCAGAGAATCACAAAGTGAGGAACGTTGTATGGTTAAATTTTCCACTCAAATAGTACAAACCGTTTGATGTTCAGATCGTTCATATGAGAATTGTTGTGTTATACCTTCCTTCACTATGTTTGAATGACTACTGTTGAATCTGACTTGACTGGGAGAAATAAATAAATGTTTTGTCAACTCAGAGCAGTGTTATTTGTCTAATCCCTTAGTCTTACTTTAACTCTGGTAAACAGTTAAATATTTAAATATTTAACTCAGAGCAGTGTTATTTGTGTAATCCCAGAGGGTTAGTTTAACTCTGCTAAGAGGTACTAAGAGTTTAAAAAGGACCTCTTAGCATAGTGTTAAATGTTTAACAATTAGAAAATTGTTAATTTAACTCTGGAGAGTGTGGACCTATATAAACTCAGAAAAAGTGTTGAAATTGACTGTGAGAGTTAATTCAACACCGGTCTTTATGCGCATTATCCACCTAGCATTAGCCACCGAGCATTGGGGAAATTACTGCAATGTGTGTCTCCAAGGGTTTCAAAACAAGTTGCATCCATTTGTCTCAGAGGTAAGATTTCCCTAAACCCGTATCATTATAACATTGTTATTCCACATTCTTTTACCATCTGTTACCAGTACCTTTCTGTGACAGCTAGACCTAGTTGTCGTTTTTGTTGAGTTCATTGAAAATTGGTTTCACAATGGTGTTTGAAAACCAAATAAAGGCTCCCCCAGAATGATTTTGTTGTCCATCCATTCTCCCCTGCCCCTGCCAATATTCAAGAGATTTCCAAGCACGCAAACCAATCGTGTGTGTGTGTGTGTGTGTGTGTGTGTAGACAAGGAAGAAGGGCAGAATAGGCAGAGTGCAGATGAAAAGGAAATGGTTAAGTTGTGGTTAACAATTTCTGTAACCATGGTGACGAAGAACAAATATAACAAAAAAATATATAAATACAAAATGTGTGTGTGTCGAGGCAATTTGAGCTCGGTGCAGAAAAGAGTTGAAAATGCAGCAGTCTGCAGTCACATCACTGTGATCTGTACTCTCTGGCTAACTGGCCCTCTCTTGAGACCAGGCGCAACATCCACTGGCTGATGTTTGTTTATAAAACACTCCTAGGCCTCACCCCCTTCTACCTCACACAATTACTGCAACTCCGCCCACCCCCGACGCACAACACCCGGTCAGCTACAAACATCCTGCTAAAGATCCCCAAAGCCCATACATCCTTTGGCCGCTCCGCCTTTCAGTTTGCAGCAGCTGATAGCTGGAATATTATACAAAAAACCTTGAAAATGAAGACCTTTATCTCCCCCCGCACCTTCAAGGACACTATTACAAACACCCTGGTACACACATGCAGCTGCTTTGCCTGATGCTCACTACCAATGTCTTGACCTCTCCTATAGTATGCATTGCCATGAAGGAATGAATGGATGAATGAATGAATGAATGAATGAATGAATGAATGAATGAATGAATGAATGAATGATTGAATGGATGAATGTTCTATATTATTTTAATGACTGATTGAACCATAGCAGTATTGTTTTAGAGATGTTATATGTTTAACTGCTATGCCTGTCATCTCTGCTCTGTGTCATTGTGTTGTCTCCTGGGTTCTGTAGTGCCCGGAGTCTGTCTTTTTATTTTCTTCCTCCCAACCCCCATCCCCTCAGGAAGCCTTTTGCCTCCTGTCAGGTCATCATTGAAAATAAGAATTTGTTCTTAATTGATTTTCCTGGCTAAATAAAGGTTCTACTACTCTACTACTGTGGGAACAGAGTCTGAGGTGAAACTAGAGATGGGTAGCTATCTGTAACAGAGGCTTACTTTCTTTGATAACTTCCTTCACTGGGTGCAAAAGAAGAGATGTGTGGCATGTCTTTATCTTTGATGGCGCACTGCACAGGATTATCAACCTTGTGGATATCTGTTTAGTCGGTGTTGCAGATCCAGCTACATTGTTTTGAGCCCAAACAAAGAGAGTTGAAAGTGAGGACTGACGTAAGACTTTTGACTTGATTTTGACATGAAAGACGACTTCCAGACACGTATCTGTAGTCCAAGGATAATCTGTAACAAAATTGTAACATTTAAATAATTCTGGTTCTGTCAGCTGTGATGGACTACGATTGTTTCAGAACCGATTAGAATTAGTCAAGAGTCCTGGTACGATTTACGATGTATCACCGTCCTACAAGAATATCACAGACATAAGTACACAATAAACCCAACCGAAATTATGGAAATTAGATGGAAGCATCTAATTTGATGATTTTATGACTTACCTACACCCTGTTCTTTGATGAGAATAAAGCTTGGTATGAAAAACGAATGACAATATCTCATTTGCTTTTTACTTTGAAAATGCAGCGACACATTAATCAGTTTTGGGAGTAAGATGATATTTATTAAACTTTTGCACATTCACTTAAATTTGACAGACTAAATGCATTAGCCTACTATTATAGCTATAAATGGCCATGGCATTAGCCACACTCCTGTAGCCATGGCAACTGTACAGGAGAATTCTAACTCTTGATTTTTAGTCATATCTAAATCCTGTGATCTGAGACCCCTGGGTAATTCCCTCTCCTACCCCCTAAGTCGTAGAGTGTGTGCCATACAGTGTCACCATTTCTACAAAGATTGTCGTAAGGTGTGAGCTGCTCTCCTCAGACAGATTTAATAGTCCTGTAGCTCCAGCTTGGCAGAGTGGCGCCGTTAGAATAGCGATACACAACTAGTCTTACCAACTGCCACTTAGACTTCGGGGGTCAGCAAAAAGCATTTCTTACACTGACACATTGTTTGAGATATTATATTTTAGTGAATTCTAGAGCATTGTCCATTGTTGCTGTTGCCGTTACTGGTGCACCTACTATAATGCACACACCATTAATAGTCATTAACTGTAAACTAAACCATCAAGGTGACTGAAGCCAAACAATAGCCAGTATCTCAAAGACAAGGCTTTATCGGTGAATTTGCTGTTCATTTTTTGTTGATTTTTATTGTGTATATTATTTTTATGGTATTTTTTTGGAGATGTATTCTGCAGGAGATGGCGCCATACGTGATGGCTGCCGTGTTGCGAGCTCCAGCAAGACCCTCCTGTCGGACTGCCGCCAGGTGGTGAGGATGGGCGGCACCACCTCAGAGCCACTGACCCTCAACACGGGAGCCCCCCAGGGATGCATGCTGAGCCCTCTCCTCTACTCCCTCTACACCCACGACTGCATGGCTATGCACAGCTCCAACGTCATCATCAAGTTTGCTGACGACACGACAGTGATGGGCCTGATCGCGGGCGACGAGAAAACAGCCTACAGGGAGGAGGTTGGATCACTGGAGCAGTGGTGCCAGGAGAACAGCCTCGCCCTTAACGTCAAGAAGACCAAGGAGCTGATCGTGGACTACAGGAAGCAGAGAGGAGAGCACGCCCCTATCTCCATCGACGGTGTTGCAGTAGAGAGGGTCAGCAGCTTCAAGTTCCTCGGCGTGCACATCTCCAAGGACCTCACATGGTCCACACACACCACACACGTGGTGAAAAGGGCCCAACAACGCCTGTATTTCCTCAGGCGTGAGAAAATTCTACACCGGCACAATCGAGAGTGTTCTTACAGGGTGTATCACCGCCTGGTACAGGAACTGCACCGCATTTGAGCGCAGATCGCTTCAAAGGCTGGTGCGGACAGCCCAGTATATCGTTGGAGGTGAGCTACCCTCCCTCCTGGATATATACAACAAGCGGTTCGTGGCCAAGGCCAAACGCATCATAAAAGACAATGCCCACCCAGCCACAAACTGTTTTCACTTTTACCGTCACGCAGGCGATACCGCAGTATCAAGTGCCGTACAAATAGACTTAGAGACAGCTTCCACATTCAGGCCATCAGGCTGCTGAACAAGGGTGTATAGCATATAAAAATGTACATTTTATTACATTGATTTATATATATACGTATATACTGTTCTTTTTCTGACATATTGCATTTTATATATTGCATTTTTATATATTTAACTTATACAGTTTTGTACTTTTTTACTTATTTTTATCCTATTCAGTTTTTTATAACTTCTGTTTGTCGAAGGTTATTGCACATAGGATTTTCACTCATTGCTTATACTTGTGTAAACTGTGAAGTGACAATAAACTTGACTTGACTTGGAGTAAGCATTCCAATGTACCTGTTGAAATTGGCCAATACAAATATCTTGTATCTTGTTTATTGTATTCTTGTCTCATTCATGTTTACATAAAGATTTTACAAAATGGGTTAGTCTGACCGCAACGATCGGGAAAGCGATAGCCAGCATGACATTAGCAGAAGTGTTCCTTTGTGCTAAAGCACAAAAGACAAGAGGGCGAGAGACAAATACAATGAGCAGGAATACTTGAGTGTCAGCGAGTCAAAGAGACTTGGAGAGAGAGCAAGAGACGAACTGGGAGCAGGAAGAAAGAACAGATGAAAGAGCGAGGCAGGATGACCAGAGGGGGGGGGGGGAAGAAAGAGAGAGCGAGAGAGAGAGAGCGAGAGAGAGAGAGAGAGAGAGAGAGAGAGAGAGAGAGAGAGAGAGAGAGAGCTGAGCCAGTGTTTCCTCTTTCCCTCGTCAGGGAAATAGACCCTAGGCACCCTCAAGGTCCTCCCTCGTCAGCCATTGAGGTGAGGTCAAAGAGGGCCAAACAGTGTCCCCGTGGGAGCTTGTTTGTCTAGTGCTCGATGGACTCTGATATTTGGCCTTGTATAAACTCCACATGATGACGTCCTCAAGGGGGAGGCTATGAAGTGAGAAGGGTTTCCATTTTTGCAAGTCAAAACGCTGCCTGTTCCAAGTCCCTGTACCATCTGTGACAATTAAGCTCACGCACTCACTGCGTTCTTCCGGAAGCATCATTAAAGGGAGGTGGGGAAACTTCCACGTACGAGTTAAAGTTAAAGGCCCCTTTGCTTTGCCATTCAACAGTAAACTACCCAGAGGTATAACTAGTAATGTCGACTCCGTCATTTCACCAGAGGAGGGAAATCGCAGCAGAACAGAATCTTGAAAACTTAGGATTGTTGCACCGCTGACATTTAAAGCAGAGGACAGCCGTTAAAAATGCACTTGTTTTGGCCTGGGCAGCTGTCAGGTCATTATAGGTCCAAGAAGAAGAATCAATATTGCACCAAAAAATTAAACAAAAACCAACTGACTAGAACAGTAGCCCAACACGTTCACACATGGATAAACAGTTATCAACAAAGACATATTTTCCAGTTAATAGAATACATGCATATTACATTTATTTTCCACTTATATATACTCATATAGAGAAATATAATTCTAACTTGTATAAAATATGAATTCTTAATGTGATGTGTTCCTCCCCTCTTGTGTAATTTAGTTAAACCCATTTAGTAGAGTCTCCCTAATAGTCTCCATTGTGGAAGGTCACGTTTGAAATTCAGTTTTTTGTCAGTTGGTATGCTTTATGTTCAACACTTTTTTGATTTTGGTATTTATTTCCCACTACCAGTTTTTTTGTGGTATTTGGTTAGAATATATCCCTTTATTTTGTCCAGTCCGGCAGTCCTCACAGTGACATTTTATACAATAGAACAATGACCACTATCTGCAGGCTAAAAGCTGTTTAGCAGCTGAACTCTTTACTCTGTAGTCTTCACTCTTTGTCTTTGCCTCTCGCCTCGCTCTTCTCTCATCAGGTGTATTTAGAGCGCAGTAGAGGAAGTAGACGGTTGGAGAGACATGGGGCTGATGTATGTCGGCATTGAGGAAGAGCACCTTGAGGAGAAAGAGACAGAGGCTACCAGGCTGTGTCTCTCCCCGACAGTCTTTAATGAGACACTGTCAGTCAAGCTGTTCATTTGACCATACAGGAGGATATACTGGTCCAGATGACCAAAAGATGACCTCGGGCTGAGATCTGAAGACTCACATCTTTTCTTAAAGTCTTACACATCAAGAGATGCTTTTAGTGTCTTTCAATACCATGCATACATTCTTGGCATTGCTGGCCCCAGTGGGAGTTGAACCCATAACCCTGTGGCAGCGTTAATGCCATGCGCTACCAGATGAACCTAAACAAGTCTTCTCTGTCTCTCTTGATTTCTTCATCCACCGATTGTTGACATTTGACGTATCCGCTTTCCCAAACGACATTTACCGTACACTGAAAGAAAAACAGATCCATACATTCCCACGAGCTAGCAGAGGCAGCAAGCGCTCAGAGAGCAGAGACGGTGCATTGGGGTCAGACACAAGGCTCCAGCAACTCCCTGGAAGTAAACACTTCAGATGGCTAGGTATTACACTTCTTCTGTGTATATGTATGTGCATGTTTTTGTTTGTCAATATATACAGTATAAACACAGTATTGTGGTGAGTTACATAATTCACCTGGGGAACTATGGTTGGGGGGGCGTGTTCCCGCACGGACTGTTTGAGCACCGGACTTCTTCCGGTTAGCTTAACTGTTGCTACTGTGTGGGTTTTGTATGGCTAATAAAGCAACAAGTATATCTTTCGACACACCGCCTCCGACTCCCGTCTTTCGGCACTACATTGGTGACCCCGACATAAGTCTCGTCTAAGTATCCGAGACAGAACAGAACATGGCAATTAGCCCCGTTTTTATAAAATTGCCGGAATTCTGGGAAAGTGCAGCCGCGGCATGGTTCGCACAGACGCTCAACTCGCCCTCCGCGGGATAGCAGATGACGAGACACGCTATCTACACGTCGTCACGGCACTGGGTAGCTCCACGGCGTCTCGGTCGGTGAGCTTTATTACCAATCCCCCCGCCCTGGGTAAATATGAGGCGTTCAAGAGCTATCTGCTTAAGACTTTCGAGTTGTCTCGACGGGAACGAGCCCGACGTCTTTTGGCGATGCGTGGCCTCGGAGACAACAAGCCCTCCGTACACATGGACATCATGCTAAAGCTGCTAGGTGCGGAGGAGCCTAACTTTTTATTCATGGAGATGTTTCTTCAACACATGCCACCAGACAGTCCAGACAGCGCTCGCTAACACCCATATAACGGAGCCCCGCGAGTTGGCTGAAGAGGCTGAGTTTGCCAATATGGAACGTCTGGGCATCATCCGCCGCTCAGACAGCCCGTGGGCATCACCGCTCCACATCGTCCCCAAGCCAGACGGCGGGTGGCGGCCGTGTGGAGACTACCGCCGCCTTAACGACGCTACTACACCAGACCGCTACCCGGTCCCTCACATCCAGGACTTCTCTGCACACCTGGCGGGCAAGCTGGTGTTCTCCAAGGTGGATATGGTGCGTGGCTACCACCAGGTTCCGGTACACCCCTCAGACGTCCCCAAAACGGCGGTGGTCACGCTGTTCGGACTTTTTGAGTTCTTGCGTATGCCGTTTGGACTTAAAAACGCAGCGCAGTCCTTTCAGCGGCTAATGGATGCGGCACTAAGGGACATGCCATTCATTTTTGTCTATTTAGACGACATCCTCGTCGCCAGCTCCTCTGCGGGTCCTTTTCGAAAGGCTTAACCAACACGGCCTTATTGTCAACCCGGCAAAGTGTCTGTTCGGGTTGTCCTCCATCCACTTCCTCGGACATCTCATCACCAAAGAGGGGGCCGCCCCCCTCCCGGCGAAAGTGGAAGCCGTATCCGCTTTTCCCCGACCAAACACACCAAAACCTTTTATCACCGGTTCATCCGACGGGCCGCCCACACCATGCGCCCGCTGTACGAGGCTCTTAAGGACAAGTCCCCCGGCCAGGCCATCGACTGGACGGCCGAAAGGGAGACCGCCTTCGATGCCACCAAGGCCGCCCTGAGCCAAGCCGCCATGTTGGCTCACCCGTCGCACAAGGCCCCCATCGCTATCACCACCGATGCGTCCGACTATGCCGTCGGAGCGGTACACGAGCAATGGGTCGACGGCGCCTGGCAACCGCTCACCTTTTTCAGCCGGCAGTTGACCCCCAGGGAGCGCAAGTACAGCACGTTCGACAGAGAACTACTTGGCCTCTGGTTGGCGATTCGCCACTTCCGGTTCTTAGGGCGGCAGTCTAGCTCAGGGCGGCAGTCGAGCTCAGGGCGGCAGTCTAGCTCAGGAGGTAGAGCGGTCGCCTCACAACCGGAAGGTTGCTGGTTCGATCCCCGGCTCCTCCTAGCAAAAACTGTCGAGGTGTCCTTGAGGAAGACCCTAACCCTAACCGCTCCCCGGGCGCTGTAGAAATAGCTGCCCACTGCTCCTAATACTAGGATGGGTTAAATGCAGAGAACACGTTTCTCTGTATGTCTTCATGTATGTGACCAATAAAGAGGATTCAATCCTCACGATTTGTTGTTGTTGTTGTTGTTTGCGGCGTTTGTGGACCACAAACCGCTCACATTCTGCATGTCCAAGGTGGCAGAGCCGTGGTCCGCCCGCCAACAGCACCAGCTGTCGTATATATCGGAGTATACGACAGACATCCGACACATCGCTGGGAAGACCAACGTGGTCGCGGACTGACTCTCCAGAGCGGTCATCGGAGCCGTGCAGCTGGGCCTCGACTACGCCAGCATAAGCACGGACCAAGCCTTGGACCACGGGATCCAGTCCCTCAGAGCTTCAGACACAGGGTTGCGCCTGGAGGAGGTCGCGGTCGGCGACTCAGGCGCAATGTTGTGGTGCGATGTCTCCACGGGCCAACCCCGTCCGCTAGTCCCTGTGAACTGGCGCCGACCCGTGATACATGACCTTTCCCACCCCGGCAGGAAGCCTTCCGTGAGGCTAGTGTCGCAAAAGTTTGTGTGGCAGGGACTCAAGAAGGACGTGAAGACCTGGGTTGACACATGCGTGGCCTGTCAACGGGCTAAGGTGCACTGAGCCCCTTTCGAGCCTTTTACGGTTCCCGAGAGGAGGTTCGACCACGTCAATGTAGACCTCGTGGGTCCACTTCCCACATCTCATGGGTTCACCTACCTCTTCACTATGTTCCCAGTTTACATCGGAGCTATGGAGTGCGGTTGCTGAATTTTTGTGGGTCAAGCTACATCGCACCACCGCCTATCACCCCCAGGCTAACGGTTTGTGTGAGCGGTTCCACCGATCCATGAAGGCAAGCCTGCGCGCTAGCTTTACGGACGGCAACTGGGTGGATAAGCTTCCGTGGGTGATGCTTGGCCTCAGGTGCGCCCCTAAAGAGGACCTGCAGTCCTCGTCGGCGGAGCTGGTGTACGGCCAGGCTCTACGGGTCCCCGGGGATTTTATTCCGGAGGCCAACATGCCCTGGTCTGCGGCCAGGCAGTGCTCCTCCCTACTGGAGACCGCCGGGGCATTCGTTCCCGTCCCCACGTCGCTGCACGGCACTCCTGCGTTCCAGGTGTCCCCCGGTCTGCGCTCGGCAGGATTTGTCTTCATTCGTCACGACGCCCACCGCGGCCCCCTACGTCCCCCTTACGACGGCCCATTCGGGGTCATAAGACACGGGGATAAGACCCTGGTGGTGGACGTTGGCGGCAAAGCGGAGACCATCTCCGTGGACAGGATTAAGCCGGCTCATGTGGACGTTTCCAGGCCATTGGAGTTGGCCCAACCCCCACGTCGGGGCCGTCCTCCCCGTCCCCGCCCCCTAAACCCTGTTGGAGTTCCCGCCTCGTTGGCACCCTTACCCTCCGATTTTGTCGAGGGCGCGGACACACTGGCTGCCCCACCCTCCTCGACACCCGTCGTCCTTACTCGCCGGGGTCGGGTAGTGGTCCCTCCCCGGCGCGGGGATTTTGACTATGGGTGAATTCTGGGGGGCTTGTGTGGTGAGTTACATAATTCTCCTGGGGAACTATGGTTGGGGGGGCGTGTTCCCGCACGGACTGTTTGAGCACCGGACTTGGTCTTCTTCCGGTTAGCTTAACTGTTGCTACTGTGTGGGTTTTGTATGGCTAATAAAGCAACAAGTATATCTTTCGACACACCGCCTCTGACTCCCGTCTTTCGGCACTACAGTATATATAAATATGTGTGTGTCCCATGGACCCATTTACTTCATGAGAAAGAGAGAACGACAGAGAGAGGTAGGTGATGTATACAAGAGGTGTTGAATCCACATCACTTTTCACAGTGCTTTACAGGTACTTTAATACCGTTTTCACACTGGGCTAAAGTAAAAAAGCTAAAGTAATGGGCATTCACTTCTCTATCGTGTGTGAACGAAAACCTGGTATCGTGTGCAGCGAATTGCGAATTACAAGAGATTGTGAAGTGTATTCGATGAACACTAACTAATACGGTATCGACACCCGTATTAACTAATACGGGAGTCGATACCGTATTCAGTGTGAAAATGGTATAAGTAACCTCCTTCAGGGAGAGAGAGACAGAGACAGAGAAAGACAGAGAGAGGCAGACAGAGAGAGAGAGACAGCAAGAGAGCGAGGGGAGATAGTGCCGCATGTACCAATTGTTTTCTGTGTTTGGATCAGTTGCGGCTGAGAAATAATTAATGTGCCTCACGAGAGACAGAGACGGGAAACATGCCCGCCGGTCCCGCGGGCGGCACAACCAGCAGCCAACCGCCGTTAATGAAGTTCTGTTGCCGCGGCAATGCCACAGGTCGGGATTCTGTCCACGTAGCGTAGTGTGTGGTGAGGCTGTGATGTGCCTGCAGCCAGGCGTACAGCTCGAGAGAGAGAGAGAGAGAGAGAGAGAGAGAGAGAGAGAGAGAGAGAGAGAGAGAGAGAGAGAGAGAGAGAGAGAGAGAGAGAGAGTGTGGTGTAGGCGGTTGCCGATCAATCTTGTTTCTGTATTTATAATACGCAGGTGATTTGCCTTTTGGGTTGGGTGTGTTAAATTCCAAATTTCGTATCCATCAGCTGTTTCTTGTATACCATCCTAATTATTTTGTTTTACATTTGGTATTGCGTTATAATTACGTAGAATCCTATGTGATTTTCTTTTCCAGTAATCTTGTGATTTGTTTATTTTATTTACATAATCATGTATTATTTAAGAATAAGATACGTGTTTTATGACAGCCTAGGTCTGCACCTTTTGTATTCGTTATTTATGTTCACATGCAAATGCGTCTTTGTTTTTTCCGTTCTAATATTTCAGCTATTTCATTTGGTTTCAATAGAGAACACCTATTTTGCGAAAAAGTCAAACATTGACTGTGCCTTTTGCCCTTTGTTTAACTGATCCAAAATGTATTAACCCATAAATGGGCTGCACTGATGTGCAGGCGAGAGAGGCTGGCAACAAGCTGGGCAAATTATCAGATTAAATCACCGTTTTAAATGATGGTTGTCCACAAAGCTCCGTCACATCAGACAAAAGTATCGATAATAATTCAGATTCAGAAAACTTTATTAATCCCGAGGGAAATTAAGGTGCAACAGTTGACACAGGGGGAATAAATGCACACACAAAAATACTAATACCTAAGCTAAAAAAAACAAAACAACAACTAACTAAATAAACCTATTATAAACAAAATAGTTATAATAATTCTAAATGAAGTCTAAATGTATTGATAATGAAGATAAATTTACAGTATTTTACAGTAATACGTAGGTATATATAATACACAACAATACGTACAGTGCAAATTTGCAGTGAATATATTAATAAATAACTCAACTGAAAAGTGACATGTGAAAAGTGAAAAAGTGAAAAGTGAATTCGGATTTGAAAATAAAGCGAAGGCCAGGTTTTTAGCAGCACACACAATGCAGCAACGTGCAAAGCTATGGCCGCAGCTTGCTCTGCCATCTCAACTATATATATATATATATATATATATATATATATATAATAGCCTAATGTACATCTTACTCATTCCCTTACTTTATTCTATGGTAGTAAAGCTTTAGTTTATACTATGGTATGGGTGGGGGGGATCAACCACAACAGGTTGGGAAGCGGTCGCAGGTGTCATTTTCTCCTGTTGCTCAAGCGGTCTGGTGCAGTTGCAGCAATATGTGGATTAGGGTGGGAAAATACCTGAACCACACATCCCTAATAGAGACCGACATAGAGAGACAAAGAGAGATACAGAGAGAGAGACAGAGAGACAGAGAGACAGAGAGACAGAGAGACAGAGAGAGAGGTCCCTGCTGTGGATCCTTTTTTTCAACTGCTGAGTGCACAGCAGTGTGTGTGCGTGCGTGTGTACCAGTGGTGAAGCGTCAGGGCCTTCAAGGTATTCAGAGAAGACCCTGGAACTCTCAGATGAAACCAAAAAATCGAATTAATTGTATTAATAAAATGTAATACAATTTAATAACATTTAATAAAATTTAAATAAAATGAATAAATGAGAATCGTATCTGTGTTATATTACAGTGTTACGTTGATTTGTTTGTCTTTCTCGGTCCATGCACGACGCATTTGAGTGGTTTTGTGTTGGAAAAACAATGCAACCAATCAGATATGTTTCTGGGTTGCTGGGAAGAATATCCTTCAACCAAAGTATTCCCGCTGACATTGGCCCTTAGACTGAATGAGAGCGTACGTTTGGATTGACAATTTGATCAACCAATCATATCGTGATTTGTAGCCAATGGGCGTATTCTTTTAGATTTCCGCGCAGCTCAATATGGAGCTAGAAGGTGCAAGGTGGTGGCTGGCGCGAGAGTGGATCTAGCGTAGTGTTACGTTTTCTACGTTGTTTTTTTTACGTCAAAATGGCAACAGGTGAAGATGATGTCGTTGCGGATTTATTGTCTGAACCATTTTCAAGACAACCATTTAATGTTAAGATGGACATAATTAAAAAAGGCCGTCCAACACCTGACAATCTGGAGCTGACTCAAGTAGTTAAAGCAGGCTATGTTCGCCATTTTCAGAGTAGCAACTGGGAACGATACCCGTGGCTAACGGGCTCAACTAGCCACGAGAGGCTCTACTGATGGGAGTGTTGCTGTTTGGGACCGACAAGAGAGCAGGGAATTGGAACTTATTTTGGATCTGAAAAGCGATCATCTTTATGACCTGATGGTGGTCGAACAATTCATCCAGAAGGACAGGAGAATGGATTTGGTCTTTAAGTGAACATCATTGGTGAGTGAGACTCATTTGTCTTTGCTGGTTTTGTCTCAGTGTTGCGTCTCGTTGAGCTGGTTGGTGTATTTTGTTCCCACACACTTGTTGACTGATTAGTTAATGGCTGTCTTGGGTTTGTTAAGCATTGTTGTGCATTTGAATTGAGAGTTTGGACTTGATCTTTCTTTGCATCGCTTAACGTAACTAAGAGTTACAAAACCGCGATCAATAATCACCTAATTTGCATATGTCTTGTCATTAGCACTTTCACCTTTTCACTTTCATTTTGACAGGTAAAAGTGCTAATGACAAGACATATGCCAGAGACATTTGGTGATTATTGATCGCTATTTTGGAACTTAAAGTTCCAAAGTTACGTGAAGCGTGTTAGACCGGCCCTTTCACCGATAGCCTGTGTGTGGTGGTCTGTGGTGGTCTGTTACGTCACTACATGGACTCTGCTTTACCAACTATGCTACACTTGGGAATTGGCTGCGACAATCTGATCTTCCTAAATGAGATAAGGCATAAAGTGACTCCTCCGTGACGTCCGTCTGACTAGAACAACTGAATTTTCGAATGGTGGTGGTGATGGTGGGGGTGGTGGTCTACAGCAGGGGTTCCCAAAGTGGGGGTCGCGGGACCCCGAGGGGGGGGGGGGGGGTCGCGAGATGATTTCAGAATCCTCTTGATGTGACCATGAGGTTTTTATTGTTAATAATAACGTGTGCATAGATATTTTTATATATGTACGGGTGACGAATAAAGGAATTTTGATTCCGACAGATTCACGATCACGTATCATTTGCAGCTGAAAAAAAAGCCACACACAATTTTCAATATCACGATTACCCCCCCCCCCCCCCCTTGGACTTGGGCGCACACGTTGTTTTTAATGTTCCAGTCCCTCCGGTGATAGTGGGGGGGGGGGGCGGGGGTCTGTTATGTTGGGGGTCGCGGGCTGAAAAGTTGGGGAACCCCTGGTCTACAGAAGGTCCAGTTGTGATAGACACGCTTCGCCACTGGTGTGTACGCTTGTGAGTGTGTGTGTATGTGCACACACACACACACGCTTGTGAGTGAATATGTGAATAGAATGTGTGAAGTGTGTGCCCACCTGTGAATGTGTTTGTGTGTGAAACCTAAACAAACACACAGGGGGGTCGATATGCATGGCTGTACTTCAGCATTCGTGTGCCGCTAACGTGCCTGTGAGTTAATTTGGACGAAACTTCTGTCTACTAATTCCCACTGAAGTCAGCTTACGGTTGCATTCTGGGAAGCCACATAACGACTCCCACTTGCAACCCGGTGGGCCAACTGTCCCACACATCCCGCTCCTGGAAGGACAGCCCCCTGCCTGGCTTTCATTAGACTACCATCACCACACCGCCCCCGGCTACACAACCACTTTTTCCAGAAGGCACCTCTCTTCCTCCACAATCGCCACCATCTCTGTGTCCGGGAGGATTGTACCTCCTGTAAATGTATCCTCCACCTGAAGTGGACTAATAATATGCCTCAGGGGGGGGTTTAGATGTCAGAGAGAGAGAGGCTCTGGTCCTGCACCTCCTGGAGGTGAGTGTATGTGTTTTTTGCATCAGATCTTCTGTGATGTGGACCCCCAGGTGTTTAGAAACGACTCCCCCTCTCCACAGTAGTCCCATTAATCCAGTCCCTTTAGTGGTGTGTACGTCATCTGCTGTGGTTCTCTCCAAAAGTCCAGGAGGGGGAGTACAGTAGGGGCTGAGGATGCCACCCACATAACAGTGGAATTTATTCCACACCACATAGAATAACCACATAAAGTGTGGTGCGTAGTACCAGAGAGACAGTATCATCTGCGGATTTGTTTGAGCAGATATGTAAACAACACTTGATCCGTGGTTAAAGGGAGGAAGGCACGGATGTAATCCTTGATTAGCCTCTCGAAGTGTTTCATGACAACTAGGGCGAAGTAAGTCATTCGAGAAGGCTGAAGAAGCATTCTTCGGTACAGGGATAAAAGTGGATCTCTTGAAGCAGGCGGAGACCACAGACTTAGCCAGGAAGAGGCTGAATATTGTGGTAAACACCAGGGCTAACTGATTAGCACTTGCCCAGATATGTCATCTGGACCTGCAGCTTTCGCAATGTCCACACGCTCTCCTCATGTTGTGCTCAGTGACAGTGGTGGAACTCACTCCAGCTGCGCAAACAATGTCATTATTAGCCAGCCAGCTGTTGGCGTTGTTGCTAGCCTCAAACTGTGCATAAAATGAGTGCAGGTCATCAGCAGGGACGCGTTGGCACTCACCCTCGAGGGTAGGACTGACTGCACTGGTAGTCTGTTATAGTTTGCGGTCCCTGCTGTTGGCGTCTGGTGTCTCTTGACTTCCTCTTAACGTCCTTGTCGGTCAGTAGGATGCCGCCGTGTTGCCGGGTCAGAAGGCCAGAGCAGCGACCAGGAAGTCAGTGCAGCTGTTGGAAGCCTCACGGATGGATTTGATAGGAAAGGACCTAACTCTTCCCGCGGGGACGATGGTGTCAGCCAGCGTCAGCCGTGAAGCTCACGACAACACTTTAGTGAAGCGGGAGAGAAACCTTGTAACTTCATTCTCTTTCTCCTCAATGTACCCTTCCTCAATGCCAACATACATCAGTCCATGTCTCTCCACCTGTTTATGTCCTCTAACCGTAAGTCGAACTAAACTGGGCTCTAAATATTCCTGATGAGAGAGAAAGAGAGGGGAGAGAGAAAGAGAGAGAGAGAGAGAGAGGAGAGAGAGAGAGAGAGAGAGAGAGACATTGTTGCCTGCTGTCTGCTATCGAAGCGTTCCAAGTCTTTGCAGGAGTGAATTACGTGAGTCATTAGGTAATTGCCCATCACTACGGATGGGGCTGCTTCGGATCTGCCAAAAGGTCAGCAGCAGGCGCTTAACACGGGTAACGGGCGAAGGGGACGAGGGGCCCTTCACTCTGGAGGGGTCTGGATGAGGAGAGCCATGTCAGGATCTCTTAGCGTCAGCTGGTCCCAGGGCGGCCAAGGGGATGCTCTGCGTCGGCCCCACTTCTCGTCTTTTTCACCGCGTGGCAGCCCTGTTCTCTCCTGGAGTCAGACACACCAGGCAAGCTCCACGGACAGGCGATGAGAGGCTGCAGTGTTAACACGGCCAGGTCGTAGGAGCCTCAATATTTGACTCAATAATTGAAGGGGGTTTTAATGCAGCATCTGGTGCCTCTAAGTCCCGGCTACATCACAGCCACGGCCCTCGAGCTCTTCTTGTTGGAAGGCAGGTGAATACCGGTGACGACCCAAGGGCAAACACACACCCACACACACACACACACACACACACACACACAGACACACACATATGAAGAGAGCGCAAAACCTTCTAAGGGTACCGCAAACACAAGCGAGCAAATTCGGAGACCCGAAGTCTGAAGATAAAGTCAAAATTGCCATATTAAGAAGCAATCTGCTTTTTGTTGCTCGACAGCTATTGACAGGAACATCAGCTGATACTCTTCATGCTGACTCATCAACTCAAACCACACATCCACTGACTTTATTTATATTTTCTTGTGACTCACTTGTCTGGTCTGCCGGCTGCAGGCGCAGCCGGCACTTGTTGCCGCTCTGGAGCTGGTCCTCTTTGATGCGGATCAGCCGATGCAGAGCCAAGCACCACTCTTGGGCCACGGCGGTGTTCAGGTTCTAGGGCAGGGTGGTGGGTGGGGGAGCAGGGGGGGGGGGAGGGGGGGGGAGAAATAAACAAGACATTCAATTAAATGAAGTCGTATAGAGGTGATGGTGTTATCCGTTCCGCCGTTGCCTTCCCCTGTTTGACGCAACATGAGAACAACGCTACCTAATATATTTTATTAGTATATATATATTGACCACAGGTGTGAGTTCCCGCCGTGTAATGATTTTTGACATAGTCATTTACTCAGGCATAAAATAAAAGGAAGCATTCATCACCCGCTTGTATTAAAACTGACACAACCCATTAGGGTTCAAAAATATACCGGTGCGCCATTTATTTTTTATATTTATATATTTTATTCCCTGCAATTTATTCCCCGGCTCGTGTATCAATGTTTTTATTTATTATTTATTTATCTATTTTTTTTTTTAAGTACATTCCCCAAAGCCAAATATAATCACCCACCATCCAGTTTGGGTGCCACACGGAAATCTCACCTCTATTTGTTTGGGGAGACAATTCATTTTTTTACTGCCGTGGTGGAGAGTCACAGGTCGGCCGTTTGGAGGCAGGCAAGCGCCTCTCCTCCTGAGGTCACCCAGCTCATTATAAAATGGAAGGCAAAGGACCGCCATTAGCCTTAGAGCATCTCCGAGGATTGCTTGAGTACACTTCCCTGGAAGTGTTATGATCTCTATCGCGGCGCTAATGTGTCGGAGACGGACTGCGGAGGCCGTGTTGTTGATCCAAACCCCACTGCCGGCGGGGAAGGAACATGAAAGAGTAACGGCTATGCTTATGTTTGTAGCGATTCTCCCAGACCCCCCCCTGCTTCCCCTCGTGCTTCCGGAGGCTTCCGGACGCCATGGTGATGCGGTTGCCGTGGAACTATACAGTAACCACAGCTTCGAGGCATTTTGGAATCGGAAGGGCCCCCATGATGCGTCCGAGGCAGGGGGGGCAGTCTTTGATCATCTTTTTTAATTCCATTTTGCAATTACTTTAAGAGGAAGACCTGGTGGATTCCTCCCCCCCCCACCCCTCGAAAAACATGTTCCTTGGTAGATGTATCTTGCTAATTTCACATTACATTGCTGATGTTACTTATTGTCTTTCCTGACTTTCTTGTTTTTCAGTACTCACATAAAAAAGGCACCTTTGTAGATTTGGCAGCTAACGATTCATCTTTCACACATTTTACGTAAATATAATATATATCGGGACCGAGACTGGACGATGAATGATTCATAGCACTTACCTTGGCAGTGTCAGTTGTGGGCCGGCATGGTTCTGAGAAGGCTAAGGATATGACATATGGGTTATGTGGCAGGGCTGACAAATGAAGGTAAGATGTGAAGAGCACACATGTGGAATCTTCACAGTCCATTTGGCTGTGAGGGGACCGGTTCTGCAGCATCCTTACAAGGACTACCAGGTTCAAGGACAGTTTTTATCCACAGGCATAATGATGTGCCGAATGAACTGCTAGGAGTGCTGCCACTATCATAATATTGTCCTCCATATAACATTAAACTATCATACTTTTGCTGGACTTTCTGGACTCATTACAGATACTGCACTGTTCGGCACTGTATTTGTGATAATGCTGCACTACTGGTACATTACAATGCTTTTAAATGCTTTTTGCACAATTCAACACATGTATATATCATCCATCAGTCACTTTATTGTTATTTTTATTGTGTACATTGATATAGTATAGTGTTGTATAGTATAGTACATAGTATAGCATATAGTGTTCATTTGTAGTAAATTCATTCTGCTGGAGGGAATGGGGACTAAGCATTCCATTGCACATAAACCTATATAAATATAAATCTTTTGTGTGTGTGTGTGAAAGCCGGGGTCAAACGAGAACCAGAAGCACCTAACATGGGCTGCCCCCCATTAGTCGATCAAGTTTTCATTCGTCGTTGGCCGCAAGAAATATATATATATTTTTGAACTTTTTTTTCGGACACGTGAGAGGGGACACATGAGAGAGGACACGTGAGAGAGGACATGTGAGAGAGGACGGCAGCGGCACAGAGGAAAGTGAGCCCGCACCAAAGAAGCAAAGGGAAAAGCAGCAGGAGATATCAATGCTGATGGGTTCTGGTGAAGAGCAACAGACAGAAGCTGAGAACAGTGAAATGAAGACATACTTGGAAGACCGAACCAAGGTTGATAAGGGAGCACTGACTTGGTGGAAAATAAATGAGGAACGCTATCCTAAGCTTGCCAGAGCAGCTAAACGCATCCACTCCATCCCTTCCACATCCACGCCATCGTTGCAAGTTTTGCATAAGCCTATATTTATTTATTTGTTAGTTTATATCATTTTTATTTATTTTACAATGTTATATATATATAAAACGAAAAATATAGTTAAAATTTAGTTTTTTAACAAAAGACTGTTTTTACTCTGAAGTTTTCTGAAGTGATTGTGTTAAAAGTTCATAAGTTGTGTGATGTTGATGTTTTATGCTATATTGTGTTAACTAACAATTGTGTTATTGTGTTAACAACAACAAATAAATTAACAAAATATTCAGACAGTCAGTGACCTTCAGTGAACTCCTCCACCATGGAGAGGTTGTGCTGCAGCTCCTGGAGCTCCTAGTACAGCCTGGTACAACAAGCAGAATACAGCCCAATGTCATCGCTGTATATACGCTTATCGAGTACTATAAACCCTTAACTCATTTAGCAGACGTTCTTCGCTGAAGTGTCTTATGCCAAATTCAGATACACTGTTAGGGCATCTCGCTTGCAGACATTGGGTGCTTGAACCTGGTGGTTTTGTTTGGCCTAGGAGTCCACCGACTACTACTACACCCCACATGGGACTATAAAACCAAGCAGAGGATGATGTTGTATATTCATCCATCCACGCACACACAGACACACACACACACAGACCCCCCCCAAAGGCACTTGCAAGCCTAATTAGCCATTACGAGCTGTTTAACAAAACCTCGCCCTACATGACATCACATGTGGCGTTGTGTCCAAACAGATCAACCAAGGACACATCAACTCCACTCAAGCCTACAGTAGGTCAAAGTTCCTTCCCGGCGAGTGGCTGATTGGCAGAGATAATCAGCCCTAGCGTGTGATGATGTTTCAGTCTGGAAAAAATAGAAAAACGGTTCTATACAAAAGTTGAAGTCCTGCAATTTGAGCGTCAGTCACGGGATTCAACCGAAAACAGAAAAGGTTGGCCTACAGTAGCACGGCGTCCACGTGTCACCGGCAGATCAATGGCAATTATTTTGTTATTGTTTGGGAGAGGGGTCACCCACCGGCAACCATCATTTGGATCTATGGCACTTTTTCAGGTGGCCGAGAGCCAAATGCAGGTGTGTCTCATTAGACACAGAATACGCCATCGACTGGATTTGATGCTGTCTTTCACGGCGTCTCCCTCCGACCGGAGGGTCGATCGGGGCTTCTGTCCTACCAGCCAGCCAGCCGGCCTGCCCCTCCCCCCTCTCCATTACCTCACCCGCCACCCCCCCGCCGGCGGCTTCACCGCCGCGAGTGTCTAATTAAAGCACACAGGTAGATTCTGCTGTCGACTGTCATCAACTCTTGCCATATAATTGACTCCCCGATGTGTCTGCTCGGGTGTCTCTTCTCATGCAGCAGTTGTAATAGTATAGGATGGGGGAGGATGGGGGACGGCTAGAGGCGAGTGGGGAAAGGGAGGAAGACAGAAAGATATGTGGCGAGGTCCAAGGTGGACCCGTAGATGGAATTGTTCTCATTAAGAGAGAGTTCTGCGGTAACCTTTGGTTTTTTTTTAATGGGGTTGGCGACGAGCACAGACAAAGGAATTTGTCATCCGGGAACGGTGTGGCGATCGATAGCCAACACATCGGCAGATAAATGGTTTGTGCAGTGAAGGGTGGTGCTGGTGTCTGGGGTGCTGCTGCTGCTGGTGGGGGTAGTGGTGGTGGTATCAGGGTTGCTAGTGGTGGTGGTGGTGTCTGGGGTGGAGGTGGTTGCGGGGGGGTGATGGTGGTTTGGCGTGTGAGTCGGTGTACATTTATGTTAAGGTTTTCTCAGCTAATCCCACCCAGCTCATCCCTCTCAGCGTGTGGGGGGAGTGTGTGTGTGTGTATGTGTGTGTGTTAGGGGGGTGGTTGTGGTGGTGGGTGGTGGTGGTGGTGATGGAAGGAGAGGGGATATTTTGGCTGTAGCCACGGAGGTGAATTTATTGAGTTGTAATCCAGGCGGATAAGGTTTTCATACTCAAGCCACGGCTGGGTCTGTCCACCGGCGGCGGCCCTCACTGGGCACACTGCGGACACAGGGTCGGGGGGGGGGGGGGTGTAGATGGCCCTGCATCCACTGCTAATACTTTCCAGAAAAGAGAGAGAGAGAGAGTGTGCTAGTGCGAGACAAAGAGGGAGGTGGGAAAGATAGGCGGAGATAGAGAGAGGGAACGAGAGAGAGATGGAGAGGGAGGGAAAGAGAGAGAAAGAAGGAAAAAGAGAGAGGTGGAGAGAGAGAGAGAGAGAGAGAGAGAGAGAGAGAGAGAGAGAGAGAGAGAGAGAGAGAGAGAGAGAGAGAGAGAGAGAGAGAGAGAGAGAGAGAGAGAGAGAGAGAGACGGATAGAGAGAGAGAGAGAGAGAGAGAGAGTGCTAGTGTTTCAAGCAGTGATCTTCATCTGTTTGCTAGCGCTGCTGTCGTCCTCTCTAATTGGAGCTGGGGAAAGACAGGAATAAACTCAGCCAGATTGATGACTCCTCTCGGGGACGTGTTTGTGGTCTATCAGAGTGCATGAGACTCCAGCGGAAACTCACCCCCCCCCTCCTCTCTCTCTCTCTCTCTCTAGGGATTAATCACAAGCTCACGGAGAGAGAGAGAGAGAGAGAGAGAGAGAGAGAGAGAGAGAGAGAGAGAGAGAGAGAGAGAGAGAGAGAGAGAGAGAGAGAGAGAGAGAGAGAGAGGTGGTAGAAGGAGAGAGCAAGTGTGAGAGTTGGGAGAGAGCCAGAGAGGGAGGGAGGGAGAAGGGGAGAGAGGTGGGAGAGAGGTGGGAGAGGGAGAGGGAGAGGGAGAGGGAGAGGTGAGAGGTGAGAGGGAGAGGGAGAGGGAGAGGGAGAGGGAGAGGGAGAGAGGTGGGAGAGAGAGAGGGAGAGAGTACCCTAGTACCCAGTAGGTGGCGTGGTTCTTAAGACATCCTTTTAAACAAGACTACGAAATAGACCTGGGAGCATGAATTAGGATCCATCTAATCCTCCATGTTCAACCCAACATTACCAGCATCACCAGCCCCACCCCAACCCGCCCCTCCCACACACCCCCTCCCCATCTAAACCGGGCACCACTGGCTGTGAGGAGGGGTCCATTCTCTATTCATCCATCCATCCATCCATCTTCTCCCGCTTATCCGTAATCGGGTCGCGGAGGTAGCAGCTTCAGCAGGGGACTCCAAACTTCTCTCGGTCTGACCTCGGTCTGCCCCGTAGTCTCTTCCCAGTTGGATGTGCCTGGAAAACCTCCCTCGGGAGGCGACCAGGAAGCATCCTCACTAGATGCCCAAACCACCTCAACTGGCTCCTTTCTACGCAAAGGAGCAGCGGCTCTACTCCGAGTCTCTCACGAGTGACTGAGCTTCTCACCCAATCCCTCAGGTAGATACCAGCCACCCTCCTGAGGAAACTCATTTCAGCCGCTTGTATTCACAATCTCGTCCTTTCGGTCATTACCCATTGTTCATGGCCATAGGTGAGGGTAGGAACAAAGACTGATCGGTAGATCGAGAGCTTTGCCTTCTGGCTCAGCTCTCTTTTGGTTACAATGGTGCGCCAAAGTGCACCCAATACCTCTCCCGCTGCACCTATTCTCTTGTTAATCTCACGCTCCATCCTCCCCTCACTCGAGAACAAGACCACGAGATACCTTCACTTGGGATAAGGACTCCCTCCCTACTTGGAGTAGACAATCCACCGGTTTCCTGCTAAGAACCATGGCCTCAGATTTGGAGGTGCTGATCCTCATCCCAGCCGCTTCACATTCCGCTGCAAACTGATCCAGTGAGTGCTGAAGGTCACATACTGATGACGCAAACAGGACCACATCATCTGCAAACAGCAGCGATTCAATCCTGAGCCCACCATACTGAAACCCCTCCCCTCCATGACCACGCCTTGAAATCCTGTCCATGAAAATCACAAACAGGATGGGTGACAAAGCGCAGCCCTGGCGGAGGCCAACACCCACTGGGAAAAGGCCTGACTTACTACCGAGAATCCGGACACAGCTCTTGCTTTGGGAGTACAGAGATTGGATGGCCCTCAATAGTGACCCCCGCACGCCATACTCCCGCAGCACCCCCCACTGTATTTCCCGAGGGACCCGATCATATGCCTTCTCCAAATCCACAAAACACATGTAGACACATGTAGACACTCTATTCATGTATTCCTGTAATCATCCGCACAATCAGCGCTGCGATCGTCTCCACCGAGATCCCGGAGGGGAGACAAAGTCAACTTTGAGACTTTCGACTTTAAAGAGAGAGAGAGAGAGATAGATAGAGAAACAGGCGGTGGCGGCGGTGGGGCGGGCGAGGGAGCGAGTGAGTGTCGGGAATAATTATGACGACACGAGAGTCGTCGAAAAACAAAAGGCGCTTTAACGCCGGTCCTTGACAGGAGTGGAATCTGAGGAGAGGGAAAGAAGAAGAAAAGGCAGAAAGGAAGAGAGAGAGAAGGACAGAGAGAGGGCGAGAGAGAGAAGGATAGAGAGAGGGCGAGAGAGAGAGAGAGAGAGAGAGAGAGAGAGAGAGAGAGAGAGAGAGAGAGAGAGAGAGAGAGCGAGAGAGAGAGAGAGAGAGATGGGTGAGAGGGAGAGGTGGGAGAGAGTGAGAGAGAACAGCTGCCTGGCTAGGCCTGATCAATGGAGCTGTCAGCCAGGAGGGGAGGGAATCCAGCGAATCTCTCATGCCAGTGATGTAGTACACGCGGTGCCTTCGTCAGCCAGCCGCCGCTGTTTGTTTAGAGCCAATAGGAGCTAAACGCACCACAGTGTGCCGTGTGCAGGGGCCAAGCAGGTTAAACCAGCCATCACCACACACACACACACACACACACACACAGGAGGAGTTCTAGCATGTACCATCTGCTCTGCTTGGTTTGGTTATGTTTTCACCCCTGTTTGTCTGTTGAAATTTGGACAAACTTGGTGTTAGATTACTTACTATCGATTTGCCACAGATCCGGATCCAGAGACTTTTTGGTGTGGTGGAGGTATGTTCTCTACTGAGTGCCGTCAAGCATACAATGTGCAATTACACTTTCTAAAGACTTAATAATGCTGCATTCATGCATTAGTTCAGGTAGTTAGAACATATTAGTTTAGACTTTTGTGTGAGGAACATCAACCCCTTACTAACAAGCAGCAAGTGATTGACAGTCCTGGTTTAAGATGAGCTCACACAAAAATGTCGTGCTTTCTAACTTCCTTAACTAATCATGAAGTGCAGCCTCCAGTCCCGACACACAGCGTCTCATCTATGTTCTGATTTCATGTCTTTGTGTTTTGTGTGTCGTTTTGGGACCCACTATACAGGGGCCACAGGATGCTAGCCGCCAGCTGCGCTGAGAGAGAGAGAGAGAGAGAGAGAGAGAGAGAGAGAGAGAGAGAGAGAGAGAGAGAGAGAGAGAGAGAGAGACCTTAGAGCGACCTTAATAGAGCAAGAGAGAGAGTGTCTGGGTGTGGATGGGATGAGAGCATGTCAATTTTAAATACATGTGTGTGTGTGTGTGTGTGTGTGTGTGTGTGTGTGTGTGTGTGTGTGTGTGTGTGTGTGTGTGTGTGTGTGTGTGTGTGTGTGTGTGTGTGTGTGTGTGTGTGTGCATGTCTAAGTGTGTGAAACACTTCTCACTCACATTGTTATCTGTACTCATCTGACTGGGAAAGTTGGGAGACAAAGCATGAATATCTTGTTAGGCCGTTATTTATTATATATATATATATATATATATATATATATATATATATATATATAATATATACATAGTATATATATACATATATTATATCCATGAACGCAATTACTCTCAGACCTGTGCCTGTGTGCCTCCTGTGTTGTGTGCTTCTGTGCAGGTGGTCACCTTGCTGAGCAGACTTACTGAGCAGACATACTTGCTGAGTAGACAAACTTGCTGAGCAGACACACACACACACACACACACACACACACACACACACACAGCGTTGGAGATGTGTGTGTGTGTGTGTGTGTGTGTGTGTGTGTGTGTGCCTACTTGTCTGTGCATGTATGCAGGTGTCTCCCATCACCTTGCTGAGCAGAAGGTTGCTGATGGCGTGTGTGTATGTGTATGTGTGTTTATGTGTGTGTTTTGTATATGTTCATGCTTTCGTGCTTTTTTTCCAGTTGCAGTTCGTCACCGACACTGAACAGAAGGTCACTGATGCCACCGATGCGTCTAGTGTGCATGTGTCCATGTGTCCAGTGTGTATGTGTCCAGTGTCCATGTGTCCAGTGTCCATATGTCCAGTGTACATGTGTCCAGTGTCCATATGTCCAGTGTACATGTGTCCAGTGTGCTTGAGTTCATGTTCCCCTTGTGCATGTGTCCAGTGTGCATGATTCCAGTGTGCATGATTCCAGTGTGCATGGGTTCTTGTGTCCAGTGTGCATGTATCCAGTAAGTTGTCAGATTGTTGTTGTCGTCGTGGACGCAAACCTACAACAATCACTATGAGCCACTTCTTCTGGCCTTATAAACTTTTTTTTTTTTTTTTACTTGGTGGATTGAGCACCTCTTGATGCTGTATCATGTCACGTCCCCCCAAGTAAAACAAGATGACAACACAGGACACTACTTTAGGATGTGATTGGACTGTGCAGAAAATACATTATATCAAGTTGACATTATCAAGCTATGTTGATTGGATTTAATCAATTTGGCTCACTCTGTTGGGGAAAGATACGACCGCAGAAATAACATGAGTAAACGTACATTCTCACTCAACGTGTATGTTCACTCCTTGAGGCGTTATAATAATGACTCTTTGTGTGTGTGGGGGGGGGGGGAACTAGTCTGTTGGGACCTGGCTTGGGAACCGGAAGGTTGCCGGTTCAAGTCCCTGAAACACCTGGGCACTGCCAAAGTTCTTGAGCACTGCTCTCCGGGTGCTGTATTTAAAATAGCTGCCCACTGCTCCTTGTGTTGGTTAAATGCAGAGGAACACATGTCACTGTGTGTGTATGTGACCAATAAAGAGGATTCATTCCTCCAGATTTATATTTATATTTGGATAACTGGGGAGCAGACAGTGCAGTGGCCAGGGTGTTCGATCCCCTCATCTCCTCCAGCCAAACCCGTAAGCATCCCTGAGTAAGACGCCCCAAGCCCTCCTGACTTCTCAATGGCCTGAATTTGAATAACGCAGGTCACTTTGGATAAAAGTGTGCGCTAAATGACTAAACAGTACAACAGTATCTAGACTAAAGACAAAATAACAAATAAAGGTGATGGGTTAATCAATAAAAACTACCCACGTGAATAAAGGACAATGCCTTCCTCCTCCAGCCACCAAGCGATGCTGTAGGCCCCCGAGCAGACCAGATTAACGATAGGCCTACTCCCCCTGATTCATGGCCAGCTGAAGGCCTCTCTGACTTGCATACTAAATGTATGGCCTGTGACTACTGGCTCCACTCCTACCTACTAGGTTTTCCTTGTCGTATTTCAGATATACCTTGGGCCTTTCAGGCTAGTTTCCCTGTAATATATGATTTAATACAGCTATCTTCCCTGAAGAGCAGTGCATTTGGGTGAGGGGGGGGGAGAAGGAGTGCCCCTGATTCAGATTCATAACTTATCTTTGAGGCTCATGGATAATCGATGCTTACCGAGGGATGAAATGAGCTGGTTCCATACCAAATCTTCTGTAGTGCATGGAGGGGAGTTCATCGTGTACACGTAAAAAAGCCAGCAGCATCATGAAAATTATGAGGCCAGCATGTCTGAGCCTGACACGTCTCGGCCTCACTGTGGATGGCCCCTACTGTGGAAAGCCGTATCTCACCGCCAAACATTTACGACATTGTATACGACATATATATCCATTATGGATCGGCATCCCTCACCACTTGCCTCTGGAAAAAGTTTTCTCAGTGCCGGCGGGTGCGGGCCTACCTGCAGTAGCAGTATGAACTGGGGAAAGCGCTGGATGGGTTTCACCATCAGACCGTACAGCGTGATCCGGTCTATGCTGGAGGCCTGCTTCTTCTGCAGAGAGAGAGAGAGAGAAAGTACGGCACAACAATTCAACTAAAACACAGAGACAAGTGGTGCTCTCACTTCTTGTGAGACAAGTGGTGCTCTCAGTCTTTAATCGTAAAAATACAAAAAACAAGAGCAAAAACCGGCCCAACTGTGTGGCGCAGCACACCTTGGACTCACCCCCCCCCCCCCCCCCCCCCCAGCGTTGTGTTTTGCTACGTCTTGAAACAAAAAACTATGACGGGAAACCATTAAGACAGCAGCTTGATTCAAATTTGTTTGGCGGCCTTACTGACTCACTCCACTGACCCTTCGCTAGACAACCTCTCTGTTGCTGAATCTACAAAAGGAAGTACAGATGATAAGGCGGGAATAAATAGATACAGCAGTGCACACATGTTCACGTGTTCACTAAAAAGTGAGCTAAGAAGTGGTGAATGCATTGGTGGGGGAGACAAGAATGGCGTGTGGCAAAATGGGTGCCTTTTAAACAACTCATCTCAAGTTGACCCAAACCCGTAAGCATCCCTGAGTAAGACGCCCCAAGCCCTCCTGACATCTCAATGGCCTGAATTTGAATACCGCAGGTCACTTTGGATATAATGTACTGGATATAATGTACTTTACAAGAAAATACATCACTGAGAAGGTGCCCTGTGCCTGCCCATCTTCAAACATGAAAAAACACTTCTATATTGAATTATAATGAACTTGCTAATTTTAGCGACTTAGCGACTTTGCAATTGGTTTCATCCTGGCTTTGTTCAGGTGTGTGTGTGTGTGTGTGTGTGTGTGTGTGTGTGTGTGTGTGTGTGTGTGTGTGTGTGTGTGTGTGTGTGTGTGTGTGTGTGTGTGTGTGTGTGTGTGTGTGTGTGTGTGTGCGTGTGTGTGTCTGTGTGTGTCTGTGTATTTGTGTGAGAGAGTGTGCGCTGTGTGTGCGCGTTGTGCGCGTTGTGTCTGCGTGCACGTGGAATAGAGCCATTTTCAATTAAACCCAAGGTAGACTTAACAGAAACTTTACCACCAGTGTTGTCAAATTGCAAATAGGAATTTAAGCTTTTTGTTGGGCAGACTGTGCCATCCAAACATCATTACCAAAACAGCAGGTGACAAACACAATCTCAGTGGAAGGAAAACATTTCCCAGTCCCTCTCTCTCACTTTTTCCATTCCAGCGAGGTCTCCCATACTGAGGGACCTTGGTGAAGAGGGGGAGGAGGAGGAGGAGGAGGAGGAGGAGGAGGAGGAGGAGGAGGAGGAGGAGGAGGAGGAGGAGGAGGAGGAGGAGGAGGAGGAGGAGGAAGATGGGTGGAGAGGAAGAGGGGAGGAGGGAGGGTGGAGAGGAGGAGAAGGGAGGTGGGTGGAGAGAAAGAGGGGAGGAGGGAGGGTGGAGAGAAGGGGGAGGAGGGGAGGTAGTGTGTGGCAGAAGAGGAGAAGCCAGGAGGAGGAGAAGGGCTTTCTGAGAATATCAATGAGACACCTCGATCAAAACGTTCCACTAATAGAGAAATAATGAACCATACACACAAACAAACACGCACACACACACACACATGCACGCCTCTCGAAATGAAGCCAGCGCACATACATGATACGGAGCAGTGAAGAGCGTGTGGAAGGTCACTTGTGGACACCGTGTGCCAATCCCTTGGAGAGAGAGTGGCAGCGGCGGTCGTGGCAGTGGCGATGTTGTTGATTCCAGCTGTAATTGACTCCATGTTTGGGGGACAACTATGCCATGTTTGCTCCATCTCAGAGCTGTAGCTCATTAGGATGGAAAGAAGCAGGGATGGGGAGGGGGGGAATGGGGGGGAGGGGCTTTTAATGTTGGCTAGGAAGCGCTGAAAAGACAGGCGTTCCCCTGCGCCAGGCAAACACCTCTCTGATTGGTGGCAGAGCCACCAATCCATGGGCCAACAAACACTCTGCACGCATGCAGGCAGGCAGGCATGCAGGCACTTACACATACACAACCACTGTGTAGACAAAAACACACACACACACATATCACCGGATAAGGACACGCAAAAATATCCAATTTGTCAATATTTTTGTATCCTCATTCGACACAGGCCAGCAGGACTCACAACTGCACACATATAACGACACGCACACAAACACACAAATGCACACACACACACGCTAACCGAGGCAACAAACAAGTCTCCGATCTTCTCGGTGGAGTCCCACTCGGCCACGCGGGAGGCCAGGGCGATCTGGAACATGGAGTGGCACTGGGTGATCTCTCGCAGGCGGTAGAAAATGGGCCGGATCTTCCTGGGGCTCAGGACACGTGGCTCCGCCTCCAACAGCGGCCGTTGGTACTCCTGAGGGGACACGCAGAGAAATGCCCTTTATATTGCTGTGTGTGTGGGGAGGGGGACCTGTGTGTGTGTGTGTGTGTGTGTGTGTGTGTGTGTGTGTGTGTGTGTGTGTGTGTGTGTGTGTGTGTGTGTGTGTGTGTGTGTGTGTGTGTGTGTGTGTGTGTGTGTGTGTGTGTGTGTGTGTGTGTTCATGAAATAAGGCAAAGAAGGCAAAAACAAATTATTATATTATTATATATATTAGACAACGGAGGATTTTCTAACCAACATTTTACAGAGAGAAAAAGGACGTCTGGTGGGGGGCAGTAATGGTAAATGGTAAATGGACATTTATATAGCGCTTTTCTAACCAATGGTTACTCAAAGCGCTTTACATATCAAGTCTCACATTCACCCATTCATACACACATTCAACCACCAACGGCGGAGTCAGCCATGCGAGGAGACAGCCAGCACGTCAGGAGCAGTTAGGGTTAGGGTGTCTTGCTCAAGGACACCTCGACAGCTTTTGTTAGGAGGAGGCGGCGGGGATCGAACCAGCAACCTTCCGGTTGTGAGGCGACCGCTCTACCTCCTGAGCTACGGCAGTGGGGTCAAAACCATTAAACCACACTTTCAACTTTTTCCATCTCGGTGCCGTTGAACCTGCCGAAGCTGGAACAACTTCCGGGACTTTGTTCACAGTGACTTTCACAACTCACCTTAAAGTCAATGAAACCAATCTCTTTCAAGAGTGAATGCCAAAGGTGTAATTTTCCGGGATGACACACTGGGGACAAGCCTCCCCACCACCAGTTTTTGAAATGGATTATTTTCATGTTTTTAAAATAGGATGCGCCAAGAAATGCAAACAAATGAGTACGGCTGCCCCCGATTAGTCAACTAACGATTAATCGACCAAAAAGTCATTAGTCAATCAAGTTTTCATTGGTCGTTAATGGCAGGAAAAAATAACAATTAAAATAATTGGGACATGTGAGGACAGCAGCGGTGCAGAGGAAAGTGAGCCCACACCAAAGAAGCAAAGGGAAAGCTGAGAACAATGAAATGAAGACATACTTGGAGGACCGAACCAAAGTTGATAAGGGAGCACTGACTTGGTGGAAAACAGTTCGCATTCACTCCACACGCATTCACTCCATCCCTTCCAGATCCACGCCATCGGAGCGCATATTTTCAAAAGTCGGGTTCATTTTGAGCAAGACACGGAGCTCACTTCTCCCGGACAACGGAGAAGTTTGCTTAAGCCTATATTTATTTATTTGTTTGTTTATATAATTCATATTTATTTTACATTGTTAAAAGAAACGAAAAATATAGCTTAAATTTTGTTTAAAGACAGATGCTGTGTTGTTTTGAAATAAATTAACAAAATGTTCAGACAGTCTCCTTGTTGATCTTGTTGAAAATACAGAATCATAATTGAATTACTTGCCCGTGTCGTTAAACATTCAAGATTCAAGATTCAAGAGACTTTATTCATCCCGAGGGAAATTAAGGTGCAACAGTTGAAACGGGGGAATAAATGCACACAAAATATACTAATACCTAAAAACAAAATAACAACAAACTAAACTAAACTAGTATAAACAAAATATAACTAAATGAAATCTAAATGAAATCTAAATGTATTAACAGATGAATTGCACAATTTACACAGTGTTTTTACAGTAATGCATAGGTATATACAATATACAACAATACGTATAGTGCAAATTGGCAGTAATGAAATACTAATAAATAACTGAATACTGAAAATGTGACATGTGAAAAGTGAAAAGTGAAATTGAATTTGCAAAATTACAGTGAAAGGATTTACCTCAGGTCACTGAGTCTCCACTGTCCCTCTCACCACCCGAGGTAGATGAATTAAAGAGTCTGATGGCCACAGGAAGAAAGGACTTCCTGTGGCGTTCTGTGGTACACCTGGGTGGAATGAGTCTGCTGCTGAAGGTGCTTCTGTATGAGGTCAGCACCTGATGGAGAGGGTGAGAGTTGTTGTCAAGGATACTATGCAGCTTGCGCAGCATCCTCCTCTCAGACACCACCAACAAGGAGTCCAGCTGAACCCCCAGGACAGCGCCAGCCTTCCTGACGATCCTGCTGATCTTGTTGGCGTCTGCTGACCTCAACCTGCTTCCCCAGCACACGACACCGAAGAAGATGGCACTGGCTACCACCGACTGGTAGAACATCTTCAGCATCGTGTTACAAACGTTGAAGGAGCGGAGCCTCCGCAGGAAGTACAGACGGCTCTGGCCCTTCTTGTACACAGCCTCAGAGTTCTTGGCCCAGTCCAGTTTGTTGTCCAGGTGAACTCCCAGGTATTTTTATTCCTGAACAACTTCTGCAGACACACCCTTGATGGAAATGGGTGTGGGGGTAGATTTCCTCCTGCGGAAGTCCACCACCATCTCCTTCGTCTTGTCTGTGTTGAGCTGCATGTGGTTCAGCTCACACCACTCAACAAAGGAGTCCACGACGCCCCTGTACTCCTCATCGTTTCCCTCGCTGACACAACCAACAACTGCAGAGTCGTCCGAGAACTTCTGCAGATGGCAGGACTCCGAGTTAAACTGAAAGTCTGAGGTGTACAGGGTGAACAGGAATGGGGAAAGAATCGTTCCCTGTGGAGCACCAGTGCTGCTGAGCACAGTGTCAGACACACAGTCCTGCAGTCTGACAAACTGTGGACGACCCGTCAAATAGTCTGTAATCCAGGAAACCAGGGAAGAGTCCACCTTCATCGCCGTCAGCTTACTCCCCAGCAGGGCAGGCCGGATGGTGTTGAACGCACTGGAGAAGTCAAAAAACATGATTCTCACAGTGCTCCCGGGTCTGTCCAAGTGGGCGTAGGCACGATGAAGCAGGAAGATGATGGCGTCCTCCACTCCCAGTTTCGGCTGGTAGGCAAACTGAAGAGGGTTCAGCGATGATCTGACCAGGGGCCGAAGAAGCGACAGGACCAGCCTCTCGAAGGACTTCGACACGTGGGACGTCAGTGCCACCGGTCTGTAGTCGTTTGAGGTACTGGGACGTGCCTTCTTCGGAACCGGCACCAGGCAGGATGTCTTCCACAGCACAGGGACCCTCTCCAGTCTCATGCTCAGGTTAAATGCGGCTCGTTTCATGAGCTTCATGAAACTGACCACATGTCTGACCACATGTCCACATGACCTGACCACATGTCCTGACCACAATGATCAACTCTAATCTCATACTGATCTCCCCATCATTCCCTGAAAGACATAACACCTATCTCTTATCATCTGAGCCGCTCCCGACCCACCACTTTAACACAGAGTGACGCCCTTGATGAACTCTACAGAGAACAGGGAGCGCCTTGTCGTGGACCCGGCCTTTTGAGGTCTTATATAAATGTATAAATGACAAACATATGGTATGATATAACAGGTGTTCCAGAGAAAACAAGCAGGAGACGTGACATGACAACTGAGTCACAGCACTATAATAACAATCAATCATCATGATTTTCCAATTGGAGCTCACACAGATGTGACATAAAGCAAGGGGGGGGGGGGGGGCGGCTGTGCCACTGACACAACCAGCCAATCACCAGCCAGAGGCTCATGAATAGGAGCGAATGTCTCCAAAGCAAAGTAGATTTTGGAAGAAAATATGTTCCTCGTAACCATATTAAAAGTGAAATAGGCCAGACAGCATAAGCATTAAATCTGTCTTTTCATTAAGGGTTATTAACATTCGCCAGGGAACAGTTTCTCTGTGTGGCACAGTGTCTGTTTATGTAAATTCACCCGCCCCAAAGAATGTACTTCAATGCAGCCGTAACAATAGTTTGCTCTCTGACAAAAATTCAGAACAGTGGGATTTATTTCAAGGTTAATATCTTCGAGCACCATAAAAGTTGTCTGTAAGCTGTAAATAAAATCGCGAGAGCAGACTGTTCCACGTAACAACAAATAAGAACAGCATGGTAATGGCGGGCCATTGCGCCTTTGAAATGGATTTGTTTTTCTGCGCTTATTCCTGCTGGACTATAAATCCATCGAGGTAACAAATTTATAATCCCACACACACAGCTGCGCGGTAATGAGCGACACAGCCATCGACCCGCCTGAAACAAGCAGGCTGCCGTCAATCTTGTCTTCTTCTTCTTCTTCTTATTCTTCGAGAATGTCGAGAAAAAGTTGAAATACAATTTCGACTTTATTCTCGACATTTTGACTTTATTCTCGAAATTGTATGTTGTCTTTATTCTCGACATTTCAACTTTATTCTCGACATTTCGACTTTATTTTTGACATTGTATTTCGACTTTATTCTCGACATTTCGACTTTATTCTCGACATTGTATTTCGACGTTATTCTCGACATTTCGACTTTATTCTCGACATTTCGACTTTATTATTATTCTATAAAATTAAATAAATAAAAAATCTTCCTCTCATTTTTTTATTTTTATGCCTGGCCCTAATACTCTTCCGTAGGTTGGGCCTTATGATTGAATGAAAATTAAACAACAACCTGTTCCTTTTCTAATGGACTAGTTAGGCTATGTCCATTTAAGTTCACACTGCAGGAATTTACATGAGAATGTATACATGGAAGAGCACAATAACATAATTTCATTAGCCCCTACATACAACAAAATCAAATTTCATGACTTTTCCAAAACTTTCAATGAATATACTCCATTCCATGACTTTTCCAGTATTTCCATTACCCTGGGGACCCTGATTAAAGCACCTAAGCTTCCGCAATAAGTAGTCTGCTCTGTCCACAGCCTCAGTGTTACATTTCCAGTTCAGTCTGTTGTTGAGCTGAACACGCAGTTATCTATAGCCCTCCAACAGTCTGCTTGTATACGTTTGGAAAATGAACTATAGACAGTGTAGGCCAATACAGACCATTCAACAAACATTTAGACCATGGGTCGGCAACAGGTGGCCAGCAATAATATTTGGCCCGGAAGATTATTTTGAGAATATAAATGTAATATTATTTTGAGATTCTTTTTTTTTCAGACAGTCGCACACAGGGGCGGACTGGCAATCTGGCAGTTCTGGCAAATGCCAGAAGGGCCGACGCACTTTTGGGCCGCCGTTTGCTGAAAAAAAATACGAAAGAATACCTGCTACCCCGGCCCACGGCCCACTTTTGTGGGCCGGCCCATTCCACCCCCTTTCTGAAAGTGGGCCGGTCAAGGGACTAAATGCCAGGGCCGAATTTTTGTCCCAGTCCGCCCCTGGTCGCACTTATAGGCTATAATGTCCGAATCGAGAATGCAGTGACATTATCCGCCAGGGCTGTACTGGCCATCTGGCATACCGTGAGCCGACGTGCCTTTTGGGCCGACACAACTTGTTTGTCTTGTCTGATCAGTCCGGCCCATAAAAAATGTAGATCGGAGCACTCTGCTTCACTTGCATCTCCTCAGTCTAAACCGGATTCTATGATTAATTTTAGTTAAAAACTCAAAAATAGTGTGCGTTAATGTCTTGAGATTAATCACATGCGTTAACTTTGGCAGCCCTCCCCCTTCTAATGCTTTGGTGTTCTGACTATTCTTTTTAAACACAGAAATACGTTTCAACGTTGTTGAGAATCACAACACAAACACGTTAGTCAGTGCAATGGATTGGGTGAGTAATCCCCACTGCTACCTAGTTAACTAGAACACTAGTAATCCCCACTGCTACCTAGTTAACTAGAACACTAGTAAACCCCACTGCTACCTAGTTAACTAGAACACTAGTAATCCCCACTAATACCTAGTTAACTAGAACACTAGTAATCCCCACTGCTACCTAATTAACTAGAACACTAATCACATTGTTAGCAGGCTCACAAAACAAACTGTGTTAGTTGACTAGCGACATTTCCGACGTGCAACATATTAAAATGTTTCGAAATAAAAGTCAAAGCAACGTGTCACATGTTTTAACAATCATTTACTTAAATTAGATTTTGATTATGTTCTGGCCCGCCATCTAGTGGCTCAGAAAAAAATTGGCCCAAGGCCAACCTTAATTGCCGACCCCTGATTTAGGCAGTTTGTATAGGTTTGTAACCAGAAGACTGTAGTTGCCAAAATCCATTCTGAATTGTCTTATAAACTCCTATTTATTTGTTCCTTTTGTTGGCCACATATGAGAGCTTAGGGCTGGGAAGTGTTTGACTCGCAGATTGTTTAGGTAAAAGAACGGTCATTGTGAGTTCCTGATGTTCAAAGTTTATTGCATAAAACGAAAAGTATATACGAAAACAAAATTAACATTAATCGTACAGCTGTGGCAGCAAATTCCGCTAATCTCTCCACACTAAGGCTGTGTGTGTGTGTGAGGCTGCGGCTGAGGCTGCGGTTGCTGTTGATCTCCGTAGTGCTTCTGCCTGGTTGCTCCCCCGTCACACACCGTACCTCCAACTTGAAACTTAAGCCCCGCCCTGAGATACTATCTCAATATGACTTAACTAGATAGTATCTCATAATTATGAGATAGTTAAGTCATAATTATGAGATAGTTAAGACATAATTATGAGATACTATGTGATTTTTTTTCAAGTTGCGGAAACAGGCTTCTATACTAGGGCGGTTAAATCACTAGGGCGGTTAAACGTGTCCGCGGTCGATGCAGCTGTTCCCGGAGCCGCTATAGGTGTTAAAACGATTATAGTTAAAAAAATTATAGTGATATAGTGTGCATAAGTGTTAAATGAGCTGTTGTAGTTAGATATACAAGACCCATGAGAGGAGGCAGCGGGTCAGAGAGACAAAGAGATAAAGATAGACGGAAAGATACTATAGGAGATAGGGAGAGTGAGAGCAAGAGAGACAGAGAGAGTAGGAAAGAGAGAGTGCTAGTGTAGGGAGAGATAGGGAGAGATAGAGAGTGGAGAAGAGAGAGCAAGAGAGCGAGAGATGGAGCGCAACAGTCAGAAAGAGAGAGAGAGAGAGAGGCAATCTTCAGACATTTAACAGCAGCTGAAGCCACAGCTGCACTCAAAGTATATTACCTTAAAAATATGAAGATTTCCATTGTTCCAATTAAAGCCCTCGGAAAGATCATAGAGCTTCGGCAGGACAATAAAAAGTGGAATGGGATAAAACTAAAAGGAGCTATTACAGTGTTGATTTTTACCTCTGAATAAAAGGAGTCTCGGGTGGGGGGAGAAGCAACCGCCGGCCCCTTTAGCTGGTCACGACGGCCGGTAGTTTATTTTTAACAGAAAGCTTCTCCCGACGCTCCATTAGGGGGTGGTTAATCCTCGGCTATTGTCACGGTAAGATGCGAGAGAGCCGTTTGGTAGCTTAGAAAAACATAGAAAGAAACACATGACAACGCCTTTTCTTCACCCCGTCAAAATCTCCACTTATTAGATTAGAGCCGGACCACCAGGGTCCGTCTCTAATCTGCCAGAGCCAGATCCACTTATTCTGGCAACCTTTCTTGGGGGGGAATAAAGGCAGAAAGCTCTAATCGTTGAGATCCGTCTTCCCCACAATGCTTTCATTACCATCTCAAGCTTAGAGAAAGGTGAAAAAGGTAATCAGGCACTCTGGTTGCTTGCTTCGTTTGGCTTAACTAGCATCAAACAAACAAGACACACACACATGCACACACACGCACACACGCGCACACACACACACACACACACACACAACACCACTGGTGAATTCATAGAACTCAAACAAACGGGCCTTAGAAGCCTGGGCTTTAACGACCAATATAGCTCCCACAGCAATCGTCAATAAAACAAAGCGAAAGTCTGGCCACCAAGTAAGCCATGTTGCGCATTAGGTTTTAACCCAGCAGAAAAACAAACCACTAACACACACACACACACACACACATATATATACAGTATATATATATATAAGACATTGGACACACTATACCTGCGTGATCCTTCTTCTGGAGGAAGGAGACCTTCCTCATTACGGCGATCTTGGTCTTCTCCAGGCCATCCTTAGTGCCGCTCTTCGCTGCCTTCATGAACTGCTGGACCTAGAGGCCAGAGAACGGAGAGCCCACCGTTACTCCAGACAGAGAGGGAGGTGCGACGGCCACTCTACACTGTTCAAAACCACTCATCCGTCCTAGTTACGCCTGAGCTTCTTTTTCTCTTCTTCTGGTGCGTGTGACTGAGGAACCGTTGCATGATGACCAGTGTTGGAAGTAGCGTGTTACAAAGTAACACACGGTAACGTGTGTGTGTGTAAAATAATATAGCTATGTGTGCATTAATAAGATAATTGGTAAAGAAGGCTCACCAGGCGTCTCTTCTTCCAGAGGAGACTGAGGAAAGCCCACCTATCACCTCAGATTCTGGTGAACTTTTACCGGTGTGCTATTGAAAGCATCCTCACCAACTGCATCACAGTGTGGTATGGCCACTGCACTGTTTCCGACCGAAAAGCGGCTGGCCGACCGGCTGGTTTAAGGGGTGAGATGGACTGGAGTTCTGGGGCTCACAAGAGCAAGGCCCCACCCCCAAAAGGCCCAGGACACGGTGTGTAGTAGTGTTATTACAATGCCGCCACTGCTACAAGAAATTAGGTCAATAATCGGGGCCAAGCTTACGTGGGTGTTTCTGGAAGTTAATGTGGAAGATTACTTAATAATGTATGTAATGTGTATCCTATTAAAGCTTACTCTAGAGAGAGAGAGAGAGAGAGAGAGAGAGAGAGAGAGAGAGAGAGAGCAAGCAGGAAAGCGAGAGACTACTACGGTCTAAAGGTCAGCAGCTTATATAACAAAGATTAGGAGGCCAGAGAGAAAGGGGAGAAACACGTCAGCATGGCAAGTGCTGGAGGCGGGTCACACCAGGAGCCCACGCAGTGCATGTCCCCTCCTGGCGGAACCCATTAAATTCAACGCTCAGTACATTTACAGGGTATACAGGGCAGTCGGAGGGTTTCAAGGACCTCTCCTTCCCTAATTGCAGAATGTGCACTTTACTTTTTCGAGGGGGGGGGGGTTCTTCCGCTGGTGACGACCGTGAGACTGCACCTTGGTGTCATGGTGTTTACATGCATGTACACAGCGGTGAAGGACGAGAAAGTGGGGAGTTGGGGGGTGAGGAGAGGAGACAAGCAGAAATTGTGGGAGGGAGGTGACAGAGGCAAAATGAGCATGGCGAGGGATTAATCACAAGCTCAAGGAGAGAGAGAGAGAGAGAGAGAGAGAGAGAGAGAGAGAGAGAGAGAGAGGCGGCGGCGGAAGCATCAAAGGCATCTAGGTGTCTGTCACACACACACACACAACTCAACTCCCCTCACAGACACCATACACACACACACCTCCACCGAGACACCGCCAATCACACACACACGCACACACACACACACACACACACACACACAACTTCCATCCAAGAAAACCAAGACGACAATTGGTTGTACTTGTCCAGTGACAATAAAGGCATTCTGTTTCTGAAAACATCTCTGTCCTCACAGATACCTCTTATTACACACCTCCACTCCCCTCACAGATACCTGCGATCACACACACCTCCGTTCCACTCACAGATACCTACTATCACACACACAACACCACTCCCCTCACAGATACCTTCCATCACACACACCTCCCCTAACAGACACATATTGAATCCTATCACACACACAAACACCTCCATTTAGACATACCTCCTTCAACATATGCCACCACCAATATACACCTCCACTCCCCTCACAAATGGCTCCATTTTCATCTACCTCCATCCTGCAGTCACCTTGCAGTCACCTCCAACACACACACACACACAACACACACACACACACCCCTCATCTCACCTCACACACACCTCACACACACACACACACACACACACACCTCACATCGTCCGTCCCCAACAGAAACACATCCACCGACACACCTCGACTCCCTTTGTGTAGAGCCTCCTCATATTCATCTCCACTCACAGTCCCTTCCCCTCACGGCTGAAATACACGGGACACAGGCGTGACGCCCCCTAGCGACGGCAGTGTCGGCAGGGTCTGAAACACGGCAGGCGACCACACCTCGTGTCTGACATTTCTCCACACAGGCCATGGGCTTCACTGGGAGCATATTGAGTTTTGCCGAGTGATATTGAGCGTTGACATGCAGGGTTTGGAAGTGTAGGTCTGTACTAACCGGTACTGAATGAATGAACCAGATAGGTTGTTACCAGATAGTAACAACCACATGGATCATGGATACAGACTTGATTGATTTATTTGAATGTGTAAAAAAAAAACACACAGGATTTTGCTTTGCTGCGTCGCTTTACTTCTGGAACAATGAGGTGTTTATTTTAACAATAAATAAATAAAAAGATGGAGTTTTTACCGGTTGGAGGGCCGCGTGTAGATTCCAAAAAAGAGACATGAACGTGTAGCTGCTGCTTTCGTTGATTATAATAGACACTCCGTCACTTACGCATCCACTCTCAAATACCTCCACCCTCTCACACACACACACATACCCACACCCACACACGCACACACGCACGCACACGCACACAAACAAACATGAAGCTTGGCCATGGATTGTAGCGTGGCTAACATGCAGTAAATTACCCAACGTTGATTAGATAAAAAGAAAACATGTCACGGGAAGTCAATATGTGATCACTTAATGTTTGCCTGCTGTAGATAAACTCCTTTTCTGTGAATCCATGTATGTATGTAGTCAGCAAAATACTTTATTATCACGTCATTATTATTATCTTCATCATCATTGTCGTTTGAAGATGTCCTTGTACCTGTGCCACATGGCACACACACACACACGCACAGACACACAAACACACATACACACACACACACACACACACACCGTGCAGATCGCCAACCTTGCATGCACCAAAAGAGCCACAAGGAGCAGAGCAGACTGCTGAACCAAGGGAGCAGAACCACAAACAGAGTGCGACGTGAACAGGAACACAGTGCCTTCCAGTGGACAGAAATAATCCTGCAGGTGTCGGACCGAACCCGAGAAGCAGATCTTTTGGCGTGGAGAAATGAACAACTTCTGTTGTTTTGTTTAGTTTGACTTGTTTTTGTGCTTACGAGAACTTTTTATGGTTTTCCAATTCCATACGTCATTAAATAAGCATTTGCACAGGAAAGAGGAGAAGGAAATATTCTCATTGGAGAATATTTGTGTTTGAGTCTTTAATTGACCAGGCAGGGTGAAGAAAAACAGCTCACGTGAGGTTGGTGAGGATGCTTTCAATGGCACACCGGTAAAAGTTCACCAGAATCTGAGGGGATAGGTGGACTTTCCTCAATTTCCTCAGGAAGAAGAGACGCTGGTGAGCCTTCTTGACCAGTGAGGCAGTGTTGCGGGTCCAAGAGAGGTCCTTGGAGATATGTACCCCCAGGAATTTGAAGCTGGAGACACGCTCGACCTCTGCACCATTGATGAGGACAGGGGCGTGTGCGCCAGCTCTGGTCTTTCTGAAGTCCACGATGAGCTCCATGGTCTTCTTTGTGTTGAGGGCCAGGTTTTTATCAGCGCACCGCGCCACCAGGTGCTGGACCTCCTCCCTGGACCTCCTCCCTTTAGGCTGCCTCATCGTTTTTGATGAGGCCCACCACCGTTATATAATCTGCAAACTTGATGATGGTGTTTGTACCATGTACAGGAGTGCAGACGTGGGTGAAGAGGGAGTAGAGGAGAGGGCTCACCACACAGTCCTGAGGGACGCTGGTGTTCAGGGTGAAGGTGGAGGAGGTGAGACTGTCTAACCTGACTGACTGGGGTCTGTTGGTTAGGAAGTCCAATAACTAGTTACAAACAGAGGGGTTAATGTCAAGATTCTTGTTTTCCATAGGTCTTTCCAGGTCACCAAGTTTGCGGATGAGTTTGGAGGGGATGATGGTGTTAAATGCTGAGCTGAAGTCGATGAACAGCATTCTCACGTGGGTTTGGCTCTCATCCTGGTGGGAGAGAGCAGAGTTGAGGCTGAGGAGATGGCCTCCTTGCTCCTGTTCTCATGGTAAGCAAATTGGTATTAATCCAGTGAGGGTGAGTGGCCAGATTTGAGGTGAGCCAGGACCAGCCTCTCGAAGCACTTGATGATGATGGGGGTGAGTGTAACAGGGCGCAAATTGTTTAAGCTCACTGCAGAGGAGCGTTTTGGCACTGGCACAATGGAGGTAGTTTTAAAACACGCTGGGACAACTGCCTAAGCTAGTGACGTGTTAAAAAGGTCAAGTAGGACAGGGATGCCATCAGGACCAGCTGCCTTATGTGTATTTTTTCTGCTCAGTGCCCCATACCTTGGGTGTTTCTCTCTCTCACACACACACACACACACACACACACACAATTCTGATGAACACGCATGCACGGACACCAATTCGGATGAATATATGTGTAAAATTAATAAATTACAATTGTGTGTTGTTGATCTGTAATATTACAGTGTAACGTTGATTTGTTTGTCTTTCTCGGTCCATGCACTACACATTTGAGTTGGTTTTGTGTTAGAAAAAAAATGCAACCAATCAGATGTTTTTCTGGGTTGCTTAGAAGAATATCCTTTAACCAAGGTGCTCTCTGTTCTTGAGCAAATGCCTTGGCCCTTAAACTGAATGAGAGCATACATTTCGATTGACAATTTGATTAACCAATAATATATTGGTTTGTAGCCAATGGGCGTATTCTTTCAGATTTCCCCACGGTTCCATGGGACCCAAAGTCCCAATAGTTCACTGGCTTGAGACAGAGGATCTAGCTTAGTGCTACTTTGCAATTAATTTGAAGTTTTATTGGTTTATTACAATTATATTGTGTATCGATCTAAGTTTAGTAGAGAGTCAGCGTATGGAAGTCGGGCAAATCAGCGGTACATCGCTCTAGCAAGTCTGACGGGGGTGACCCTTGACGGACACATTCAGGGCAAAGTCCCGGTCAATCTGGAGCTCTGGAGCTTGCGGAAATCAGCGGTACATCGCTCTAGCTCAATTCGACGAGGGGGCCCCGTGTCGGACCCAACTCAGCAAAGTCCCGGTCCCTCTCTGGAGCCCTGGAAGTCCCACAAATCAGCGGTACATCGCTCTAGCTCAGTCCAACGAGGGGGCCCCATGTCAGACTCGATTTAGACAAGTCCCGGTCCCTCTCTGGAGCCCTGGAAGTCCCAAGAATCTGCGGGTGATGGTGCCAACGAGTCCGACGAGGGGGCCCCATGTCGGACTCGACTCAACAATGTCCTGGTGCTTCTCTGGAGCCCTGGAGGTCCCACAACTATAAACTCGATTGGTTTATTGTTTTATTTGCCTCTTTAAGTGAACATCATTCATGACTGAGACTAATTTGTCTATGCTGGTTTTGCCACAATGTTGCATCTCGTTGAGCTGATTGCATTTTGTTTCCACACACTTGTTGAATGATTAGTTAATGTCTGTCTTGAGATTGTTAAGCATTGTTGTGCATTTAAATAGTTTTGAGTTTTGACTTGATCTTTCTTTGCATTGGTAATTGTTACGAAAGGTATGGTTGTGTGTCAGCCATTTGTCTATGAAACCTAATGGTCCTAGCTGAGTGGAGTAGGCCCTAATGGTGTGTGACGATGTAGCGAGCTACAGTACAGTACCAGTACTCATATATATTAATCGTGTGTGGTGGTGCTGTGTTGTTCTGTTACTTACACTACAGTGCTTTGCCAACTATGGTCAACTTGTAAATTGGCTGCAACAATCCCCCACCTTGGACAAAGTGATCATGTCTTTTTTTTCATGCTGCCTAAGTACACGCCACTCATCAAGAGTGTGAAGCCCACAACAATCTTATCTGCCTATATGAGATAACGCATAAAGTGACTGCCTCCGTGACGTCTGTCTGACTAGAACAACCAAATTTTCAAATCCGGGGGGGTGTGTCTGTGTGTCTGACACACACACACACAGACCACACAAAATTCCCATTCCAATGTGTGTTTCCCGTAAGCCTATGCATACATCATAACAAAGTGCACACACACACACACACACACACACACAACTCCCCCACTTCTGCGGCCGTGTTTGCATCAAGAGGTCCATTGAGGAGCCCAGCAGCGGTGATAATACATGCCGAGATAAGGAGAGTCCTGACAGCAGACCTAATGGTTTCCCCACACTGTCAGCCGACGCGATGTTGACCCGCTGCCGACCACGTGCTCCGACACAATCTGTCATTAACTGTTTTGAGAGTGTTTCGGGCCTAATTTAGCTCCTTGGGCTTTATCGATCCCGCCCTCAAACTGTGATTTGTTCAGAAGCACCGCATTCAAATCCTCCCCACATGCGTACACATGCACACACACACACACACACACACGCACACGCATTCACACACACACACACACACACACACACACGCACACACACACGCATGCACGCACACACACACACATGCGCACACGCACACACACACACACACACACACACACCCACAAATGCAGACACATACACACACACACACACACATACGCAGACACATAAACACACACACGTAACAGCAACTACGTATATCTGTTTTTTTCGTTCCAATAAAACCAGCAAGGGGATGAATCGCTCGAATGTTTGTGTTCATTCTAAACTGGATGGTTAACCTTGGGAGTCCTTGTCTTGAAGCGTCCAAAGACTTCCTGCCACTTACAAAATAAAAGCACTGAAAAGCATAGGCTTCCTCAAGAGATATTGCTTCTTCTTCTTCTTTCTTTTTTTATCTTGTTTATATGCATCTGATTGACTTACATTTCAAGGGGTGAAATTCAAAAGAAGAAGTGGGAATAAATACAAAAATAAACAACTGGATAGATTAAATTGGAACTAGATTCACTAGCGTTCGCCGTGGCTATCGATAACCCTGCAATGACGTCGACAGCAAGGCCTCTTGGGAATAACAGCTTTAGAATTATACAATCTTTCTCAAGGCATATATATAATATATAAACACATAACTCACCCACAGCAGTACAATGGTAGTACAGATATACTGATCATAAGGTAAGCAGATATAAAAAGTAACGTAAAATAATGCAGTATCACAGAATATGGACATGTTTCTCTCATCTATTCCAAAGGACTGTGTGTGAAGTTATCCCAGGACTGATCAGCATTATAATTTGCGCATACACAAATGGCGCTAGCATGTGAGGGGAACGTAGCAGGCTTATAGGCAGGAAATATTGTTTAGAACATAACGTATGATAAGTGAATAATTACAAGTCGTGGCCTCAACGGAAATGCTTTGGTTCACTGGACGGGAAGAACCATTCCTCCCGTTTGACGTGTTGGACCAACTCAGGAACGCTTTGTTATGTGTTATGTAGGAATGTCTAAAAGTGGGACGTAGGACGAACACAGTCGGCCTCAAATGGCACAGAACTTGTCGTTTTATCTTTCAAAAACTCACAGAAGTGGGAGAGGCCAGATAAGATAAGGGTATCACTAAGTATCACTATGGTTTTGCACTTGCATACTCGGTTGTGAACACACGTTCTGGTCTGTCTTCACAGTCCTGGCGCAAGAGCCAAGAGATAAGAGATAAGAGATAAGATAAGATGGTACTGTATTTCTTTATAAACTTGGGGAGTGGTAGGTGGTAGTATTACTATGGTTTTGCCATCCTCGGTTCTGACCAGTGGAGTCTCGTCCAATGAAGAAAGGGAGGACCATTATCCCTAAAATTTCAGAGAAAAATAAACTTTCAAGAGAAAAATATATACATATAAATGCAACATATTCATTTGTGAAAATACTGATAATATTACTATTTTAACACTTCGAAGACAATCATGTCCCCTTGTCAAAATACCAACAGCGCCCCCTACCGCTAATTAAAAATTACTGTACGGAGGTCTGTTCTCCCCAGGCTCCCCATTGAATTCCATTATAAAACTGCCACCGACCTGAATGGCTGGTGAGTCCTGGTTTTAACATGAGTATGTACAGCAGTAAGGGAAGACCATCCTCCCTTAGGGCGGGTCTAGCCAGAGGCTCTGTTAACCAATCAGCAGAGCTCCCTGCACTGGTGAATACCAAATAAGACTTTTGGGGGCAGTGTTATCATCATGCAAGGATCTATCTTGTGATGTTCATTAACTACATTTATATATTTCAGACTTGAAACTTTCGAGTTACAAATTCAAAAAGTAACTCAATGTCAAACGTAAACAGAAAGCATGACTGACTGTGACAAGGTGGTGTTTCTTATGGTCGCGACTGGACCATTTACGCGATTTACGTGCATAACTTGTTTTACAATAACAGTATTTCTTATTATAATTAAATACAGGTAAACATACTTACACAAATAACACTTCTCCCTCAAATCTCACTCAATTTAAATTATGTTAGGTTTGTTGGGTAGAACCAGCCTTCTATTCAGATTCTTCAGAATTTCACCATTAATAAAGTAATTGCTAAATAGCTCTCTTTCATCAAAACAATGCTTCTTCCCCCTCAGATCACAATGGGTTTTATTTCTGTTTGGCTTGTTTGCTAAAATTGCCCACCAATACACTGTCAAAATTGATAGTGACACCTTCCTTCCTACAAAACCATACAAATTTAATCCGAACACACGCATACAGTTGAATCTACTGGGCCATGACCAAACCACAGGGACAGGGACAGGGCAGGACATTAAAAAAGCATGAGGATATGAATTGAGACCAAATCGTGACTGGAGCGCTGTTTGAAGCTACCTTCAGACACCAGCCACCGCCGCCGCCACAGTCCAAATCCAAAAGCAATTTTCCCTCGTGGAAAATTGCATATTATGTGTGTGTGTGCATGTGTTGCTGTTGAATGTATTCACGTGGTCCATCTAACTATGCTTTTGTATCTAAATCCTTCAAAGCCTGGTGTACAACACAGGGCAAATGCAGCCTTAAATCAAGGTCAGTCTAGACAGCAAATGCACACACACACACACACACACACACACACACACACACACACACACACACAAAGCAGCGCTACCTAAAGCCACTACCACTACCTAAAGCTCTGAGGGATAGAATTCACAATTTCACTTCCTCTTCTGGGTCAGATGATAATGATAAAATGTGAAATAATATTGAAGTTGAACCCAACCTCGCCCCCTCCCCCGCCACTCATAGCCCCTTCCGGTCCTACCTTCAGCGGACCACCTTCCTTGACCGTGTCCTGCACCTCTGGAGTGGTGCTCCTCTCCCCAGGGGAGCCGTGGGACTCCTCTTCTACAGCCGGAGGAGGAAGACGAGGAGGAGGAGGTGGAGGGGGAGGCACGGTGCTGGGTTCATCCACCGTCGCTGCTGCAGCCGCCGCGGTGGAGGAGGAGGAGACGGGGAGACGGGGAGACGGAGGACGTGGTGGAGACCATGGAAGACAGAGGGGGTTGGAAGACAGTGAAGGAACAGTGAGGGGAAAGGTGCACACCCCATCATAATTCAAGTTCCTGGGTGAAAAAGGGAGTGGAGCTAGCCAGGAGGGCGGGGGAGTGGATTGGGATGTAGAGTTTACTGGAGAGCACATACGGCTGCTGCTGCTTCTCGCAGTTGAGCTAGCATCACAGACACGGTTGGAAGAAGGACAATATTTGGTTTTTATGATAAGTGATTAACCGTTTTCATGTAGCAGTTATTTCAAAGCGACTTACAGTTAAAGGGGCAGTAGGAGATATAATTATGTCAAATAATGAAGTAAGAGTGCCTTATGCCTGGGACGTAACAGACTGTGTAGTAGGCCATCACAAAATGTTGAACTGCTTGCTAAAAAGCAACCAATCAGGGCTAGTTTTGAAGCTACCAATCAGAAGAAAGTAACGTTCCTGGTCCCTTTTCTCTGACAAACTACAGTGACGTGTGTGTGTGCGCGCGCGTGTGTGTGTGTGTGTGTGTGTGTGTGTGTGTGTGTGTGTGTGTGTGTGTGTGTGTGTGTGTGTGTGTGTGTGTGTGTGTGTGTGGATGATTGGACATCGTTTGGGAGGAGGGGCTTAGGGCAGGGGGATGTAGTTTTTTAGCTTTCTGTCTTTTCGTTCCTCCTGCTCCTGCTCCTATGTCATTAAGGAGCAGGTAGACTACTGACATTAGGAGATGGAACACATAACCTTGGTTATCAAACACCATAACCACTACACTTTCCTGCTCACTAATGGAATGTGATTTAATGGGATATTGATTTATTGTAATCTTACCTATCTCTAAGTTTTAAGTCAAAGCACCAAAAAAAAAACACATACTCAAACACATACTCATACTAAAATTGTGATTTATCTCTTCTCAACAAATGCCTCTCTTTGTCTCTGTCTTTTACTACTGAGGTCCGTTAGGTTGAACAACCATAAAAAATAAACAACACAATAACATAACAACATCATTTTCATCATTTCCTGCAGCGGCGATAAAAGTTAGACTACAGTATCATAACAACGTTGTAACCTTTACCTGGGAAGCACCTGCGCAAGACCCCTCGGTGATTACCCTTGGCTATAATCCTCGGCATTATTTTTGTACTTTCGCAACAAGGGAATGGGGAGTAAGCATTCCTATGTACTTGTTACAAATGGGCAATCAATTATTATTAACATTATTAAAATGTTGAGGTGGGTTGAAGGCCCATTGCACCATTACAGTGACAAGGACCGACCGGGCAAAACAAAAAACAACCGTTGAGATCCACAGCTCCTTCAGAATGCTGGTGTGGACACACATCAGCGGCAGCCACTCCCCCACATCATCAGCACCACACACACTGGGCCAGAGTATTCAGTGACGGAGCCTCCCATCAACCGTAATTAACAGCGTGAAGACAACAACACCACATTAGGATGGTACTATGTGTGGGAGGGCTGTGTATTGATCTCACACTAGTGAAGGCGGGTTACTTACGGAGGACGGCCCCTAACTGTGTTATCGACGCTATTTAAGTAATATCACACGGGGTGGGACGGGGCGTGCTGTTATACTGAATGTCGGCAAGGTTGCGAGAGAGCTTTTCAGTGTAGCTGAACAGCACAGCCACTGGTGTGATATTGCTTTTGTACAAGTTCTACAAGCGTAAATCTTTGGCGGACAGTGACACACGACAATAGAACACGACTTGTTGGCTTATTTAATCGTTTTATTTGGCTCTGCCAATACAAACAGCTCGGCAGCTGGGCTGGACCTGAACTGGACTGTTGCTAAGCAACACATAAAGTGTCCTCTCCTAACGGCCACTCATCATTTAACCTGATAAGATATGTGTGGCAATATGTTCATTTTTGCGGTGCAAATTTAGTTACAATCTAAAATAGGTAATGTAATTAACGGTCATTAGAACATCTGTAAGTAATCTCATGTAGAGTTAATATAGAGTTGTCCAATCAAATGACTTGGTCAGAACTAACCGTTTTAATCATAGAGGTACTGCAGAGGGTCCGCAAACATGATTAATACAGGAAGCAATTATTCTATAATTGACATCTTACTCTCAAATTCCATCTTTAAGTCAGTACTTTGCTCCACAGGGAGGTCCAGATCATCATCATAGATGGACCCGGGCCTCAGAATCATTGTTATGCTGTCACACACCAGGGTCAGTCATCACAATGGAGAAGTTTGAGCCTGATGCATTGATTTGAATTATGTTGACACGGCGTATAACTAAGCATCAAAGCTGGATATATTGAGAAGTTAATAAGGCATTATACATATATTATTAGGCATATAGGCCTGAGTTAAAAATGCATTCGCATTTTATTGTAAAACGATATAAGGGGTCCCTGCGCTGTTTCTCAATCCACCAAGGGGTCCCTGGGCTGAAAAAAGGTTCTAAATCTAAATAAAATCTAAATCTGGAGGATTGAATCCTCTTTATTGGTCACATACATGTACAGTAAAATGTGTTTTCTGCATTTAACCCATCCTAGTATTAGGAGCAATGGGCAGCTATTTATACAGCCCCCGGGGAGCAGTTAGGGTTAGGGTGTCTTGCTCAAGGACACCTTGACAGTTTTTGCTAGGAGGAGCCGGGGTTCGAACCAGCAACCTTCCGGTTGTAAGAAAGGAAAGCAGCCTTTCTGCAGCTGCAAATACAGGCTAACCAATTGAAAGAACAGGAGCTTCAACAGTTAACCAGGTCGAAACCCAAGGTGGGTGATCTCATCCCGAAGCTGGGAGTGACCGATGATGTGGAAGCTTACCTTTATGCCTTTGAAGCAACAGAAAACTGTAGCCCAAAGCGCAGTGGGTTGGACTCTTAGCTCCTTTCCTGTCTGGTGAGTCACTTAAAGCATTTCAAGATGTAGATGGCAGTATCGACCAAGACTATGACAAGCTAAAAGCAGAGATTCTGAGCCGCTCTGGCCCTACCAAGTTCAAGCTCAGTGTTTCCATAATTGGACATTTCAACCTGGCCTAACTCCCCGTTCCCAAATGCACTAATTAATTCACGTGACTAGAAAGTGTCTGGAACCAGACAGAAACAGCTCTGCAGCCATGATGTAAGCCCTAGTTATGGATCGTTATCTACAAGCTCTGCCTTATGAGGCAAAAGAGATAGTCAGTCACCAGAGGTTAAAAATGGAGTTGGTAGAAGCCGAAGAGCAGTACCAGACGGCCTCAGATAGGCTCCACCCAACCTGTAAGGAGCGTGCCGCTTTGGTCCCCGCTCGCTCAAGTATACTCCGCCAAAAAGATCCCAAACCTGGAAGCCCTCTCTTCAGCCCTCCCAGAAAAGTTTTTAGAGACTTCCGGTTTAGCATGCGAGGGGAACGCAGGCTCAACGCGTGGCTCCCGTATAAATGTTTGAAAACATATCCTGTTACTTGCACAGGTGCATTTTTTGCCCGGAGACGGGGGGAACAACTTTTTTTCAGGGGGAACAAAGTATTCATCTTCCAGGACCACAGCACCAACACTGCCCGCAAGAGGTCTGCATTCAACGCTGTGAAGGCGAAGCTCGATGAGAAGAAGGTGAAATTTGCACGACCTTTGGGTCGTGCATGACTTCGCACGCGTCTTCTTCGACTCGCCAGAACAAGCCCAAACCGACCGCCACTTCACATAAGGTATTCACACACCTGAATGTTTGGGAAAGGTATTTAGACATGCTGTTATAACGTATACAGTCTGCCTGGCGAGTTGTGTGCTGAAATTCATGTTGCGCAGAGCGCATTTAAAATTCATTAAGTTAATTTGTGTTTCAAATGAATTTGTTAATTTGTGTTTCAAATTAATTTGTTAATTTGTGTTTCAAATTCATCTGTCAATTTGTTAGTTTGTAAATTTGTGTGTGAGCGATAATGCTACACTGACGGGAATTCTCGGTGAGGCGTACTATAGGGGAAAATATGCACTGTTCTAGGAATATTTGTTAAAAGTGCTTATAACCCACATACATTGTAGATTTCACTGTGTGGTGTGCTTACATGTGTTTGTGTGTGAATCCCTATGGATCGTGTCTGGGCCATGGTAATGTCAACGACAGTAGCATTTTATCCCACATTTTTTTTTATTTATTGAAACTAGCGTTTCATTCACATGTTCATCCCGTTAACTTTACATAATGGGTCTGAAAAACCAATACGTGGAACTCTTAAGCTATATTTCTGTATTTTTCCTCTCAATTACACATCTACGTCTACATCTTAGACAATGGCTAGTACCTCAAACACCGGGAGGGCCGATATAGCCACACCAGTCAGGTTTATCACCTGGAATGTAAAAGGTATGAATAATCTAAATAAGCGGTCAAGGGTTCTCTCTCACCTGAAACATCTGAGAGCAGAGATCATTTTTCTACAAGAGACACACTTGCGTATTGCAGACCATGTCAGTTTTCCATGACGATTTCTGGGATGCAGGTGTTAAAAGGATACATTCATCGACATCCTGTGCGTGTCTCGGACTTTTACAATTTAAGGTCCTGCATCGTATTCATTTAAGCAAGGCAAGACTCGCCAAGATCTACCCAAATGTTCTCGATATATGTGACTGCTGCAACAACGGCTCTGCAAACCTAGCCCATATGTTCTGTGTTTGCCCTAAACTGAAGGACTTTTGTGCTTTTATTTTTAAGGCCTTATCAGAAATTTTTGGAATAGATTTGAAGCCCTGCATCGGCATTACACTGTTTGGGGTTCCGAAAGATCTCTCTATTTTGACTGCTAAACAAGCCGACATAGTAGCTTATGCATCTCTGTTGGCTCGCCGCAGAATTTTATTAGATTGGAAATCCCCTAAACCCCCATCAGCCTCCGTTTAGCTTAAGGACCTTGTATTTTTTCTTAAGCTTGAGAAGATAAAATTCACTCAAGAATAAGAAATGGCAGTGCGTCATTTTTTTAATAACCTTCAAACACTCCCTCTTGAATAGCAATGGAACATTTTTCAACATTTATTCGACCGACTATGAGCAGCCACATGGGCCAAGTGAAGAGGAAGCTGTTGGCCCTAGAGAAATGCCACCCCTGAACAGACAGAATGGAACTGCTCAGTTGCAGGATCCCACCCTGAGTAATGCATTAAGTAATGTTCAAGACTTAGAGGGAACGTTGGTGGGGCCCAGACTAACTACCTCATACCCGCACTTTGCAGTAAAGAATGGTCTCTTGTATCAGGTAGTCAAGAGTAATGATAAGGTAACTGAGCAACCCCTAGTGCCCCAACCTCATCGCTTCACAGTTCTGCAGTTGGCTCACACTCACTTGCTGGGGACCCACTTAGGGGTAGAGAAAACAAAGGAAAGAGTATTGCAAAGGTTCTTCTGGCTTACACCAAAACAGGCTTACAGGAACCCCCTTATTCCTTTGTGTCCGGGGACACCAGTATATCTTGGTCATTGTAGACAATGCTACCCGCTATCCCGAGGCCATCCCGCTGAGGAAGTCAAATGCTAAACAGATTGCAAAATAATTGTTCCTCTTCAGCAGCAGGGTAGGTTACCAAAACAGATCCTCACCGACCAAGGGAGCCCCTATATGTCCAGGGTCACTAGGGAGTTGTGTGCGCTGTTACAAGTGAAACAGGTGAGAACCTCGGTATACCACCCCAAGACAGACGGATAGTGGAGAGGTTCAACAAGACTCTCAAAGCCATGCTGAGAAAGGCCAACGACAAAGATGGATGAAATTGGGACCAGCTTCTCCCCTACCTTCTGTTTGCGGCAAGAGAAGTTCCTCAGTCGTCCACTGGTTTCTCACCCTTTGACCTGTTGTACTTCCACAAACCCAAGGGTCTTCTGGACATAGCTAAGCAGACTTTGGAGGAACAACCATGTCCTCATCGTACCATGATTGAACTTGTGAGGGCGATGAGAGACCGGATGGCGGCAGTAATTCCAATTGTGAAGGAGCACATGGAGAAAGCGCAGAGAGACCAATGTGCAACTTATAACAGAGCAGCCCAAGCCAGATAGTTCAAACCAGGAGATAGAGTACTTGTGCTGGTCCCCACAGTGGAATGCAAATTCCTGGCTACTTGGCAGGGACCGTATGAAGTAATTTAAAAGGTGGGGGAAGTCAGCTACAAAGTACGGCAACCAGGGAGGCGAAAAGGTGAGCAAATCATACTTAAGAAATGGCATGATCGAGAAGCACTGTTCACTTGTCTGCCCCCCAGAGAGCCAAAAGAGTCAGCCCGGAAGGAAGTGCAGTTGGGTCCAGATCTGTCCCATCACCAACTGAGAGACACACACAGATATAGACAGACAGACTGACTGTGTGACTGTGTGACTGTGTGACTGACTGTGTCTCTCTTAAGTGAGAGACACACATAGACAGAGACAGATAGACTGACAGAGAAAGAGACAGACAGTCAGAGACAGAGAGACAGACAGCAACAGCAAGCGAGAGAGAAACAGAGAGACAGACATTGACAGAGAGACAGACAGCGACAGAGAGAGACAGACAGAGACAGAGAGAAAGACAGACAGACATTGACAGAGAGACAGACAGCAACAGAGAGAGACAGACAGAGACAGAGAGAAAGACATGTGTGTGGAGAGCCTGTCTCCCTGTGGTGCATTGCTGTGGTGGCAGGGTCCAGAAAACCCATACTCCTGCCACAACAATCAGAAAGACATTTATAGTCAAATTATTCCCAGGCTGCAGACGAGAATAGTGGATGTGCTGACAGCAGCATCACACAGCGATGACGGAAGCCTGTGCGCTATTGAAAGTGCTCCTTTAAAAACAGCCTGGTATTGACCGCATTTACTGTGGAAACCTGCACTCAGCACAAATCTGCCCGGCAGAGAAAATCAGGGACATTCCTGTGTATGCAAATACATACACTCATACTGTACATAAATGCCGACACACACACACACACACACACACACACACACACACACACACACACACACACACACACACACACACACACACACACACACACACACACACACACACACACACACACCCACACCCATATGCACACATATAGTACATGTGCTCACATACACAAATCCATGTATACACATACACACACATAGAGATTCAAGTACACACACACACACACACTCACACCTGCAGACCTAAAGCTGCCCTGTTTTCAGCACAGGAAACCCCACAGGAATGAAGGACCCCTGTTGGTAGAGGTGCATCAGCACACTTCCTAGAGCCCAAGATACAGAGTTGCTCTGCCACCACAAGAATACCCTAAATACACCCTAAATACGTTATGTACATAACATATTTAGGGGAAGCAGCACCTCGGTAGTGTCATACGGATGTGAGAAAGGAGAAGTTGGGAATCTCCAACCGGAAGATCCGTAGCATTCGGAAACACAACAATAAAAAACCATAACACACAGTTACAACTCTTACCTGATTTTCAACTTTGAACACAATGACTGTGCACACACAAATTCATCCAAAAGTAATGCAATGCAATTCAAATTATGTAATTTAACTTAACGAACATTATAAACTATTAACAACGTGCGACACTTATGCTGCATGCCGCTAATGCCCTCCGCCGTTAATGTTGCCTGAATCCTTCCTCTTCCTCTCTACTCCCCCCCCGGTGTCCAACCTCCTCCCCCCCCCTCCTCTCCCTCAGTCCCTCTCTCTCCCTCTCTAATCACTTGCGTAACATGGGCCCTCCCTCTAAAATACTTTATTAGCACCAGGACTCCCCCCCCCCCCCCCCCTCCGCGGTGAAACCACGCAGGGCGCTCGTAAGCGTGACCGAAGAACACTTTAATTGAGCCCCTAATTGCTTCCATTTCATCCAGCAGGAGTTGTGAGGAGATATTAATATCCTATTAAACGAAATTCAAGAGTACGAGGGAGGGGATGTGTGAGGGAGGGGTAAATAACTATTAGTCAGGTGGTCAATACATTGTGCCTAAATCGACACATCTTTAACCAATTAACAAGAAAGTTTACCCTGGCGTTACTTAGCGCTTGGCCGCAAATGAGGAAAATAAATCCTGATATGAAGCAATTATTCATCGACGGCACAGCTGCCATCATGTGTGCAGCCGGTTGCCACGGGGCCATAAGGAAGTGAAGAAACTTCACAGAGAGGACAAACGTTTGCATATTAAACAAGGACTGAACAAAGACGAGGCTAGTTGGGAGTTATTTTCCTGTGACCCTTTTACGATCTCCCAGATCCAGCCCCTGACCTTACCTGTGTGGGTGGCAGGGGTCTCTCGGGGGTCGTCTGTGGAGGAGTTCCCCTCCTGTCCAGCAGGGGGGGAATAGGAGCCATAGACACGGGCTGCCGGGAGCGATGGGGATCAGAGCTTGCTTCGGACGGGTGACTTTGGTCAGCTCTCGTCCTTTTCGGTTGTGGCCTCGGCCGCCACGGAGCACGTGGAGGTCTTGGCGGCAGTGGCGGCATCTTCTGAAACATTCTCCTCTGCGCTGTCGTCAAACTCAAATGGCTCGCCCTGCTCTTCATCCTCCTCTTCCTCCTCGCCCTTCTTCTGCGGCGGCTGAGGGGTGGCGGTGGACATCATCCCTGGGGGAGGAAAGACAACGCATTGTTAATTATTCAGTTATTCATCCAAAGAGACTTTTTTGTTTTGTTTTAGATGAATTTGTTGGGCCTACTATGCTCAACATCATGAACCTATCCCTGTCTACTGGAACAGTTCCATCTACCTTCAAGACTGCTGTGATAAAACCTCTACTGAAGAAGCCCGGCCTAGACCCAGAAGTACTTAGCAACTATCGGCCCATCTCTAACCTTCCTTTCCTTTCGAAAGTACTGGAAAGAATTGTAGCTGACCAAACCATCAATCATCTGATGGTGAACAATTTATTTGAACCCTTCCAGTCTGGGTTTAGAACCTTCTACTCCACTGAAACTGCTGTGACTAGAGTAGTTAATGATCTTCTCCTTACAATGGACAGCAATGCAAGCTCCTTGCTGGTGCTGCTCGACCTTAGTGCCGCCTTCGACACAATCGACCACAGCATTCTCCTTGATCGTCTCGAACACTATGTTGGCATTAAAGGTTCGGCTCTTCTCTTGTTTCGATCTTACCTCACAAATAGAAAGCAATTTGTTCTTTGTGATGATTTACAATCGAATCACTGTAACCTAAGCTTTGATCTTCCCCAAGGGTCGGTCCTTGGTCCTCTGCTCTTTGCAATCTACATGCTCCCTCTTGGTGATATTATTCGCAGTTAAGGAATACGTTTTCACTGTTATGCTGACGACACCCAAATCTATATTCCTATCAAGTCAAACGACTCCTCCCAGATCCATAAAGTTGAATCCTGCCTGACTGCAGTTAAAAGATGGATGTCCCAAAACTACCTGCATCTTAACACAGGAAAAACAGAGATGATAATCATCGGTCCGAAGCAACAACGACCACTATTTGAAGATGTCGCACTGTTGTTTGAGGGCTCTACTGTGGCCCAAAGCTCTTGTGTGAAAAATCTTGGTGTCCTGTTCGACCCAATGCTATCTTTCAGTCAACATGTAAAATATATAACCAGAACTGCATTTTTCCATCTTAGAAACATTGCTAGAATACGACCAATGCTGTCTGCCGCGGATGCAGAGACACTCATCCACGCGTTTATATTGTCTAGCCTAGATTACTGTAATGCACTGTTTTCTGGGTTACCGAAAAGCCTCCAGCTTGTGCAGAACGCTGCTGCTAGACTTTTGACTAGGACCAGAAAGTTTGACTACATTAGTCCAATTCTGTCCTTGCTCCACTGGCTTCCAGTTAATGCGAGGTCAGATTTCAAGGTGCTACTACTTACTTATAAAATCCTACACGGATTAGCACCCTCATACCTGAGGACCATATTGTTCCCTATTGTCCTTCTCGGCCCCTCCGGTCTTCAGGAGCCGGCCTTCTATCAATCCCAAAAGTCATAAAGAAATCAGCAGGGAATAGAGCGTTCTCCTACCATGCGCCCTATTTGTGGAACAGTCTGCCACCTGTAATCAGGGAGGCAGACTCTGTTGAAATATTTAAATCTAAACTTAAAACCTACCTTTTTACATTGTCGTTTGACGCCTAGGAGTGCCCCTCAGCTCTCATTACAGCTAAATCGACCCTTTAGTCAGCACTAGCATACCCCTGCTGATGATAGGTACTAGACTAGAGGTTCTCTACAACAGGGGTTCTCAAACTTTTTGTTTCTGCGGACCACTATTTATCATCAAGGATTTTCGCGGACCACCTCATATGCAAACCGTAAAAATAAGTACATATAAACATAGTGTTAAAACGCAGATATTTTTTTATAGTTAATTATAGACAATCAAAAGTAAATTGAAGCCTATCTGATACTTTTGTTGCACGTGTGACCGGTGTCTGTCTGCGTTGTGTCTGTTTCTCAAAAAGGACGGCGGACAACTTCTTTTTTTCTTTTGGTCCTTGACCATATATTCAAATCTGCATCCACTCATAGAACACAACAGCTGCATCAGTGAACATGAACTGCAGCTTCAGCTCTTTCAACATCCGATTGTATCCGTGTACAATAAGGAAATAATAAATAAAATAACAGATTTTGTGCAATTATAGGCTAATTAAACTCAAAACAACCATGTTACACACGCACAGCAAGTCCAGTGGAAACAAATAATCTTATCAATCACACTGAATATAAAATACATTTACATAAACGTGTGTAATAAGGAAATAATAAATAAAATAACAGATTTTGTGCAATTATAGGCTAATTAAACTCAAAACAACCATGTTACACACGCACAGCAAGTCCAGTGGAAACAAATAATCTTATCAATCACACTGAATATAAAATAAATTTACATAAACGTGTGTAATAAGGAAATAATAAATAAAATAACAGATTTTGTGCAATTATAGGCTAATTAAACTCAAAACAACGCCCACGCACAGCAAGTCCAAGCTAACCTTATCACTCAGCTAATGAGATGGATGATGTTGCTTCGCAGACGTCAACATCTGGATGTCAGGTTCCAGCGATGACAGCTTCAATCTGAGATCTGGTTCAATGTTAAGTCTGTTCCGATATTTTGTCTTCAACGAGACCAGTGATGAAAATCCCGACTCACAGAGGTAAGTGGTAGGAAAGGGCATAAGAAACATCAAGGCCTTGTCGGACAGCTCTGGGTATTCTGAAGCAGATTTTAGCCAAAAGGCAGGCAGGCATCTCTGAGAAAAATCCACTTTTAAATCACTGTCACAGGACAGTTCAACAAGGCTGTCTTGCTCTCTGGCCGTTAAGTTTGCGAGGATGTCATCGTCCAGGGTCGCAAATGGATTTCTGATCCAGTTCGCAGTTGTGTCAGGGATAGGGAAGTACATCCGTAGCTGTGTTTTCAAACTGTGCAAGTGCTCCCTGACATCATTTTTCACATTATTTGTGAAAAACTGCTCCAGGCGCCTGGCCCATATCTCCATATTCTTGATTGTAGCTTCAACTTTGTCTTGCACGTGAAAAAGGGTCACTGACTTCCCCTGAAGACTCCGATTGAGTCCATTCAAATGCTCAAAAATATCTGCCAGGTATGCCAACTTGGCAAGCCACGGGGCATCACTGAAGCGATCTGAAAGTTCAAATTTTGAGTCAAGTAAAACATTCTCACTTCATCGCACAAGCACCTTTCCTCTCGATAGCCACCGGACCTCGGTGTGCAGAAGTAATTGCCGGTGATCACTGCCCATCTCATCGCATAAAACGGCAAACAACCGGGCATTCAGTGGACGGCCTTGATAAAATTGACCGTTCGTACTGCTTCATCCAGAACAGTTTTGAGATCAGGAGGCATTTTTTTGGCTGCGAGAGCCTCCCTGTGGATGCTGCAGTGGATTGATTTAGTTTGTGGAGCCACTGCTTGTACACGTTTAACAAGCCCACTGTGTCGGCCTAACATGGCTGCTGCCCCGTCTGTGCTAATGCCCACGCATTTTGACCAATCAATCCTATGTTCCGTTATGAAACTGTTCAACATGTCAAAAAGTGCCTCTGCAGTTGTGCGTGTTGGCAAACATTTACAAAAGAGAAAGTCCTCCTCTATTTCTCTGTTGTGTTCATACCTTACGTATGAGAGCAGGTTGGCAAGGTTAGCTATGTCAGTTGATTCATCCAACTGTAGTGCAAAAAATCGACTGGCTTTTATCCGCGCTATTAGCTGGTCATTCACATTGCTGGCCATTTCCTCAATTCTGCGCTGTACGGTGCTGTCTGACAATGGAATCAAGTCCATTTGCTTGCATGCCGCATACCGAGGTATCGATGTATGCACATTCCCATTTTTTGCGATAATTCTTGACAATCTGTATGAGACTTCCACTGCTTTAGCATTGTTGCTACCTGTAGATGTGGATTCCATGATGTTCTTGCTACTGTGAAATTCTTGGAGCTTGTTTTTAAAAAACTCAACTGGCTTGGACTTCAACTCTCCATGCTTTGTCTCAAGGTGACGGCGAAGATTAGCTGGTTTTTGGCTCTCGTTAGCCAGTGTCTCGTAGCACAGAACACATAATGGCAAAGACTCATCTTCGGTGCCTGTGTATGTAAATCCCTGTTCTAAGTATTTCACATTGTATTTTCGCTTAATCTTTGTTTTTTTTCCGCGGAATCTGGCTTGTAGATGCCTCCGACTCACTCTCATGATCTTCATTAACGTTAACATATTTTCTCTTCAGACCACCTGATGCTAGCCACCGATCCATGTTTGTGGTTTTGCACGCACACGTGGGAAGATGAGAGCTCTCACTTGCACTCTGCTCTTCCGCAGCGCAGCCCCCCCTCCCTCCGGCTGAAATTATGAATGTAAGGCCTATATTAATCATAAGTAACACGGCAGGGTCAGTGGCGTAGCGGAGGCCCCTGCAGCTTAGGAGGCCCCCACCCCCACTGTAGGCTATCCTCTTAGATTTCGTAACGGGAACAGGGCGCAGAGGGCGCCCTGGCGACCTTCACGATCGACAACACCGTACAACAGTGTACACATGAGTTCCTACTGACCTATACTGTTTACAAAAGATGCCTGAAAAAATTAACATTTAAAAAAAGTGGCCGCGATGTCTATCCCATGTCACTCTTATTGATTTAGGGGAGGGGGTGTGGCCCCATGGTCCGACCTGCGGGGGAGCCCCGAAATATTGCGCAACGCCACTGGGCAGGGTCCGTGAGAGTTTGTTTTCATCTGATTTCAAATAAACAAAGTCATGGCTTTCAGAATATTAAACTTGTTTCGGCAAATTCAGATGATAAATACAACTTTGAAGCTTGTAACGGAATAATTACAAGTGGAAAATGGAGCAACTTAACGTCACAGGCAGCAGGCATAACAACAGCCGGTGTTTCTCGTGTGTGTTTTCCCCGGGAAACAAACACAATACACACAAACGCAAAAAAATACACAAACACACACACACAGTCATTATATAATGTGACATTCTCTCTCTCTCTCTCTCTCTCTCTCTCTCTCTCTCTCTCTCTCTCTCTCTCTCTCTCTCTCTCTCTCTCTCTCTCTCTCTCTCTCTCTCTCTCTCTCTCTCTCTCTCTCTCATAACAAACAAACTAAATTCCCAAAGTTGTCCTGAAATGTACTACGTCATTGCAAATAAGTAGACAGCGCTGCTTCTCTCCCACACACACGGCGCTGCCCCTCACACACAGGCTGTTTTCGTCATTTTTACAACAAATACACACTTGCAACTGATAACACTGGCAATGATTTTATATGTATTACTATTCAAATATATTCGATGGAGCAAGTCACATATGAGGTGGTCTCCGAAAATCCTTGATAGTAAAAAGTGGATTTTATTCTGCTTTTTTCCACGGACCACCTGCAGTACCTCCGCGGACCACCAGTGGTCCGCGGACCACAGTTTGAGAACCGCTGCTCTACAAGTTCCATGTCCACCCTACCCCATCTAACCATACCGCAGTCTGCTTCTGTTTTCCAGTGTGCTGCTGTGATCCCCACCTGAAGGATACCGGCCAGCACCACACACAAATTATATTCTCATTTTATTATTTGTATATTGTGTATATTATATGTATATTATTATTATTATTTAATTGTTTTGTACTTTACTATGTACATTACTATAAGTCACTTATGGCACCCATTGCACTCCTGAACCATCCCTGGAAGGAGGGATCCCCTTCTACTCTGTGTTCCTTCTCAAGATTTCTTCCTACGTAATTAAGGGAGTTTTTTCTTGCCCTTGTTGCCCGTGTTGTAAACATGTGGCATGTGAAGCCCTTTGAGACTATAACTGTGATTAAGGGCTATACAAATAAAATTGACTTGACTTGGCAATTGAGGAACCCTTTGGCTGCGAGTCAAACACCTGTAACTACTACACTATCCTAGTGATTGATTGAGGAAGTTATATATATAATATCATTTTAAACATTCTGTTAAATTAGGGGTTACTGAGAATTTGTTTGCTTTATATTTCCCTCCTCGAGAATAAAAATGATGGCAAGGACTTGGATAAACAAATGGAAAAGCTGAAGGACACAGTGGTGTTTCCTGTGTTCAGGTAATGAGGTAAAGAGAGATAAAAGCTTTTGTTTACAGAATATTCAATACAGTCACACTGTCTTTAAGATAAAATATATATTGTACTTCAAATAAAACTGTACTGTACTTATGTGAGCCCAAAATAACTTGCCTACATAAAAACAAAACAAGTTTCAACACTGTCAACGCAAAAAAACTGTTTAAATGTGCAATGGTTCATGGTCAACATGGTTCGCCGATCCTATAGTCCTCTTTGTCAAATAACTACCGATACAACATGAGGAACCAACTCTTAGGTGTTTGGGGCCCTTGCGTTTTTAAACATTAGGCAGATGGTGCAAAAAGCATTTTAAAGTGGCAGTGGTGCAGCTCCGTAGTGAGTGGTAGCAGCATCATTAGTAAAAGTACAGTACAGTGCAGAACAGTTCATTTTCGCTGTAAGCAGCAGTGCTATCCGCCGTGCCACAAAAATATAGGAATATACATCCCACACACACACACTTAATACATTTGGCCTAAGAGTGAGACAGAGGCGAAGGCCACCACTTTGGCTCAAACAGCAAGACATATGGCTTTAAGTAAGGCCGTTAGCCACAGCCTGAGCAGGCTTTGCAGGAGAATAATAAAGCTATATACATTTGTTTAAGCTGATGGAAATGTGCTGCAACATCAGTGACCTCAATTATATCCGTAACGTTTCATCGTTCAGTTCATCAAGAAAAATAAGTCACTGCAGCCAGGCAATCCGTTGATTTTACCCTCTGTAATTTTGTACCCTCTGTTTGTCTATTTGGATTTAATTAAAGAGACTTGTCGCCAAACAAGGCCAAGGTCAAAGGAAATATGTGACAGAATACATCGCCCATAGTAAACACTAAACAAGTCAGGACATTTCTTATTTTATTATTACTGTACACATAGCAAATAGATTGACAAAGAACTGGTTTCTGAATACATGCACACACACACACACATTTGCCCCCATCTCTCCACACACACAGACACACACACACACACACACACACACACACACACACACACACACAACTGCATGTACACACACACAAATTCATGTGTACAAAAATCCATGTACACATACATGCCCCCACACACATACACACGAATGCACACAACAGACAGGCACACACACACATATCAATGTACACACAAACATTTGGACATTATAGGCCTAACTTGGTTAGCCTTTTTGGCTATGTTTGTATTGTCTTTATTGTGTATGGTTAAAATTAAATCTGTGTTGCCTTCAATTGCCCCTTGAGAAAAAAATAACACTGAATAACACTGGAGGCTTAAAAGGCTGACAAACAGCAGATTTAGCTCCTATAGAGCGATCTCCTTTCTAGGGCCATCATGTTTAACCATCCCCACCTGGATATCGACCAAATCACACGGTCCTCAGTTACTGAATCCAAGCCTGGAGAGGAAGATGAAGAGGGCCCTTCCATCCGCTAGCCAGACAGTGGGTGCTGATCCAAAGCACCGGCGACACGTTCAAGTACAGCATCTGCTTTGCATTCTATTACTCGCTCCAGCGCTTCTGAAAACCGGGACATTCCAGGAGGAGGCGGCAAGTAAACGACACCATAAAGCACAGGGGGCCGGCCATCCGTTCTGAGTCCCCAGCCTCTCGCCAATCGCTCTATTAATACACCGCCGCCGCTCTTATCCCTTAACCTGAACACAAACTTGTTTAGGTGATGCCTCGGTGAGGATCCTGAGACAGCCATTATCGTATTGTTTTATTGCCACACGTCGTGGACATGAAAACTCTGGATAGCATCGGATGGTACCGCCAAGGAGGTGTGGGGAATATCAATGGGCTCTGGAACCCTTTGTAATCGAGGGGACGGCCTCTTCAGAAGGACGGACGATAATCACCATTTTCTTTATTTGTTGTCATTTAACACTTTTATCTAATGACCCTGACAGGGATTACAAGTCATTGTAGGAGCAGGTAGGGGTTAGGTAGGGCATCTTGCTCAAGGATGCCTACAGGTAGCCTGCTGAAGTGTAGCCTACAGAAGAAAATTATATTTTATAGCATAATACATTTCAGTTTTTCATATAAAGCATAAATCAATGGACATTTAATTAGAACAAAGAACTTCGGATGGAAACTGAAATGTACCTAAACTAAAATATAGCTTCAGTGAAAGTATATAGTTGTATATAGTTGTAGGGTAGTGACATAATCTATGCCATTTTGTCACCATTACTAAAGTAAAGTAAACCAAGACTGGTGTGAAATCCTATGTTCTTGCAAGTCTCTGCCAACCAGCAGTTTGCAAACGCTCTACTCTGCTTCGAAGTCCCGTTGTTTTTGTGACACAGGCGGGCTGAGAGGTTACGCTGTCTGAGTGAGAGTTCAACTTCTCGAACACTTATGGTACGACACCACGGTGTGTGGCACATTTCTATACACAACATTGCTTATTATAACAAACACAACGACGGCCGGCTTCACTGACACGTTACCCACAGCAAAGCGTGTCTGTATCTTCATCAGGCCTCTGGGATACAACTGTAACATAGGTGTGACCCTCCCCCACACACCCACCAACTACTAGATAGTCCCACATCGACCCCCCCTCCCCCCTCAGTTTGAGGAGTTGACCCGTTTCTTCACCACCACAAACACTGCGTCTCCCCTGCCAACCCACCCACCCGTTGGACTACAATCCACAATGCCTGCTCTGTGGAGGGGAAAGCCTGAGAAGACATCATGAACACATTGTTTCTGCATTCGTTACAGCGATGCCGGCTGGCCCATAGGTCAGCCTTTGGGGAAGGGAACCACAGCCCAGTTGAGGCTCTGAGGGAGGCCATTTCTGCATGAGCAAGGCCCCGGAGGCTGGATCTATTCTGACATCAGAGAGAAAGAGGGCTGGCTCTGTGAATGATCACAGGGGAAGGCTACAGCCGCTGTGCCATGGGTAACAGATTGTTATTATGTACCACTATAACTTATCTAGACAAATGCTCAGCTCTTCAGCGGGCCAATCAGGAGTGATTGCTCAGTGAATAAGCGGACCGGGCCGAGCCTCAGATCCTTCAAGAGATGGATGATGTCATCATTGCAGTTGAGCAGCGACATCATTCCTGGGAGAAAAAGCTGAGCTCGCCACATTTAGCAGGAAAACTGGAGCTGAAAAGTTACAGCTCAGCCATTGGGAGCAATTCTTCAGAGCAACTTTTTCGGTGTGTGTGTGTGCGTGCATGCGTGTGTGTGTGTGTGCGTGCATGCGTGTGTGTATGCGTTCACGCCAATATCATTAACTGAAACTGAAAGCCATCCTTTAAATGAAAAAAAACTGAAAGAATGAGCTTGCAGAACAAGCTGAAACTGACCTGAAACGAAAATATAGGACTTTGCAACTAAATAAAAATACTAAACAAATGGAAGGTAAATATCACCAGTTTCAGTTTTGGGAGGCGAGACTGGTCCTTTATCCTAAACTTCCTCCAGTGGACCAAGACAGGATTAGGGTAACAGCCCATCTAACTCCATTGTAAATGTTCCAATAATAATAATAATAATGATAATACATTACATTTCATATAGCGCTTTTCTGGAAACCCAAGGCGCTTAACAGACATGATAAAATTGCACATACAGTATAATTAAAAAATATAAAGTCATTGGATGGAGGGGGGGATGTTTAGCAGTGCAAAGCCAGTTTGAAGAGGTGAGTCGTGAGAGCCAGAATATGCAAAATAATGAAGATATATACACTCGTTTAGGCTGATGGGAACATGTGCTGCAACATCAGAGCAACAATTATCTCCGTAACGTTTCATCGCTCAGTTCATCAAGAAAAATAAGTCACTGCAGCCAGGCGATCCGTTGATTTTACCATCTGTAATTAGCAGTCTATTTTGATTTATTTAAAAAGACTTGTCGCCAAACTGTAGAAACAACATTAATTAATCCATGAGAACTCAAAAAAACACAATATGCAATTAGCGTCTGCCACCACTGGGTCCTTTCAAATAGTTTGTTAATTAATTGTTATGCAGCTGCGAGATGTTCTTTGTGACTGAACTTATTGTTTTTGTTCTCTCTCTCTCTCTCTCTCTCTCTCTCTCTCTCTCTCTCTCTCTCTCTCTCTCTCTCTCTCTCTCTCTCTCTCTCTCTCTCTCTCTCTCTCTCTCTCTCTCTCTCTCTCTCTCTCTCTCTCTCTCTCTCTCTCTCACTAATGAACGTATCTTGGCAGCAGGGCCTCCATTATGTAGAATTAGTGTGTTCCCACCCAGAGTACTGCCATGTCTCAATGTAAATCAAGGTCAAAAGTAAGAGTGTTTTTACGTACAGTGCTACACGGTACTGTACAAAACACAGCTATCTTCTCAGTGTCTCTAGGAGGAGCGCACACGTAGCTTGCTCAGAGCCTTCATTTGTCGCGTCCTCACAGGGCAATAATATTCATGCAGTTCTGCTTCTGACAGATGTGTGTGTTGTCAACGCTCTGAGGAGCGTTTGCAACATGCCAGAGCAGCTCAGGGCTCCTCTCTTGCGTTTCAATTGACTAGAAACGGTGAATCAGTTGACAAAACTCACAGTTCAGTTCGATACAGCGGTGTCATGCGGTGTTCCGCATACGGATTCAATACATCGACAAAATAAATCCCTACAGTTTTTTTTATTTAGTATTTCAATTTTGTATTTATTATTATTATAACAGTAAACAACATGGATTGTTTGGCTTCCGACAGCACATGGAAATATAAACAAACCTGTAGTGCCTGCTTTATAACCTCACATATATACACAGCTATCTTCTCATATAGTATATATAAAAAAAATAGTAATTTTTGAAACGCAACTTCAAGAAAGACTGCATAGATCTTGCAGCATATGGCACAATCAAGGCACACATCTCTTAATTAGAATCTCTTAAATAGATAACAGATAGATACACTAGGCACACAACTGTATTTTTCAAGTGCCCCCCAACCCCCCACATGTTGATATTTGGTAAACAAACATTACATGAACACACCCTTTCTGGACTATTATATTTGCACTACTCACCACTGTGAGCATCCGAACATGACATTGTTAATTTTTTGGACAACAATAGCTGCACAATTGCACAGCTCTGCTATATATTATATTCTACTAATTCTAATTAAGTTACACACTAATTAAGTGTACATATTCCAACAATCCTGCACAATTGTACAGCCTTGTCCTATATTACATATTATATTGTATTTTTTATTTTATTTAGTTCATATATTCCATTTTCATATTGTACTGTAGTTCAACATTTTTTATTTACTCTTACTTGTGTGATATGCACCAAAGACAAATTCCTTGTATGTGCAAGCTTACATTGCAATGAAGACTTGTCAGAATTGGCAGTTCTGCCTCCCCGCATTCACAGCCCTCGTCCAGGTAGCCACGCCCCCTATCAGTCCCACATTCATGTCACCGTTTCCCCAGCCCTCGTCCAGGTAGCCAGGCCCCCTTTTCACGTTTCGCATTCCTGTCACTGTTTCCCCAGCCCTCACCCGGATAGCCACGCCCCCTATCACATCCCGCATTCCTGTTATCGTTTCCCAGCCCTCGTCCCGGTAGCCACGCCCCCTATCACGTCCCGCATTCATGTCACCGTTTCCCCAGCCCTCGTCCTGAATGCCACGCCCCCTTGTTAGTGCTCCCCCGCAGCTGCAGCGCATCACTGTTAATTTCCCCCTCATGTTTTCCTGCCCTCTGATTGGCTGCCTGGGACCTCATTGTTTCCACCTGTTACGTTCCGTTTGTTTAAATAGGCGGCGTCTTCTTTTGTTCGGGGCCAGTTCATTATATATACTGTTTTGTTGGTTGTTAGACTCGTACTTGTTTCATGTGGATGAACAAGCGTCATGTTTCCACGTCATGCCACCGTCAGGCTTTTGTAGTTAGGTCTTTTGCTTTTGAGCTTTATGCGTTTCCATCTAAGTGATTTTTGTGTTACTGTATCAGTAAAGACTCTTTATTTTGATACGTGTGTCATTGTGTCGTGCATTTGGGTTCACCTCCTAAGTCCCCGTTCCCCATTCTCCCCGCGGCAACCTGTGACAGAATGAACTGGCCAGAAATGAACCCAGCCGACACCACGTCATCACAGGGCCGTTTTTACGGGTTTGAGGAAACCCCAGCTGAAAGGGAAGAGCGGATCACCCGGGACGCCCGGAATAAGGCTAACTTGGCGGTTATTCAGGCGTGGTTGGCCGCTCCGAAAGTTCTAATGACTTTTGTTTTTCCTCCACCGTCCGCGCTGCCCCAGTGTGAGGACGCCGCACTGCCCCGGCGGGAGGACGCCGCGCTGCCCCCGCCTGCCGACGTCGCGCTGCCCCCGCCTGCCGACATCGCGCTGCCCCCGCCTGCCGATGTCGCGCTGTCCCCAAGTGACGACGTCGCGCTGTCCCCAAGTGACGACGTTGCGCTGTCCCCAAGTGATGACGTCGCGCTGTTCCCGCTGGACGACGTCGCGCTGTCCCCGCCGGACGACGCCACGCTGCTCCAGCCGGACAACGTTGCGCTGTCCCCGCCTGATGACGTTGCGCTGCCCCCGCCTGACGATGCCGCATGCTTGGTTCGTCGTTTGATTCGTTCCTGCCGCCGTGGAAGACTCTTCCTCCCATTTTGTCGGAGTCCTCGTATGTTTTTCTCATCATATATCAGTATATTATTTGTTTAAGTCAGGGGCTTCTTTGAAAATTTGTTTTGGTGAACAATAATAGAATGGACAAGAAAACTGTTTTGTGTTCACAATGTCCCATGTATAAATGGTATATATGGATTATTTCGGGATTGGCAAAGTTTCACCCAATGAATTATTGTGAGGGATCAACCTGAAGTATTGTCAAGCTAGAAAGATTATCGAGATAAATAAAGAATGTTGGGCTTGGAATCTTATGCCCATTTTTTTAGGAGTTGGACAGGCCCCAGCGATGTACGTTTATTGTATAAGATGTAATTATATTATACATATGACTAGGTACTACTTTTACAATTATCGAAAACAATGTTGTCAACAACCGTGAGCACCTCGGTAACATTCCATAATGCGGTACAGTTTTATCGAAATAAAGACTAATCACTAAAAGGCTTGCTCTGCAGCTTATTGTGGTGGGCTCATAACAAAGGGACGGGACACTGTAGTCGGTGTTCACACTCCGCCCTAAAGGTTCCTGGTTCAAACCCCGATATCCGCAAAGAATAAAGAAAAGTGGAAACTGGAAGTCTCTTTGGATTAAAGGATGTCCTACATAGCTACCAGACAACGTTAAAAGGTTATCACAAGCGTTATCACAGCAGACAGAATGTCACAAGATCAAATAAGGTTTTTCTTCCCAACCCACGTGTGTTCCAGGTAATTATAAAGCTCATCTGGAAGAGAATGTTTGAGGTAAATAAATGTCAGATAAAGTGAAGGCCACATTTGTAGGCGAGACCAGGCTCTTCTTATAGCAGGAAACCTTCCACTTAGCTGTAGCCTATAGGTCCCTTGCATGACTTTGTTTTTGTTGTCTATTTTTGGATCGTTTGGGGGGAAATTTCACTTAACAAACCATATTAAGAGTGACGATAGATATAGATTGTGTGTACCATTAAATATTGAGACTTTGAAATAATGAGCCTATCATCGTGTGTGTAATGGAGACAGTTACTGTAAAATGAATGTTCTCCTGAAGCTACAATTACAATTTCAAGAGGATTGACTGGATGCCTTCCCCTTACAATAATCTGTAATCATCAGTCTAAAAATGTCTGACAGCTATCAAACTGTGCTCATGAGAATGGCTTCTTATGACACCTCAATTAGTACGCAACTGCAGAGTCACCAGGACAATGGTGTGTGACCTTTGGAGTGTCACAGGGCGAAGGTCATTCAGGGTGACCAGCACAGACTTTTATAAAATCTATAAATTGGAATAGGATTATTTTAAGGATTCTATCAAAGCACACAATACATCAAGACTCACAACAAGAGTATTTTATGTTGGGATGTTGAATATCATTAAGGGGTGCAGAAGTTCATGCTTGAATGCAAAGCGGTTGACTTGCAAAATGTAGAGTCACTGCATCACTTTGACCAGACTAAGATAAATAGATAGCAGGTAATTCAGTATTCACGATTCTGGATTGGCTGACAGGCTCATGAAGATGTGGTGAGTTTTCATTCATGAATATGTCATGACTAAGCTTTCTATGGGTGTTCCAGCATGGGGGGAATACAATGTGGCCGCAACATTTAGCTAGGTAGGTGTGAGTAATGGAGGTTTGAGTTTTATTTGACTTTGGATGCGACTGAAAGCATAAAATCTTGTGTTGTGTAAAAATAATAAAATGTCGAAGACAAATCCATTTAAAATGCAGCCTTTTTGACAGCTCAAACTCAGTCAAGTGAATCTATTTATTTTCAGACATATCATGAATTATAGCCAAATTCATCAAATATATAAAAATGTAAGTATTATCATCAATAGAAGAGGGAAAGAAATTAAGCGGTTTGGTCCAAATATAGAAACTAATATGTAGTATCAGAAGATAGTGTGGTAGAATATTCCTCTAGTTGTCATTCTTTTTTAGAAACAAGTAAATGTGTTATCTTCAGTTTACTTTAAGGCCTCTGAAAAAGCCATTTGCTCAGGAAATCCGAGTCCTGTTCTCTTTATTTGTATTATTATTTTCTGGTGCATCAGGTTATTATTTTGTGTGTCTTAAAAGCATAGAGAATCGTTGAAATATTTGGCTGTCAGTCGGACAAAGTAGGTAATGTCAGAAAATAATTCAGGCAACAACTGAAAAGTCAGTTTTTTTAAACATGAAGCCCAGCAGCAACTAGTGTCACATTCTACTTATCCTGTGACAATAGGAGCAGGTTTCTGTGAATGTTGCGGGTGCCCTTTGACAAGCAGCTAAACACAATTTGGTTGATTCACTACATGTGCACGGGACGCAGATTTGGAAACGCATTTGATGCAACGTGTCAATCAGGGATTGATTTTTCAAGACGTTCATAGATTGGCGGCAAGGGGAAATATCCTGGGATGTTTTTGGATGGCAGAAAGGCTTAGTCACAGTTTAGGCAGGTCAATAGACACTAACAGCCAAGAAACACTGAGGCGGGTTCTGGGCAAATGGGAGAGGGAGAACTCGATCCATATATACACAACATGGGTTGGTCATACTATAGTGGAGGTCTTTCTGAAATAACATTATCAAAGTGGCCAATAATACATGTGCTTCACAGAGGCTTCACATGCTTGTTAAACACCATATGTCCAGGCAAGCTCAGGCTAGTCTACTTGGTCTACTTTCTTTGTCTGGACAAGTACCCAAAAACACATATTTTCCAACACATGCCTATATAGATTCACGGGTTGTTTGTTTTTTGTTTTTTTGTTTGTTTTTTGTTTTTCTCATCAAACTATGTATATAACCTATATTGCTTTAAAGACAATATATAAATATGTATATATATATACATATATATATATATATAAATATATATATAAATATATATATATTGTCTTTAAAGCAATATAGGTTATATACATAGTTTATATATATATTTATATACATAACACTCTCTCCTCGCGTAGCTATGACAGAAGGCAAAAGCACACACAGGCAGGACACCGAGGGAGGCCTCCTTATTCCCTATCCTTTCCTCCTCGAGGATCCAATGACCCCGTTTGGCTTGCGCTCCACACGCACCCCAACGACCGACCCGACACACAAGAACAACTGGGCTCTTAAAGGGGAATTCAGCCTATCCCATTCTAGGCTGCTAATTAAATAACCTGTTCCAGCTGTGGTGGCTCCAGTCAATCATGGTCCCACCCCACCCCGTGACAGTTACGTAAAATGATTATACAGAAATCGCAGACCTCCATTGTTTCATTTAATTTACATTACACCCTGGTATTGTTTTTTGAAATAATCCGACGTGTTCCTCTCCTTTTCCTTACCCCCCCCCCCCCCCCCTCGTAGGGTTTCTCAAAGGTGCTTCTCTAGGCAGGTTTAAAATGAAAATAAAAATCAATGCATAGAGGAAATACTATGGAGCTGTGATTTGTTGCACATCTCTATAATATCCAGGATTCTTTGACCCTACCACCCCATATGTGAGGAATACGCCGTATAATTAAAAATAAATTAATATGATCCAGCCCCTCAAAGGAAGCAGCCATATTTCTCATTGGCAACTCCTCCATTCTTTGCAATAAATCTGCAATTCTTAACCAGGAAGTGTCCACAATAATAGAGCAAAAGCTAACAGAGTTACACCTCTCATGTGTTATTATGGCGAGCGAGTTGGTATTCATTTGCAGAAAATGTTCAATTTTTTTCTAATAAATATAAATATATGACATGGGTGCCCTGGAGGTTAGAAGTGTGCTCAGCTACATTAGAAATTAGGCCATTGGCTCAGGTCAGGTGTCAGGCTCCCACTAGTGAGCACTGCCAATCCCTAGTGAACACCATAGTGGCGCCTTGTGGCCGGATAAGGGATATTTAGTGGTTAGCATTTTTGCCTCACAGCAAAGAGGGTTCTGGGTTCCAACCCCCCCCAGGGGGGGGGAGTAATTTAAGTAATTCACAGGTCTACTTTCACACAAAGTTTGATGTCAAACCTAATCCTTGAATACAAAAGACTCTGAAACACAATGGGGACTTTGCCACTAGGAGGGCCCCCTAGTGGCAAGATATTCATGTGAAGAACCAGACAAAGAACCGGAACATTTTTCTGATTTCACTCAACTATTATTTCTGACCATTTCATTTAAAAAGGGCTAAATGGAATTGCTGGTACCTGGCATTCAGGGCCTAGTATTTTCTTGACTTTTTTTAAATATGTGTGATTATATACTTGTAATCACACACAGCTGGATGGGAAGTTTGTCCACTTACTTTTCATCCCCGATCCTTTTCAAATGTAAATCCCCGATTGGCATGAAGTGGAGTAATAGCCTCAGCTTAACTTGAAACAGGATGGTGACCCAAATGGGGATTGGGATCTGTGGGTGGCATATGGGTGGCATATGGGTTGCAAAATGACATATGTCATTTTCACACCTACCCAGGCTCTTGTATGCACCCCAGACCGTTTTTAGGTTGCTTGCTTCAATATTTAGATATTTGATTTTGTCTGAGCACCCACCCAGGTGGTAAAAGAGGGCAATTTCTTGGAGAGATTGAACATATTCTCAAAATGGAGCATAGCATTGGGTGCTATTGCTCGAATCCAGCGACTGGCAATAAGATCCAAAATGGCAGAACCCATAAGCGTTGAAGACAGAAGAAGAGCTAGTCTTGTGCTAGTGAAGTTGGCACAAGGGGATGCTTTCAGAGAGGAAATGCAACTACTGAGTCAGGGTAAACTGCCACGCAGTCATTCATTGTTTCAGCTCGACCCAGTGTTGCAAGATGGTGTTCTCAGGGTGGGAGGACGATTAAAGAAGGGCTCCCTATCTTTTGACCTGAAACATCCAGTGATCCTACCAAAACACGGTTTGGTCACACATTTGATCCTATATTACTGCCATGAGAAAACCCAACATCAAGGAAGAGGACAAACCCTCAACGAACTGAGAGAAATGGATATTGGATTTTTGGTGGTAGCAAAGTTGTGGCAAACCACATTAAACAATGTGTTGTGTGCAGAAGAGCTCGCAGGCCAACAGAAATACAAAAGATGGCGGATCAACCTGCTTACCGTGTTGACCCCTCTCCACCATTCTCATACTGTGGAATGGATTGTTTTGGACCATTTCACACAAAGCAAGGGCGTAAAGACCAAAAAAGATATGGACGAATTGTTACCTGTTTCTCATCAAGATCAATCCACCTAGAGATGTTGGAGCATCTAACAACTGATGCTTTCATAAACGCCTTAAGATGTTTTGTAGCTATCCGGGTAGCTGTAAGACAAATCAAATCTGATGGGACAAATTTTGTGATCAATTAACTGAAAAGGGCTTTACAAGAAGTGGACAAGGACAGATTAACTACCTTCTTGGTTGAAAAACACTGTGACTTTTCCATGAATGTGCCTGAGGCCAGTCACATGAGAGGTGTTTGGGAGCGGCAGATCAGGACTGTTAGGAGCGTCCTGAACAGGGCTCTCTCTAAAAGTGTTGGAAGACTAGATGAGGCTTCTTTAAGAACATTTCTCTATGAAGCCATGTCAATCGTAAACAGTCGCCCACTTACCACTGACAACATATACAGATCCTAAAAGTCTAGAGCCACTTACCCCAAACCATCTAATAACCATGAAAGCCTCTGTTCCGCTGCCTCCACCAGGAACATTTGTGGCAGAAGATCTGTATGCCAGGAAAAGGTGGCGCAGAGTACAATATCTAGCAGAGCAATTCTGGAGTAGATGGAAGAAGGACTATCTAACAAACATCACCCTCAGACAGTGCTGGCATACTTCAAGACGAAATGTCAAAATAGGGGACATCATTGTTAAAGAGGAAGAGCTTCCTCGAAATGAGTGGAGACTTGGAAGAGTGCTAGACGTTTGTAAAGATGAAGATGGACTAGTGCGAAAGGCCACACTTCAAATAGGAAACCGGAAGCTTAGAAAGGAGGGAAAAATACCTGTAAAACCATCCATTGTTGAGTGTCCTATTCATAAACTAGTTGTACTTTGTAGAGAACAACTAAGAAGTGTTCTAATGAGACCTTAGAAATCTTGAATACTAGCCTGTGTGGGGAATTTAAAGTGCTATTGTTGAGTTCTTGCATATATTCACCTTGGTTCTTGAAATTACTAGATTTATTGACATGTTCAAGTTTTTAATAAATCATAGTAATTTGGTGGGAGTGTAACGGTCCGAAAGACATGTATATAAAAAAAAAATTGTTTGTGTTTGCTTATCTTCTCATGTTATTGTATTTTATCAAATTAGAAAATGATTGTTCAATAAAATAACAATAATAATCTCTAGGGAACTGAAAGATTATATATGTTCATTTAATACAAATGTAAATGTCAATTTGCAAGTCACATGACCACAGTTGGGTCAAAGGCGTTGCATTGTAGGTCAAAGCAACATGGTGGCGGAGGAGAGTGTGCGTTTAATGTCCGCCGTCAAATAGACTACGTAAGGTTCAAGAGGCGCACACGGTAAATGTGTTTATTTTTTTATTAATGTGTTAATATTGAAGAGAGATATTGATTTTGCCTTGTGTAAACTTTGAATGAATATGTTGTAGTTTACACGGTGTCTTCGGAGAGAGAGAGGAGAGAAATAAAACCTTGGAAGACATCAGTATGTTTCTTGGCCTAACTCGTTGGACCGGTGTAGCGACACATACGTTCAAAGCACGTTACTCATAGGTTAGAAATAAGGGTACGGGTACGCTAGACATTATCTCAACGTATTAGTAGCTTACAAGTAACGTGTGTGAATGTGTGTCAACTTACCTACAACTTATGGCCCGCGTATGCCAGTATATGGCTCATACGTCTAGAAATGTCTCGCCGTACTACAACGTATACCAACGTGCTTCAGCGTGCTCTTAACTTCTACAAAACTTACCCATAACTTATTCGACGTATGCCAGCCAGAAATGTTGATACGTCGGGCATACGCTGGCTAAATCGTCAAGGTGTGACACTGCCTTTAGTCTAGAGCAGTGTATGTCATAGCTTACACTTTCATGAACAAGCTAGATAACTTCATGTTGTTCCTTCATGAGTTTCTGTCACATCACAGGTGTGTAATTTGTCTCCCCAGTTAACTCATGTTAGCACGCAGCCAAGGCTGTAAAGTCTGTTGCAATCTAAGAAGATAACGTTAGCTTCTTTCTTTCTTCTGTCGTTTGTTGATAAACTGACTGAAGATATGAGTTCTTCCAATATACTGCAATAAACAACTTCTAGGACACTTTTAGGACACACACGTTGGCTATAATTCATGATATGTCTGAAAAAATAGATTCACTTGACTGAGTTTGAGCTGTCAAAAAGGCTGCATTTTAAATGGATTTGTCTTCGACATTTTATTATTTTACACAAGATTTTATGCTTTCAGTCGCATCCATGTTGGTGTTTAGGAGTACATATAATTTTGGATAAGTCAGTATCATATATCATTAATCAAATGCTGATCCGTTGTAATACTAACATAACCAAAATACTGTTCCATCCTCCTCTGGAGTTAATCTGTCTGTTCCACTCTACTTTGACAGTCAGCTAATTGTGGATGTGTTTAATTTAGTGACCACATTTGCTTTGCGGCGACAGACCATAGTAAAGACCTGCCCGCCAGTGAACGGGATCCTGGACCTCTGGCCTGCTGAGGTAATATGGATTAGCTATCTTTTTGTTAAACATTATGTTTAGTTTAAAGTGATAGTTGTGGCTCTTACTCGTATATTTGCTATTTGCTGACTAATTGATATTACTACTGATATTATTATCCTTCTGCCCTGTTTTTAAATGTAGGTGTATGCAGAGTTCCAACTGATTACAAACCAGAACCTGCCCAACACATTTTAGGTGGTGCTGCCCATCCTCACCACCTGGCGGCGGTCCGACAGGAGGTCCAGTATCCAGCTGCCCGTGGATGGGGGCACGCCTAGACCTCTAAGCTTGGTGTCGAGCTTGGCAGGAACTATCGTGTTGAACGCTGAGCTGTAGTCCACAAACAGAATTTGCACATAACAGTTCTTTCCCTCCAGGTGTGAAAGGGCAGTGTGGAGGGCCATGGCAGTTGCGTCGTCCGTGGATCTGTTTTGACGATATGCAAATTGCCATGGGTCCAGCAGGTAACACAGAGCAAATAAATTCCTTGACCAACCTCAAAGCATTTGCTGACAATCGAGGTGAGGGCTACAGGTCTATAGTCATTCAGGCATGTTACCTTGGGTTGTTTAGGGACAGGCACGATGGTGGACATCTTGAAGACTGCGGGAACAACAGCCTGGGACAGGGAGAGGTTGAATATGTCTGCAAAGACTCCTGCCAACTGGTCTGCGCATGCTCTGAGGACGGCCGGGATGTCGTTGGGGCCTGCCGCCTTACGGATGTTCAGCCGCTTGAAGGTGCGGCTCACATCCGCCTCCGAGATGTTCAGCAGGCTGGTCTCCTCAGGCGGCGCTGGCTTCGGCGGGCTGCCGTTCACGTCGAACCGAGCAAAAAAAGTATTTAGCTCTCCTGGGAGGGAGGTAGAGGAGTTCTCTACACAACTGGTTCTCCCTCTGAAGTTCGTTATCGTCTGTAGCCCCTGCCACATACCACTCGCGTCGTGGCTCTTGAGTTTCTCTTCCACTCATTATACTCCCGCTTGGCAGTGACGATGGTCTTGCGGAGGTCGTAACAGGCTCTCGTATATTCCTGCATATTCCCGGAGCCAAAGGCGGCGTTACGTGCGTGTAGGGCAGTGCGAACATCGCCGTTAATCGACGGTTTCTGGTTGGGATATATCCGAACCAACTTGGTCGGAACAAGGTCATCTATGCACTTCTTGATGAACCCGGTGACCAACGACGCATACTCGTTGATGTTATGTGCCAGTCAGCACGATCAAAACAATCCTGCAGCATAGAGTCCGAATGGTCCGACCAGCATTGGACCTCCCTCACAGCGATCGGTTGCTGCTTCAGTCTCTGCCTATAGGCGGGGAGTAGCTGGATAGAGCGATGGTCTGATTTGCCGAATGGTGGGCAGAGGAGGGCCTTGTAGCCATCACGGAAGGGGGTGTAGCAGTGGTCGAGGATCCGCTCGCCCCGTGTGTTGCTCGTTATGTGTTGGTAGAACTTCGGGAGAACCTTCTTCAGGTTCGCCTTGTTGAAGTCCCCCGCCACGATGAGAGCAGCCTCGGGGTGTGCCGACTCCTGTTCGCTGATAGACACATACAGTTCCTTCAGCAGCGCTGTGTCCGTGTTGGCTTGTGGGGGAATGTAAACAGCGGTCACGGTTACCGCTGTAAACTCCCGAGGTAGCCAGTATTGACGGCACATAAGCATCAGGTACTCCAGGTCCGGGGAACAGAAAGTCTTGAGGGGATGTACATGACTTTGGTTGCACCGAGATGTATTTATCATGAGACATACCCCCCTCCGCGATCTTTACCGGAGAGAGCCTTTGTTCTGTCCGCCCGGTGGACGGAAAATCCCGTCGGCTTGATAGCTGCGTCGGTAACCCCCTCCGACATCCATGTCTCTGTAAGGCAGATGATACAATTGTCCTTAGTTTCCCGGTGGAATCGAATACGAGCCTAGCTCGCTTAACTTATTGTCCAGAGACTTTACATTTGCCAGTAGAATGGTGGGTAGTGGGGGGCGATCGGATCGACATCTCAGCCTGACTAGCACGCCGGCTCGCATCCCTCGCTTCTTCCTGCGAGGCTTGCGTGTAATCGTGCCCAAGATGGTCGGAGATAATCCAGCTGTGACTTCGGGCGGGACGTCCGAGTCGAAAGAATGAAGGCCGTGAGCGACTGTCGATCTGATCTCCAGAAGTGTGCAAAGGTTATAAATGAACGTGCTGCTAACTTCCTGAACAAAGACAGTTGTGATAAAAATAAAAAACTGCATCGTCGTGCGGGAGCTCGCGACACGGCAGCCATCTCGTACGGCGCCATACACCATACTTTAGATTAATAAAGCAACCCTTATTTTATTAATATCCTGGTCTCTTGTGTGATGTATGTGCTGGAGAATTGAAATCCGGTGTTGGGTGGAGTTTAGGGGTCACCTAAACTGTGACACCTCTAAATTGGCGTTGGTCGGCAGGATTTCTCCAAGCGCACATTCTTACACAGGCGATCATTACTGATGAGGATAGGCAGACACTAGGAGGCACTAGCCGCTCAGGAATGAGCTTACCCCAGTCCACCCCAGTAACCATGCCTTGGTTTATGTGTTCGCCATGGGTCCCCAAGTATACCGCTGAGTGTGGGGTTAGGTTTGAGGAGTGGCAGGCACAAATGGAGGCTATACTGAGGGCACAAGGACTGGCGGAGAGACAGCAAATGGACTTTATCCAAGTGCTCTAGATCAGGGGTTCCCAACCTTTTTTGTGCCACGGACCGGCAGATACATGAAAAAAATCTCGCGGACCGGTTGTCAATTTTTTTATTGACAGTTTTTTAGATTTACTCACCAGCAGGTGGCAACAGAGGCTAATTGTATGTAAATAATAGAAAATAGCAGAACAACATGCATCCAAAACATATGAACAAAGTTTAAAACCAGTAATACAATTTAAAAAAAAATGTGAATGCTTAACAAATATGAATGAACATCAACTAACATCATGTCAGTGTCAGTGAGAGCGCTGGGGTTGTTTGCCGGCCACTATAACGTCATACCGGGGCGTGATGGTTGACAATGAAACGCACAGGGTATTCCTCACGTCCAGTTTGCTTCTAAGTCTGGTCTTAGTGGCTGTCATGGCAGAAAAACTTGCCTTGCACAGATATGACGTTGGGAACGGGAGCAGTGTCTTCAGAGCAAGCATGCCGATCTCCACGTATTCTCCTGACGCTTTGATCCAGAAGGATGTCAATGATGTAGAATTGAAGAGGGTTTTCAGTCCTCCGTCATTCATGAGCACGATCAGCTGGTCGTCTTGTTGTGATGGGAGCTGGTCTCGACCATCGTCATTTTGAAATGGATCACGCATCCATCCTTTGCCATTCCTCGGGTCCTTTGCAAATGGGAAATAGCGTTCAAACGCATCAGACAGTGATACCGGGTGGCTGTGTATCAACTCGCCAAGTCCCTCGGCCTCTTCCGAAAAACAGGATAATTTGCTGAACATGTCAAAAACACCCCGGTTGACGCGATGTGCCCAGGTTCCCAACTTGGCTTTGAATCCGGCGATTTTGTCTGCGAGCCTGAATGTGTCAGCCATCCTCCCCTGCATTGTCCGATTTAACTTGTTCAAAGCCATAAACATGTCACTCAGGTAGGCTAGTTTTGCGAGCCAGCTCTTGTTACTAAAGTGCGCGGCTAAAGGGGACTGCTTGTCAGAGAGGAATTTTAGTAATTGCTCTCTTAATTCGAACACTCTCGTCAGGGCTTTCCCTTTCGACAGCCACCTCACCTCTGTATGGACAAGAAGGCGTAATCAGCATCCATGTCCTCGCACAATAATTCAAACAACCGCAAATTCAGGGCATGGGCTTTGATGTGGTTAATGACCCGTATTGCATCATTCAGGACCGTGTGGAGTTCAGGGGACATTTTCTTGCTTGCCAGCATCTCGCAGTGTATCATGCAGTGAGTTGCCTCGCATTCCGGCGCCACTTCTTTCACCCTGGCAGTGAACCCCGACAACCGGCCGGTCATCGCAGCAGCCCCATCAGTGCAGACCCCGACACAAAACGCCCTGCAATGTATTCATCCAACACTCTGAATATTTCGGAGGCGGTGGTTGAGCTTGGAAGTGAAAGACACTATTACAATAACTATTACACTAATACACTAACACAATTGCCTTATTTTCCACATCAGTTGATTCGTCCACTTGAATTACGTACCACAGAGATGCTTTTATTCGGTCCAACAATTGCCCTTCAATATCCTCGGCAATATCATCGATCCTACTGGCAACAGTATGGTCCGAGAGTGGAACATTTCCTACCATGCCAGCTTCTTTTTCTCCAAAAAGTTCACGGCAGATGTCTTTTGCAGCGGGCAGTATCAGCTCCTCTCCGATTGTAAAGGGCTTTTTAGCTTTGGCTATTCGGTGAGCAACAAGATATGAAGCCCTTGTTGCAGCGATGTTCGTTGATGTTGTGGATTTTAAAACTTGCTTCTGCCCATCCAACTCGAGTTTTTTCCTTTCAAAAAACTCAACTGGTTTGTCTTTCAGAAAAGGATGTTTGGTAGTGAAGTGCCTTTGAAGTTTTGATGGCTTCATTGCTTCATTCGAAATGATTTCGGCACACACAACACACAATGGGTTTGGCGCCTCCGAATCGCCCGTTGCAACAAATCCATATTTTATATATGAGGAATCATATTTACGATTGAAGCTCGGTTTGCTTTTTTTTTGGGAGCATTTTCCGGTTGTGTCTCACCATCTCTTTTACTTGAACAGCCCGCAAAGAAGCGGTTCATGCATGGAGGTTTGCTGAAGCCCGCTCATCTCTTCACCTGCGCAGTGTACACTCACTGACACCTGTGCACTGCGCTGTCCAGTCTGGTCGGGTACTGATGTCCAGAACTAATGATCCACCAGCGCGTAGTGAAGTACTGAGTATTCAAAAGTAAAAATTAAAATTTGAATATAAATGATTAACTGTGGCCAATTATTTTCATTGCATTTACAGACCCTTGTAACTCTCTGATACCACCCAATGAATGCACTGACTTGCTTGTAGAACCACGCTACACACAGCAGATAGCAACACCTATAACAACTTAAGCATAGACATTTAAAAAAGGACAGCTACTGTATTTTTGTATATTTGACATTTTTATTTAAACAAAAACCCATAACAAAACGGAAGGGCTCTATTTCAGTATAAACGCACATGTACGCGGAGCACCCGTAAAAAAATAAAAACCGGCTTGTTCGCGGGTGCGAGCCGGCTCCCGTCGTTCACTTAAAAGAGCCGACTCTTTGAGCCGGCTCGTTCGCGACCGACACATCACTAGCACGTCTCTTTAGTAGCACGTGCAACTGAAAGTCTCTCGTTATGCCGCCAATATATATTTTATCTATATATATAGATTATACCACCCATATATACCGCTATATAATGTATATATATAGATTATACTATATATATAATCTCTATATATAGATTATACCGCCCGCCGTTCACCTACACTCAAATTATTTTAGTCAAATATGATGATAAACACACAGCTGTTTCGCGGTAACACCTCCACGGCCCGGTACCGGTCCGCGGCCCGGCGGTTGGGGAACCCCTGCTCTAGATGGCCGGGCTAAGAGAGAAGCCATGTTTTTTAGCAATGACCAGAGAGACTCACCTGCTGCTTTGTGGACTGCACTAAGAGACCGGTTCGGGGCTCTCACCCCTACAGCAGAGGCCCGGTCCCGCTTCTTTGACTGTACCCAGAGGGGAGAAGAGACGGTACAGGAATATCTCCTCCGCTGTCGGGAGCTGTTTTCCCGATGGAAAAGGGCAGAGCCAGATGGGTCTGCTAAGAATGAATCCACCTTGCAAGACCAGTTCAAAGAGAAAGCCCTGGGAAGTCTGCTGTGGTGGGGGCGTGCCCTCGGGTGGAAGTGGAGGTAAATGGAGTAAAAATACCATGCATATTGGATACTGGATCACAAGTAACCCTGTTCAGTCTTAGTTTCTTTCAGAACTGGCTTGGCCATCTACCGATCCAGGAGTCTTCCAACCTCAGCTGGCTCACCTTGAAGGCTGCCAATGGCTTGAACATTCCCTTTGTAGGCTATGCTGTGGTAGACTTTATAGTGGGGGGGGTTACGGGTCCCAGAGAAGTCCCAGTCCCAGAGAAGTCATTGTGAAAGATGAATGTCTTGGAGCAGACCAGGGAATCCTTGGCATGAATGTCATCACACACTGCTGGAGGGAGTTGTTTCAAGGGTCTTCTCAAGGTATCACAGGATTCAACTCCACCTTAAGTGGAGAGGCCAGGAGAGAGTGGCAGAAGGCCTTTGCAGCCTATCGGCAAGTCGTACAGACCCATAAGCCTGCGGGGATAGCCGCTACAGCCCGTCTAGTAGGAAGGGACCAGAATAGGATCCCGGCTAGTTGTGAGAAGCTGTTGTGGGCCAGGGTGGTTGGGGGCAGTCCTGCAAAAGATTATTTCGGCCTGGTGGAGGACTGTGGGGAGGGGGCTGAATGGCAGGTACAAGATTCAAGATTCAAGATTCAAGATAACTTTATTTATCCGGAGGGAAATTAAGGAAGGCGGTTCCCATTACGACTACTTAACCTGCAAACAAGTACCCCCAACCATGTACCAAGAACTTTGGCAGCTGCTGTCTGGGATGCTGAGCTCTGAAGTAATCTCAGAGAGTTCAAGCCCCTGGGCTGCACCTATCGTCCTGGTGAAAATAAAGGATGGGACCTGGAGGTTTTGCGTACGCTACCGCCGGCTCAATACGGTCACACACAAGGATGCTTTTCCCCTCCCCCGGATCGAGGAGTCGTTGATGAGCCTGAAGGGGGCAGCGTTGTATTCGACCCTGGACCTTGCCTCCGGGTATTGGCAGGTGAAAATGAACCCCCAGGACAAGGAGAAGACTCTGTTTACCACCCCTCTTGGCCTCTTCGAGTTCTCCAGGATGCCGTTCGGGCTCTGCAACGCCCCTGCCACCTTTCAGAGGCTCATGCAGAAGTGCCTAGGGGACAAAGTACATGACTTCCTTTTAATATATTTAGATGATTTCATTACATCTACTTGCCTGACTTTGACTGTTGCCTACAGCGACAGTCTACACCTTGAGCAGGTGTTCCAACGGCTCGCAAAGTATGGATTGAAATTACAGCCCCAGAAATGCAAATTTCTACAGAAAGAGGTGACCTACCTGGAACATGTGGTGAGTGAAGCGGGGGTTGCCACTGACCCAGAAAAGATAGCCGCTGTCCGGGACTGGCCGCAACCAGAGACCACCACACAGGTACGCTCCTTCCTTGGTTTTGCTGGATATTACAGACGGTGGTCACTGGGGAAGAAAATCCGTCCAGTGGTTTGGACTCCTGCATGCCAAGCAGCCTTTGAGCACCTTAAGGCTGCCCTGCTGAGTGCCCCAATCCTGGCCTATGCAGACTTCACCAAGCCATTCCTTCTGTATATGGATGCCAATTTCAATGACCTGGGGGCAGTGTTGTCCCAAATCCAGGGTGGTAAGGAGAGGGTCACCGCCTATGCTAGCCAGAGCTTGGCCCCGGCAGAACGAAAGGACCAAAACTACAGCTCGTTCAAGCTGGAGCTGTTAGCCCTGAAGTGGGCGGTGAGGGATACGTTTCGAGATTACCTATGGGGGGCAGAAGTTACCGTTTACACAGACAATAACCCACTGGTTCACCTTGACACTGCAAAGTTTGGTGCAGTGGAACAGCGATGGGTAGCCCAGTTAGCTAATTACCAATTTGAGGTCAAATACCGCCCTGGCCGTTCAAATCTGAATGCTGATCTTCTCTCCAGACTCCCTAGGACTGAGGGGCAGGTCTGTTTGAGTCAGGAGATGGGAGAGGAGGAACGGCGGCAAGAGCCGATGGTCGAGGGAGGACCAGACTGGAGGCAGATCCAGCAGGACGACCCTCATCTCAAAGTCCTCATGGAGAGGGTCCGCCAGGGTAAGCGGCCTAGTGGCCAGGCCCAGCAAGATGCCCATCGGTAGGAGAGGCAATGGTGGAGAGAATGGGACAGGCTGGCCATGCGAGATGGAGTCATCGGCCATAGAGTGTGGGATGCGATTGAGGACACCTGGAGGTGGCAGATCCTGGTGCCCGGCCCATCTACACAGGGTTTGTGGGAGAAGTACCACACCTCTTTGGGTAATTTGAGTGCCGGTCGGACTGAAGCAGACCTGAGGCGGGGGTTCTACTGGCCCCGATTAGAGGAAGATGTGCGACGTTGGATTATGGAGTGCCCACAGTGTGTGCAGAGGAAACCTGGACCAGAAGTACGGGCACCCCTGGTACCGATCATCACCGTTATCCCTTGGAAACCTTGGCCATTGACTATCTCGCCCTGGGTCGACCTGGTGACACGCACCCATATCTACTCGTCATGACTGACCTTTTCTCCAGGTATGGATGGGCAGTCCCTACAAAAGACCAGACCACCGAGACCACTGTGAAAGCCCTCTGGAAAGCTGTAGTGCAGCATTGGGGATTTCCCGAAGAACTCCTGAGTGATCGGGGGGCTGCGTTTGAATCTGAACATGTGGCCCAGTTTTGTCAGCTGTACGGGTGTAGGAAGATTCGCACTACTCCTTACAGACCCCAAGGTAATGGAGCCTGTGAATGTTTTAACCAAAAAGTACTGTCCCTCCTAGGGTCATTGAGGGAAGATCAACAAAGGAGGTGGCCAGATCACCTGCCCATGTTGCTGCAAGCATACAACAACACTGTGCATAACAGCACTGGGCTCACCCCTTTCTTCGTCATGTGTGGCAGGCATGCCCGTCTCCCTGTTGATGTGATTACAGGTGCGGAGGCCACGGATGGACCTGGATGGATGGGTCCGGCATCACCATGACCAACTCAGCCATGCCTACAGCCAGGTTGAAGCCAGGACCCAGCACCAGCAGAGACGGGATAAACAGCGACACGACAAGCGAGCTAAGGACATCCCGCTGATGGATGGAAAACAGGTGCTTCTGAGAAATGTTTGCCAACGCGATCAGGGTAAGCTGGCCCCTCGATAGCAGTCAAAACCTTTTGTTGTTCTGGGACCCCTCAGGCCTAGACTGCCTGTCCTCCGTATACGACCAGAGTGAGGGGGACCCATTCGGACGATCCACTTGCCCCTACCCAGTACCCCCAGAGGCCCCGGCCGGAGTCCTGCCAAGCAAAAGGCAGCCAGAGGAGGCGCTCCCGGAACCAGATTGGCACAAATATACCTGGTACTCAGTCCGTGTCCCCATGGCCATTCCAGCTGTAGAGCCGGCCGCTCCCCTAGGGGGCCAAGATGTTGGAGGTGAGGAGGATGTACCTTTTGATTGAGAGGAGGGTGAGCCACGTAAGTCCAGAAGGGAGAACCGACGACCCCCCTGACTTGGTAGGGAGGTGCCTAGTCAGCGACTTTATTTTAATTTGTGTGGGGTCTGAATTCTCAGCAGTGCGGCGAGAACCCATCCCCACTCCAATTTATGTTTTGTCCCATATGTCCTTCCTTCCCCCAATACCCCATTTACCCCAGTAGCTCGAGGGTCCTTTTAGAGGGGTGGCAGTGTAGGGCAGCACCAAGGGTGGGTCCTAGTGGGAGTGTCACCGGTGTGCCCGTTTTTCGGGTTGTAGCGTGTGCCCAGTCTGGGTTGCAGTGGTGTGCCCTTTTGGGTTGTACAGTGTGCCCATTTCTGGGTTGTACCGTGTGCCCATTGTATCCCATTGGAGTCTTTCTATTTATTTTATTTATTTTTGGTTATATCTTGCCTTGTGTTGGCGGTTGTGTTCTGGCCCCACAATAAACTCCCACATGAAGATTTTATTTTAGTGTTGGACCGCTGGGAGTTGGACTGTGTTCCATCTCTACTTTCTACTTCTTGTTCTTTCGGTGGTTACGCATTATCTTCTTGGGTATCGTTTCTCTTCCTTCTTCCTCGATTCCAATGCTCATTCCGGACCTCCGTACTGTCTCGCTATGCATTATTATCATTATGATCCATCGTCAACCTATCCCTTGCTTTCATATATCGGTTCATCCAACCCTTGTCCAACTGTTTGTTTAACTTCCATCATCGACGTATCCGTCCACCCATCTGTCTGTCCCTCTCTCCATCACCCCCCCTCCCCCACTGCAGACTATTTACTGCTTGCATGCCCATAGGATGTAAATAATAAATACAAATAAAATAAATCTTGCTTGTTGTTTTGAGGAAAATAGATGGAAAATATAGAGAAAGACAGAGGCTAGACAATGTTTTGTGATATTTAGGAACAGACGGAAGGCACCGCGCCGGCGGTATCACTGGGGAAACGGCGGAAATTTGTCTAATATTCATGAGTTCCTGACACCGGTTTGCAGGCTGCTGTAAAAATAAGCTGAAGTACCTCTCCTTTACCTCGCCCTCCCCCGTACCAAGTAGAGTGAAACATGCCACCCCCCCCCCCCCCCCCCCACCGCCACACTGCAGTCCACCACACTCCATCATTGTTCTAGCAATCTGCCACGGTACATCAAACAGCTCCTGGCTTTTAAATTATAAAGATAATTAATGGGACGTCACTGTGGATAAAGTAGGAGGAGGAGAGGGAGGAGGCATTGGGCCATCCCCTCCTCTCCAGGATCCGTTTTTCCATACAGTCACCGGAAGTCTGGCAGGCGGTGGGAGGGAGGGGGGATAGTGGTAAATATTTACCACCGAAATGCCTTTAATCAGCTTGTCTGATGAGAGTTTTTTTGTGGTGTGTGATGATTATTATCATTTTCATCATAATTATTATAATAATAACTATAATAATAATTATTTTTTGCAGAACAGGGGGGGACTGGCTTGTCTCCTGCGTTTCTTGGCTGTTGTTGCGCTTCTCCTCCTCCTCGTCCTGTGTCTGGCGTCCGGCTAGTCGAATTAATTGTATTAATAAAATGTAATACAATTTAATCTACAGCAGGGGTTCCCAAAGTGGGGGTCGCGGGACCCCGAGGGGGGGGTCGCGAGATGATTTCAGAATCCTCTTGATGTGACCCATGAGGTTTATTTATTTTTTATAATATATAATTAATTAATTAAATATAATAATTAATTATTATAATTTTTTATTTATTTTTGATCATTTGTATTATTATTATTATTGTTAATAACGTGAGTGACAAATAAAGGAATTCTGATTCCCACAGATTCACGACAGTATCATCATTGAAAAAAAGCCACACACAATGTTCGTGATCGCGATTCCCCCCCCCCCCCCCCCCCCCCATTGGACTTCACGATGTTCGCGATCACGATTACCCCCCCCCCCCCCCCCACCCCGTCGGACGGTGATAGTGGGGGGGTCGCCAGTCTCCAGTCTGTTATTTTGGGGGTCGCGGGCTGAAAAGTTTGGGAACCCCTGGTCTACAGAAGGTCCAGTTGGGATAGACACGCTTCGCCACTGAGATACACACCACTAGTCGGCGCTGTGCTGCCACTGTTGCATGATTTATCTCGGTGTACATCTTTCAGTAAACGAGAGTGCTTCGTACCAGTAAAACATATGTCTGTCTATTATTATAAGGTTATTTAAAAGGCAACCCACAATATAACATTTTGGCGACGAGGATTACTTTGGATGACCTGCAATGTTTCTGCCACCGCACTGACTGTGAGTGGAGGAAGAAAGGATAACAACGGAACGAGTTTCGGCACAGTTTTGAAGCTTAACAAAGGAGGCTAACGGCAAACGGCAAGGAATGGCTGGATACGGTTTCATCGGACATATTGATGGACCACGTACGTGGAAAGGTTTGAGCATTTCATTAATGCAAATGACATTGGGGTAGAGAAGAAGGTTGCCGTTTTACTCAGTGTAATGGGCGCTGCTACTTATGGGCTCTTACGTAGCTTCATCGCTCCTGACAAGCCAGGAGAGAAAACTTACAAAGACATGCAATACATAGCCGTCATTAAAAGACTGTCGGAGTACTGCGAGTTCGGCGTGCACTTGCAGGACGCATTGAGAGACTTTGAGAGAGATTGACAATACGGAGGAAATACAGAAAAGGTACTAACTTTCCAGAAGGCTGTCAAAATAGCCTGTTGCAAGAGAAATGCACCAGCTGAGTAATGCGCTAAAGGTGAATGCACTGTCAACGAATAGTCAGTGCATGCACTGTGGGAAAACAAATCATAACGAGGATCAATGCTATTACAGGGAACAAAAGGGCAACCACTGTAGTAGGAAAGGCCATATAGCAAGAGTGTGCAGAAGCAAAGAAACTGTAAGTAACGAAATGGCAGTGAAACTAAAAGTATTTAGAAAGAAGAAAAGAGTGCATCACGTGGATGCAAATGAAATGTCCACTAGTGACGGTCGTTCTACAGCTGCAGAGCTAACACTAAATATAGTGCCTCAAAAGGGACATCTGTCACATGTGTGTTAAGCCTAAAATTTAAGGGAAGACAATTGAAATGTAAGGACACAGGCGCTGCGGTTTCTCTAATTTCTAAATAATTGTATGACATACAATTGTCACACTTGCCATTGCGCCAAACCAAGATCATACTGAAAACTTACACTGGTGAGATGATTGCACCAGAAGGGGTCATCACAGTCTCAGTAATGCTGAACAAGCAGAGGGCTAAGCTGCCACTGTATGTGCTAAAAGGGGTTTCGCCACCACTTTTTGGTAGAGAATGGCTAAGGGAAATTGACTGGAGAGAAATTAAGACGGTTTGCGAGGAGACAATTGAGGGGGTGCTACAGAGGTACAATGAAGTCTTCAAAAAGGAGCTGGGCACACTGAAAGCCATTGTAGCTGCCATAGCTCTGAAACCACACCACCAACCATGGTTTTTCTAGGCAAGAGTTGTTCCCTACGCGCTAAGACCAAAGGTGGAAGTGGAGATCGACCGACTGAGTGAAGAGGGAATCATCTCCCCTGTCAAGTTTAGTGACTGGGCTATGCCCACAGTGCCAGTTGTTAAAAATAATGGAGAGGTCAGAATATGTGGAGATTTTAAGGTGTGTGTGTGTGGAGAGTGATCCCTGTGTGTGTGTGTGTGTGTGTGTGTGTGGAGAGTTATCCCTCTGTGTGTGTGTGTGTGTGTGTGTGTGGAGAGTTATCCGATTCCACGGATTGAGGATTTGATTGCATCACCCTCAGGGGGGCAGCATTTCAGTAAGCAGGACTTGTCTCACGCATACTTGTAAATGCCTGTTAAAGAACAATTTTGCAAATACCTCATCACAACATCAAAAGGACTTTTCTGTTACAACAGATTGCCTTTGGAATTACATCAGCCCCAGCTATGTTTCAACGAGTCATGGACTAAGTTCTCCAGGGCCTTCTGAATGTCCACTGCTACCTGGATGACATTTTGGTGACGGGCCAAAATCGGCACCTGAACAACTTGAATGCAGTCCTTGGTTGTCTGGAAGAATTCGAAGTATTATGGAGAAATATGGAGTATTTGGGCCATGTCATTGACGCCTATGGTCTTCACAAGTCACCTGAGAAAGTGCGAGCAATTGTGGACGCTCCTTCACCGACAGACGTAAGTCAACCTCACTCTTTCTTAGGGCTAATCAACTCATTGTCAAAATGAAAGCTGTCGCCCGCAGTTACGGATGTAATGGCCAGAAACTGATGCCCAAATTGAGCAAGTCTCAAAGACCTGCAATTCCTGTCAACTGACACAGAAAGCACCAGGTCCGTCACGACTCCATCCGTGGACATAGCCCAAAGCTCCATGGCAGAGGGTCCATGTTGATTTTGCCTGTGCTTTCCAAGGCCATATGTTCATGGTGGTCGTGGACGCACAATCCAACTGGCCAGAAGTGCACCTCATGAAATCCACCATGGCTTCTCAGACCATACAGGTCCTTAGAGGGTTATTCAGTCGCTATGGCCTCCCTGAAGTCTTGGTGAGTGATAATGGACCTCAGTTCAAATGAGTTTGAGACTTTCATGACAAGTAATGGAGTTAAGCACATACGTTGGAGGTTCCGTGACAGAGGGAATGAACGTGAGAACGTGTCTTCTCACGTTCATGAAGACCTGCCTGTGTTGGAGAACACAAACCTGCTACTCAACCATCTCCTGATCCAGTGGGTGTGCAGTCTTCTCATGGTACACCATAGGTAACAAACACACCACCTCGAGAGACTGGTAAGCGTTACCCATCCCCACAGTTTACTCCCTACCTCAAGTTTACGTAATCCTTGTGTTAAAGGTGAAAATAATAAAAATAATAATATAAAAAATGGTGTTATGTTAATGTCATGTTCATGTTTAATGTAAGAAAAACATTTAGTGGGGAGGAGATGTGATGTATGTGACATTGGACATACACACCACTAGTCGGCGCTGTGCCGCCGCTGTTGCATGATTTATCTCTGTGTACAACGAGAGTGCTTGGTACCAGTAAAACATGTGTCCGTCAATGATAATATGGTTATCTAAAAGGCAACCCAGGATATAACAACTTGCATGTTTTGTGGCATTGGAGCGGAGCACGGGGAGAACGTACAGACCTCCCGAACCCGGGACCGATTTGATGTGAGGCAGCCAGTGCAGGCTATTCCATTCCAGACCATTCCGATTAATCGGTCTCCGCGAGGGCTAGGGATTAAAATCAGGACAGCGTGGAATCAGGGTTTGGCAAGAGCGGGCAGTCGGAGGCCTGGTTTGAACAGCGCCATACTGTGGTGGAGAAGTATCAAATAGGGCGTTGGGTCTAATATGTCTGCCTGCATGACTCAACAGACTGTTGGTTGGCGTAGTGTGTATTTCATTATTCTTCCTAAATTTTTACATTCTTAGTTCAATATTGACAAATAGATAAATAAATAAATTAAGGAATAAATAAATGCACGAATAAATATATAAATTGCAAAGGAAATGACAGGAGAACAAGGAGCATACATTGCCCCTGATGGTACCATTTCATTATAAAACATTTCTTTGGGCTGTAGAAACTAGGACATGAATAAGACAACCACCTTTATAGGTTCTAAGAAGGGTTCTAAGAAGGGTTCTAAGGAGGGCACCAGTTCTAAGAAGGGTTCTAAGAATGTCTATAATAAGGGTTCTGAGGGATCTAAGACGGGTGTAAAGGAGGATTCTAAGGCGGGTTCTAAGGAGGGTTCTCAGAAGGATTTTAAAGGGGAGTTCTAAGAAGGGTTTGAGGGTGTTTCTAATAAGAGTTTTAAGGAGGGTTCTCAAGAGGGTTCTACGAATGTTCCTAATGAGGATTTCATGGTTCTGTCCTTCACGAACACCGCCCATTTGCAGCACACAAAGGCTCATGGCGGGCCTCTGCTCTGGCTTTAAATAACATGCTAATGCATCCATAATACAGCAATCCCTTTGCATACATGCTTATTGTGGCGGGGTGGTCGTTTTTAAAGGCAGAGCCACCCAAATACCAAAATGCCTGACAACGCCACCTGGGGAATTTCGCCCCAGGAGATATTTAATATACGCCTCTGAAATTATAAGACTCTACAAGTTTGTGACTGACACAAGACAGAGACGTGGTTCTTCTATAATGAAAAAGTTTAACAGTTTATTTCAACAGTCAATCACATTTAATTGTTTATTCTTGGTAAAAACACTTTCAATAGGAAATTACTAAAATCAATGAGGGGAAAAGGGGAGTGGGCAGATGCCAGCCAGGGGGAGGCAGTCTAACAGGGCTGTGTCCCCCTTACCCACCACCGGTGCTCACTGCAACCAAAACTCACTACAAACTGTGTCCCAGTGCTCCTACCACTACAAGCCGTGAAGGGAATCAGACTGTGTGCCTAGCCTCCACCACTAGCTGTCTCCAACTCCACGACAAGGGGCAAAGAAACAACAAAGGAGTATAAAGCAGAAGAAACAAATATCCAGTTGGTCAAAACAAGCAAACAGTAAAATACACCACACACCAATCCTAAATATAAGATCACAAAACTAAATTGAAACACAAACCTAACTGTAGCATAACCTAACTGTAGCGAAACCTAACTGTAGCAAAACAGCAGCTTATACCACCTAGTAGGAAAAACACATTGCACATTAGATTACAATACCAAAGTACACATTTAAAAATTTTAACTTAGGTAATTATAAACGTACCACTACTCAGTATGATTAATATTAAAGTACTAAGCAGGGCCAGGGGGAAACAACATATCCCTCCAGGTTAACAGGAACTTCAGGTATCACACTTGGCCAAAGGAACACCAGGTGGACCAGGATACAAGCTGACAGTAGGCTAATACAAATGGATGTAATTCTGTGCTAATATAAGATGCACATGAGGAATATTAAGTTGCTGATCAAACATGACATCCAGTATCTGACAATTTAAAAACCCTTTAAGGTGGCCATGTGGCAACAGGCAGGCAGAAAACTAACCAAAGCCTGCCATGATGCCACAGGTGCCTTAAATACCCCTGAGTTAATTAGGGGTTGGCTCTGGGGGAGGAGTTGACCAACTTTAGGTGATGGTGAGTTCAGGGCCTAGAGATGAGTGTGGGACAGTTACCTGAACCCAGTGTTCCTGCTACATTATCACAGTCAGAATCAATAACAAAACTCATGTATATTAAAGGTTGGCTAATGACTGCACAACTGTCATATCCTTTGGTGCATGGTAGGCAACTGCTACTGCTGGGCTCGGGGTGTGAGAAGACACACGTTCACTCATGGAACACCAAGACGTTTAAAAAAAAAAAAAGAGACAAGGGGGGTAGGGGAAAGACCCAGTGTTCAGTGTGAGGGGCTAAATCTGGCCTGACTGTCATTAATGGAGCCGGGCCATGTCTCAAACAATGCCACTGACACCTTTATTAGTTCCTGGTAACAAATTGAATGCCAATCTGCCTTCAGACATTGGCTTAATGGCTCCTGAAGCAGCCTTCTGGAACAATATTATGTTTGTTTTTCTGTTGGCCGCTGAGCGAGTTATGTTTTACGGTTGAGTTCGGCTTGTTTCTCCTGCAGTAGTCGATAAACACCACTGCTATTTAGTGGTACTTATTATGTATATCTTATGGTACTTATGTTTTAACAACAGGAAGCAGATAATCAGCCTTTGTCTCAATGGTACAAGCTCTACATGGGAAATGGTAAACTGAGCTTAAATTGAGTTTGTATATTTTTGTGTGGATTGTCTGATATTCAGTTTTGGACAAAAAGTCAAATTCGGACCATGCATGAAGTAATCTTTTGGACCTTTTCCTGAGTGAAACTTTGAGGGATATAAGAGAAAATACTGATAGATTCATGCTTTTTGAGATTGAAGATAATTTGACTGAATATATTTGCTAAGGTACGAATGAGAGGCATTGAAATCTTCCATGACTTGAGGCTGAATCCAAAGTTATGTGCACAATGGAGCACTTTCCAGTCCTTCCATAAGGATTCTACCTTGTTTGTTTTGTATCAGCTTTCATTGAATGAAGACAAAAGGCTGTTTTATGAGGCAATTGGATGTCATGGGGTGGGATGGGACCATGATTGACTGGAGAGACCACAGCTGGAAAGGGTTATTTAATTAGCAGCCTAGAATGGGATAGGCTGAATTCCCCTTTAAGAGCCCAGTTGTTCTTGTGTGTCGGGGCGGTTCGTTGGGGTGTGTGTGGAGCGCAAGCCAAACGGGGTCATTGGATCCTCGAGGAGGAAAGGAAAGGGAGTAAGTAGGGCTCCCTCGGTGTCCTGCCTGTGTTTGTGTCATAGCCTCCGCGGGAGAGAGCGGTGTCTCTCGGCGATCGGGACGTGGAAGCGGTGACAGAGGAGCGAACGGAAAGGGAGAGGCTGTACGTGCTTCTCCGGACGTGTTGTCTGGCGGTGCGGAGTGTGGAGCGAGTGTCCACGATGTGCCCATTACCACCGGAGGCGGCGCCATCGACGTCGTCGCCTGGCTGTCTTCTTCCGGGGGACGGGGACGGTGGAGCGCTCGGAGAGAGAGGCGATTTCGGCCGTGTTGCTGGCGGGACAAGCGGCGGTGTTGTTTACGTCGGGGACGGAGCCACCAACCACGTCCCGCCCAGACCAGAGACACATTATTTTTATTTTTGTGGGGACTGAGTTCTCGGCAGGGCAGGGAGCGAGAACCCATCCCCACCCCAATTTATGTTTTGTCCCGTATGTCCTTCCTTCCCCCAATACCCCATTTACCCCAGTAGCTCCAGGGTCCTTTTAGAGGGGTGGCAGTGTAGGGCAGCGCCAAGGGTGGGTCCTAGTGGGAGTGTCACCGGTGTGCCCGTTTTTCGGGTTGTAGCGTGTGCCAAGTCTGAGTTGCAGTGGTGAGCCCTTTTTCTGGGTTGCAGTGGGAGAGTACTAAGGGGTAACATTCACCTAAGGAGGCTCTACACTGCCCACTTGAGCAGTAGGGGACGGAGTAAGAGTGGCGCTGAGGGTGGGTCTATAGGTGTCTTACTACCTGTTTTTTTTATGAAATTTTTGATTAATAAAGCAACCCTTATTTTGTTAATATCCTGGTCTCTTGTGTGATGTGTGTGCTGGAGAATTGAAATCCTGTGTTGAGTTTAGGGGTCACTTAAACCGTGACACCTCTTTTCTGCCTTTCCTTCAACTTGTGTTATTTTGTCATCTCTCATTCTGTTTGCAGTGCTGTGGGATAGTAAGTGTGTGTGTGTGTGTGTTAATGATGTGTGTGTGCGGTAAATGATGTTCCTCTTTTATCATCCCACCCATCTCTCATCGCCTTACGGCTAACTAAGAACAGACAACACTCTTTTTTTGTGTTTGTGTGTGTGCGCGTTTGTGTGTGTGAATTCAAACTAAACTAAAAGGCATAATAACAAAACCAGGGTGCGATAAACCAACGGTGACTGATAAGTTGTAGAAAACAAAGCACTCATGGACAGAAACAGCATCCATTGTACAAGGTTAAAGACTATTTGCACACGCACTACACACAAGAGTAGGCTACAAGGCGTGTGACATTTTTTGTATGTTATTTTTTTCTCTGATCATCTTTGAACGGCCTGTGAGCCGCATCCTTCTCTGATACAATAAACGATTTAAGAGACGGTGTTTTCCAAAGGGACTTACATTTTAAGTCCAATTTTAGATACAAGTAGAAGGAGCTATATGCATAGCTGGGGACATTGAGGAATCGAAAAGAGGCGCGATTGAGGTGCGACCATAGGAAGAATCCCGGACCGAATCCTAATGTGACTGTAGGAAGCAAAAGCCAAATCTCAGTGATTTTAGAAATCCCTGCCGGATGCTTGTACTGTACTGTTGGGACATGTCCAATACTGTACTGAACAGTCCAGTCACAGGCCAACAGTACAGTATTGTACTTACACAAAACAGTCCAGTCAAATATAAACAGTATGATGTTGGAGTTGCACAGAACAGTCAGTGTTTGACATTGTTCAAGTTTGTGTATGGCACTGGGGTAGAAACAAGACAGGAGTCTTCAACCTTTTTCAGCCCCAGGACCCCTTGGTGGACTGAGAATTTTCCACCATACAACAACCTAACATTTTTTTGGCAGACTTAACACAAAGGTCACAGTTACGAATAATTACAATACAGTCATTTAGCAGACGCTTGTATCCACTCAGAGTGGTGCGTTCAACAAAGGTAGGTAAGAGAAAAACTTGTCACTAGAAGTCAAATGTGCATTTCATTCCTAATAAGTCTCCAAGAATGAAACCAGTGTTCAGGTAAAAGTACAATAATTATGATAGCCACCTCTGGCCTATACAGCTTTTTCTGAGGCACTGCAGAGCATAGTGGCGCTGGTGTGCCTTCTTCAGCATGACCTCCGTGTTGCGGGTCCACACCAGGTCATCGGAAATCTGTAGTCCAAGGAAACGGAAGAGATGAGCTCCTTGGTCTTGCTGAAATTCAGTGCGAGGCTCATCGCGTCAGCTGGACCACCTCATCTCTTCTCTGTACTCTGTTTTATCGCCCTTGCTTATCAAGCCGATAACTGTGGTTTGTCTGCAAACTTGATAATTCAATTATTGCTGTGCGTGGCAGTATAGTCATGTGTGTAGAGCGAGTACAACCAGGGACTGAGGCAGCAGCCTTGGGGTGCTCCGGTGTTGAGGACTAGAGTGGATGAGATGTTGTTCCCAATCTTCACAGAGTCTGAGTCTGATGAAGAGACACTAGCTGGAGACAAAAGCCTAGACAGATATAGAGCAGAGCCTAGTGTTGGCATAGAGGAGTGTCCTCTACAGTGGTGGTTGGCACACGCAGGTGTCCATGGTAAGCTGGCCCATATTGCACAGAGGTACCTCGCCACACCGGCATCAACAGTGCTATGCCAGAGATTGTTTTCTCTAGCAGGACACATTGTGCAGAAGAAGAGGTCAGCTCTCTCATCTGAAAATGTAAACAAGCTTATGTGTCTGAGCAATTCGTTAAAAGAACAATAGACTACATAAAGCTGTTGACTGGACTCATGCCACACAAGTTTACACTGTTTCAACGTCATTTTACAGCTAAGAATGTGAAAAAGGATTGTTCACTTTGGCACTTTGTTATTCAGTTTCTTGGCCTACTTGTTGCAACATTCATTTGCATGAGATGTTTCTTTGCAAACAATTGACAGGCAAGCTGTTTATGTTCACTTTGTTGCAGACATTAATTTGTAACTGATTATTTATGCAGTTGTTTGCTTGATATTAATCTTATTATCGATGTTGTGGGCAATACTAAGCACTCAAAAGTAACAAATAATATAATAAAAATCTTGATCACTAACTGCTTTTAGCATTTCATTCTACCATACCTGCATTTGTTTTGCCACCCGCAAAAAAACAAAACTAAAAGTAAATATGTATTTTTTAACCTGTGATTAATCTGATTAATCACATAATCTTATTGTGATTAATCCGATTCAATATTTTGATCTATTGACAGCACTAGTTTACATACAAGGTGAAAAACCACCCAAAACCCCGCTAGAAATAAAAAGGTGAATAACCTCTCACACCCACAGAACACACAAAATAAATGAGATAAATGAGAATTGTTTTGCCCTTGCAAAATCGAACATTGCTGCCGCATCTTTTTTGGCAAGGCATTAGCGATCCCAGATTTTTGTGAGGTGTTGACATTCCTGCCAATTTTCCCCCGGTAATCTATTCTCATCCAGATGGATCTGCACAATTCACTGCTGCTCCACTTGTTTAGCGCCAACCGGAGGAAAAACCAGCAAACTACCAGCATAATTGATACGAAACCAACCTTATAGAATTAACCTCTGATTAACAATAAGATTGAGAGCAGGCAGTTGATGTTAAGAGAGCAGCCGGCTTGTCAGCCAAACACAACACTGACCACCATCGGTTCATTGCAGTTTTCTTTCACATGTTGCCATGTTTCTCAAGCAGGAATAACATAAGCATCACATGTGGCATGGTGGGTATGTGGTTGTGTTGATCTAAGACTCCAGGGCTGAGCACCATCAACGTGAGGAAATCTACAATAACATGATCCATGGACTTGCCACCACCTCTTAGAGGCAATCCACCTTCTCATATCAAAGCCAGAGGATTTTTTGTTTTCCTTTTCTTTCTTTTCAATGTTCCTGCTCTGTAGACTCTATGTTGTGAGTAGCAACACTTTATGAGTGATGGCCCACTATATCAGCCATTCCCTGCAGTTCTAATAAGTCAAGCATTGGTACAGTGAGTGTAGATGGATATATCCAGCCCTAGATAGTAATCACAGGTCTAGTGTCCAGACAAATTGACCACGTGGACGCACAAAATAGAAGAGAAAAAAGATCGGGAGAAAATAATAAAAAAATAAGGGAAAAAAAAGTATTCACTCTTTAAGTAATGTGGTGATGGCGCAAGCATGGCAGGCATCAATAAACAAATGGAATGGTTAAACACTAAAGGAAATCAATAAACTGGTCGAGGCTGAGCCATTTCTACTTCTCCCACCCTGAGGACAACAACCGCCAGGGTTCATCCCTGTGACATATCGCCTCACAGGCAGCTGTCTTTGAAAATGTTGGTTAGAAAATCGTGGATAGGAAACAGTGGAACCAATTAGAATGGTCATAAATGAACTTCAACCCACCTAACTGTTACCACAGAAGAAGAAAAGGAACGTTAACCCACTTAACGGTCACCATAGAAGAAGAAAAGGAACCCTTACCAATCTAACGGTTACCACAGAAGAAGAAAAATAACATTAACTCACCTCACGGTTACCACAGAAGAAGAAAAAGAACAGAACCCACCTAACTTAAGCACTTTGCTTAAGGGTGCCTACAGATGGACTGTGGAAATTGGGGTTCGAACCAAGAACCCTTTGTCTGGGAGCCCTAACAAATATCTTTATTATCTTTTCGAGAAACTCTTTCAATCACCAATGTTGTGAAGAGTTTCAAACTTTGTGTTCCGTGTCCCACTTCTGGAAACAACTTCACTCAGCTGTTCCTTTCCTTCTGCTTCCATCCTTTCATTTTTTTAAACAAACTCGTATTCACAAAGGACGCACAGAGACCTGGGTATATTTACAAAATGGAGTAAGTATGCGAATAAGTAGTAGTTTTTTTTCCCCAACTTTTCATTTGGCTCCTTTTGCTTTTGGATTCTGTACGACCCTGATGTGTTGCGTAATGCAAAACTGGTCACACAGGGAATCTTGTAGGTGTCTTTTCCAAACTTTCCCAAAGGTGAAATGAGTCAACTTTGGCTAACTTTGGAAGTACCAATTAGTCTTAAAATAGACGCAAACCAAAATACCTTAAAAAGAGAGGGAGTTATTTTTTATTGTAAAAGGTCTGTATGAATAGTTGACCATGAAGAGCATATGCCCACCCCAGCCACGAACTGTATTCACTTTTACCGTCAGGCAGGCGATATCGCAGAATCAAGTGCCGCACAAAAATACTCAGAGACCGCTTCCACAGTCAGGCTGCTGAACAAGGGCGTATAGCATATAACAATGTATATTTGATTACATCGATTTATATATAGATTTTTTTCTGTGCTGATATATTGCATTTTATAAATTCCATTTTTATATTTATACAGTATATTTAACTTTATACAGTTTTGTACTTTTTTACTTCTTTTATCCTATTCTGTTTTTTATAACTGTTGTCTGTCGTCGGGTATTGCACATAAGATTTTCACTCACTGCTTATACTTGTGTAAACTGTGAAGTGACAATAAACTTGACTTGACTTGACTTGACATGTGGTTTGTATAAACACAGGGAAAATTTGAGAGATAATAATAATACTTAAACTACAGGCATACTATTACACAGAAAAACGAACAAAAGTGTTACAATCAAAACATATCTCCCTAAATAAAACCATAGCCATGAAGGTGGGTTTTGAGCAACATGTATAAGAGGCACCATCTATATAAACATCTATTTAAATCTGCATTAAATAAACTCCCAACTGCCGGCACAGTTCTGTCCAGCTCCAAGTTAATCCACAGTAGTTTCTGAGGAATATGAAAGACCCTTCAAGCCCCTTGGTTATAATACGTGTCTAAAACAACAACACACAGCACTCCTTTGGTGCAGCTGTCGCTTATGCCAAGGTTCACCTTGGCATAAGCCTTTTACACGCGACTTACAACCTTAGCATACAATGTGAATGCTAAATACCCTGTAATGCAATGCAGAGCCCGAATGATGACAGCCTGGTTTTAGATTAGTTTTTATAAGAATACATGCATACAAGGGTTGAATTGTAAAGGGTGATTTATGAGGTTTTTTGGCTTAAATGTTTTCGACCAGACAGTGACAGAAATGTAAATCACTTTGATTTGACAGATCCAATAGGGTTGAATTGCAAATAGGAGATAAGAGACTTAGATCTTCAGTTTTCTAAAGTAAATAATTAAAATATGATGAAATTAATAAATAACCAGAGAGCTGGCGGGCCTCCTGAGGTTTTTTCCAGCTTGGTTCAGGATTCTGGGGGGGAGGGTCGTAGGTTGCTTCATGACCCTGAGGTATGAAGGTAGGTCGGGAGAAAAGTAGCTATGAGTATGTTCTTGAGGCGGTAAAGTTGTTTGAGTGTTTGAGTAAAGAAATGTATCACCTGAGTTGTTGCGCTCATCTCACAGTAGATCTATGGCAGGTAAACAAATTAAATCAATGGATGTTTGTTCAACTCATATCGTAACATATTATGTTATTATCAAATCATAGTCCTAAAGAAACATTGCATTCATATGAAAATGTTCAATCGGATTTAAAACAACTGGCCTACTGACTTATATATACACACACACACTTATTCATATATAAGGACAGGGGCTCTGTTAACAGTTAAATCACTGAGTCTTGTTGTTATATGGTCTAGTCCTTTCTGAGCACAAATTGGATTTTTGGAATGGATTTAAAAAAAGAAAGTGAACTTTGAAGGCCTTTGAAAGCCTAGTTACACACACACACACAGCACAAGGTGGACCACCGTTATCGTGTCATCGTGCAGTACGACGTACAAGTACCTTACGAGACGGTCAAGTGTGCATTAGTATCTGTTAGCAAGCCAGTCCTCGGCTGTAGGGCGTTAGAGTAGGACTCTTCTCTCCACTCTATCTTGTTCTCTTCCTCCAGCTCACCCTCTTCAACCAAACTCGCCCTCTGAGCTGTTGACTCTGAGACACAGAGCGGGCCGGCATGAATATTGATCAGGGGGTTATCTCCAACTGTACCGGGGGTGCGGTGGCAATTAAGCAAATATTTAAAACAAGGTTGCTGCATACTGCATGTGGCCTGAATAAGTAAGGCGAAGATGGCGTTAGCAAACGTCACCGCAGACAAACCGCATGTCCCTGACTCGAACCAAACTGCTGTAGGACACATATATATTTATATAAATATAGAGAGAGATAGAGGGGTGTTTGCAAGTGGGAAAGCACATTAATATTATGTGGCTAACAATTTAGCAGTCGCTAAATAAATGTACGTAGGTGGATCAATATCGGTAAAAGTCACTTAATGCATAGTGTTTGCGTCCAGTAGGGTAGAGAGTTGCTAAATGTATTTAGCGATGGCTTCTTTGGTGTGCGTGTGTGTGTGTGAGAGTGTCTGTGTGTGGAGAGGGATGGGGGCATAGTGGTACACAGCCCGACTCATGAGTTTAGCCACGCAGCTGCAATGACCTGAGGTCTTGTTCTCGGCTCCAGCAAATCACAATTACGTTCTGGGGAGCCTGTGAGGATGTGACCGTGTGTGAATGAATAAAGCGCTCTATTGCCAGATATACAGAGCATCCACCGGTCCAGACGGACGGAGGTAGAGGTAGGGTTCTCTGGCAACCAGAAGGTTGCTTGTTTGATCCCCCGCTTCCTCCAAACCAAGTGTCGCTTAGACACCTAACCCTAATTGACCCTGATGAGCTGGCTATCGCCTTGCATGGCTGACCCCGCCATCATTGTATGAATGTGTGTATGAATGAGTGAACATGAGGCATAACTTGTAATGAGTGTAATAAAGAGTTTCGGATGAAAACGCTATAGACTATAAATGCAGTCCATTTACCACTTAAGATTTCCAGGCTTTTGTCTCTGGTTGGCTATTGTGACTGTGTCTTATTCTTTTAGTGTCCATATATACAAAGCAACTTTTTCGAGTTAGACCAAGTCCAGTGTTGGACATGTCGTTGTGCCTTGGTCTTATAATGTGCAAGGTGTTCTACTGTGCAGGGTCCACCTAGAAGAGGACATCGTAGAAGGTTCTCCACTGACTGGGGTTCTGTGCAAAGGTACTATGTTGTTAAACCACATCAGTAACCCCATCTTACGAGTGGTTCCCAGGAACGGCCAACACCAGTGTGGAGTTGGTTCAGACACTTCCATTTTGCCCAATTGCTATCCCCTGGTGGGAGGAGTGAATGTGCATGTGTGAGTGTGTATAGGGCAACCACAATATGTATGTATACAATTTGATATGGCATTTTATTAAGCTGTTTATTTTATTTAGTTTAGTGTTTTTAAATCATTTTAAATATATATATATATATATATATATATGTATATATAAACTTGCCAAGTATATCTACAATATCTATGTATTGCAACCAAAGAGGAACAGTCCTGCTAGATTTCAGGGATTTGGTTTTGGTTTTGAGTTGCTCTTATTCTTATTCTGAGTATCAGAATCAGCATTGCAAGCCTTCTCTGCAGACACTGATCCCTTCATCAACTGTGCATAGAGGACAGTAACTTCATCCAGATCAGAGTTTCCTGTTCCTTCTCCAGCTGGGCGTCTTACTCTGATGACATCACAGGCGGCAGTTTAGCTGAGGAGGTAGAGCAGTCGCCTCACAACCAGAAGGTTGCTGGTTCAAGCAAAAACTGCTCCTGCTGGCTGTCTGCCATGGGTGTGTAGGAATGGGTGAATGTGAGGCATGACTTGTAAAGTGGATAAAAGCACTATATAAAATCAGTCCATTACCATGTGTGTGGCTATAGACTAGCTCCATCACTTTCTGCAACCCAGTACCATCCATGAAATTCCCAATTGACCCCACAAAAGTCATCTCAGTGTGGAAGTCCCCAAGTCACAGGACAATGTTGCTCAAGTCGCTTCCCTCTGGCTCAGCTTTGATCATCAGCAGGGCATTCCAAAAGAGTGGTTGATCAAAAGTGATGATGGGGATGGCATCATGCTCACATATAAACTTCAGTGTGGTGTAGATGCATGTGGCATCACTTGACCATAAAATGGAAGAGGTGTACCCTGGTATGGGGCCCCCATGGCGCCAACTTTAACCTGTAGACTGAGTTCATGATTGAACTCCAGCACCTACCTCTGCCGACTCTTCGGCACCACTACTTGTCACCTCTCTCTACTCGTGGCTGGTTCCTTCCACCGTCTCCAGAGCAATCCATCCCGGAGGGCCAAGCTCTCCCACTAGGACCACAACCCCCTGATCAAAGGATTGGCAGAAGCCACTTCAGGCCTTCCTCCAACCATCCTAACACTGTGCTCAGCTCTGGGTCGTCTCTCTGTTCCTTGGCCCAATCAGCTGGGTCATCCAAACGCAAGGCGATACACCTTGCCCCCTGCTCCTTCACAGCCTTGGAGTCTCTCATCTAAGTGCGGCTGCAGTGAGCACAGTCTGGTCCACAAGAACGCCTGGAGAGTCTATTCACATTAGTGTGACTGTCCCCCTCCCTGTGAACGGTAAAATTGTTCAAATTGCTCAATCCATTTCGCAACTTGTTCTTCTGGTTTTTTTAAGGACAGCAACCACTTAAGAGACGCATGGTCTGTCCGGATGAGGAGTTTGAGACCACAGAGGTAGTGTTTGAAGTGGTTCACCGCCTCCATGGCCGGAAGCAGCTCCCGCCGGGTCACGCAATAATTGTGTTTGGGTTTAGAGAATGTCCTGCTGTAGTAAGCAATCACCTGTTGGCCGTCCGGGGTCAACCCCTTCGCCACTAACTCGATGGCACAGGAAGGTAAGCTCCTTCCGCATCAGGTTGCACTTCTCCGGTTGCAGTTTGAGCCCTGCTTACTGTATTTTGGAGAAGACCAGGCGAAGTGATGTTAAAGCAGTGTCAAAGTCCGATCCATGGACAAGGACATCATCCAGGTAGACCTGCAAGTTCTTTGCTCGGACTCCGACCAATACTTTCTCCATGAGCCTTTCAAACGTTGCCGGAGCATTACATGGACCAATAGGCATGGGTGTGAACTGCCATAGTCCAGAGCCTGTTATAAAAGCAGTTTTCGGTCGTGCCTCAGCAGACAGTAGCACCTGCCAATAGCCACTCCTTAGGTCAAGGGATGAGAACCAGGTGGAGCCCTTTAATCCCGTCCAGGTACTGGTTGATTCGAGGCAAAGGGTATGAATCCTTGACTTTGACCTCATTAAGTCTGCGTAGTACAAAAGCGCCAAGCGCCGCTCTTCTTCGGAACAATCACCACTGCCGACATCCATGGACTGTCTGAAGGTTCTATGACTCCAGCTGCTCGCATCTCTAGACATTGTTCTGCTGCTGCTTGCCTCTGTACGGGTAGACGGACGTTGCCGGATGGGGTGAGCTGTGCCGGTGTCCATCTTATGCCCGACCATATGAGTGCGGCCAACATCAGTGGGAGAGGTTGCAAAGGCTTCCCGATGTTCAAACAGACTTTCCTATAATCGTTGCTGCTGTTCCACAGTCCTTCTTTATTCTGCTCCAGTACAGCCCTAACAGTTACCTCCGCAGAATCGTGGGGTACCCCCACGCACCGTTGCTGTATTAGTTGTTGGGGGACTCAACATAACATAAATATATACATATATACATATATACAAATACATATACATAAATACTGCATATATATAAAAAGTTGTTATATATATGACTATGTCACTGTGAGACTTTCACAATGATATATATATAAATAATATATGCACATATATTTCTAAAGTCAATATATAAATATAGACATGTATGTAAAGTTCCTGTCCTGATCCCCGCTGTGAAGACGGTGTATCACTGAGAGTATTTGATTGACAGCAGCGTGGAGAGTCCATTTGAGACCGTCCACACACCTGTGTAGACGATATTGCACTATTTAAAGATAATCATACAAACAGCCCCATTGTACACACCCGGCAGCACCAGCTGTGCATTACGTTTTGCCAAAACGTGCATTTATATTATTGTTGTTATGATTATTATTATTATTATTATTATTATAATGATCATTTTTATTTTATTTTTATCTCCACACAAGTAACATGCTTTACGTTTTTGCAACAAAAAAAGTGAATTTTAAAAATTCATATTATTATTATTATATTTAACTTTTTATTTGATCTCCACACCAGTAACATGCTTATTCTGCAGGGCTTGACAGCCATAGGCATCTTAATGCCGTCCCCTGGGGTGCTGGCCCACATCCATTTCTCCTGCCTCGTGCAATTGGCAGCTGTCCTTGTCGCCCATCTCCCTGGCGCCGCCGTGGCTAATCTTGCACGCCTTTCCCCTTACCTGCTAAATGTGTTTGGGGAAGGGTAGATAAGGCTTGTCACGTATGAAATATATACACCCCAACCACCACTACCTCAACAACATCATCACCACCACCAAGCAACATCACCTTCCCGGTAATGTCCTGACGGATGCATTAGCCACAGGTTAGCAGCACAATGCCATGTTGATTGTTACCGTTATAGGCCTGGCTAATGTCAAGTAAAGTCAAGTCAAGTTTATTGTCACTTCACAGTTCAAAGTATAAAGCAGTGATGTGAAAATCTTGTGTGCAATACCCGACGACAGACAGCAGTTATAAAATAAGATAAAAATAGATAAAACTAGAATAAAAAATAGAATAAAGTTAAAAATTAAAATTTAAAATTTAAAATAAAAATGCAATTTATAAAATGCAAAATATCAGCACAGAAAAGAGCAATATGTATATATAAATCAATGTAATAAAATATACATTGTTATATGCTATACGCCCTTGTTCAGCACCCTGATGGCCTGACTGTGGAAGCTATCTCTAAGCCTATTTGTACGGCACTTGATACTGCGGTATCGCCTGCCTGACGGTAACAGTGAGTACAGTTTGTGGCTGGGGTGGGCAATGTCTTTTATGATTTGTTTGGCCTTGGCCACGCACCGCTGATTGTAAATATCCAGGAGGGAGGGGAGCTCACCTCCAACGATATACTGGGCCGTCCGCACCACCCTTTGAAGCGCTCTGCGCTCGAGTGCAGTGCAGTTCCCGTACCAGGCGGTGATACACCCTGTAAGAACACTCTCGATGGTGCCGTTATAGAATGTTCTCAGGATGCGGGGGCCCATGCTGAATTTCTTCAGACGCCTGAGGAAATACAGGCGTTGTTGGGCCCTTTTCACCACGTGTGTGGTGTGCGTGGACCATGTGAGGTCCTCGGAGATGTGCACGCCGAGGAACTTGAAGCTGCTGACCCTCTCTACTGCAACGCCGTCGATGGAGATAGGGCTGTGCTCTCCACTCTGCCTCCTGAAGTCCATGATCAGCTCCTTGGGCTTCTTGACGTTGAGGGCGAGGCTGTTCTCCTGGCACCACTGCTCCAGCGATCCGACCTCCTCCCTGTAGGCTGTCTCGTCGTCGCCAGCGATCAGGCCCATCACTGTTGTGTCGTCAGCAAACTTGACGATGACGTTGGAGCTGTGCATAGCCATGCAGTCGTGGGTGTAGAGGGAGTAGAGGAGAGGGCTCAGCACGCATCCCTGGGGGGCTCCCGTGTTGAGGGTCAGTGGCTCTGATGTGGTGCTGCCCATCCTCACCACCCGGCGGCGGTCCGACAGGAGGTCCAGTATCCAGCTGCACGTGGATGGGGGTACGCCTAGACCTCTCAGCTTGGTGTCGAGCTTGGCAGGAACTATTGTGTTGAACGCTGAGCTGTAGTCCACAAACAGCATTCGCACATAACAGATCTTTCCCTCCAGGTGGGAAATGGCAGTGTGGAGGGCCATGGCAATTGCGTCGTCCGTGGATCTATTTTGACGATATGCAAATTGCCATGGGTCCAGCGTGGCAGGTAACACGGAGCAAATAAAGTCCTTGACCAACCTCTCGAAGCATTTGCTAACGATCGAGGTGAGGGCTACAGGTCTATAGTCATTCAGGCATGTTACCTTGGGTTGTTTAGGGACAGGCACGATGGTGGACATCTTGAAGACCGCGGGGACAACAGCCTGGGACAGGGAGAGGTTGAAGATGTCTGCAAAGACTCCTGCCAACTGGTCTGCGCATGCTCTGAGGACGCGGCCCGGGATGTCGTCGGGGCCTGCCGCCTTACGGATGTTCAGCCGCTTGAACGTGCGGCGCACATCCGCCTCCGAGATGCGCAGCTGGCTGGTCTCCTCAAAACGCCTTGTCTATTTCCTGCCGGGACCTGTGCTTAGAAGCACTCACTGGACGGGCTGGCTTCACAACAGCCCGGTCCAGGTATAATTTGTTTGGTCATCAGACCTTCGGTTGTGACATGGGGGCTCGTTCCTTTGCCCAATTGTAGAGTTCCATGTGTTGTATCTGACATGTGGGCTTGTCTATTGGAGCGTGTCAGGTAGGTTTGCGTTTTTCATTGGTAAATTATATTGTTGTGTTTCCGTGCTGCGCATTGTTTAGGTTGTAATTTGTTTCTGTGTTGTGAACCTAACCAATTTTGATTTTATGCCACATTGGTAACGGGTGGATTCGCCTGGTTGGTTAGGGGGAGGGGGGCGTCGCGTTGTGTACCCCGGTGGAGTGCGCAATGATATCGGTAAGCGACTGAAGATATGTGTAGCCCTCATCCCGCTAGTGGAGTAGTTATTTGGGATAGTTAGAGTGAAACCCAGGTGGTCCTAGTTAGTTGGTTAGGAACCGACATTTGTTGTTTTTTGTTAGTAGTAGATGTGGTCATTTAAATCAGATTGGTTAGTTTGTATGATAAGGAACGTGGCTATTTGAATGTGTTGTGGTCGCGCACAGATTATTTTGTAGGCGAGTACCCTCCGTTTTTTTTTTCCGTGTGAGGACTCTGTTGCGTAGTCATTTTTCTGTGGTAGAGGAGATGGCTATGGCAGCATTTCATTTGGACGCCTTTTTGGCAGACCCTACTGAAGAACAGGTAGATGGCTGCAAAAAGGCAGAATTATGCATAATTGCCAAGCATTATGGTATTTCTGTCCAGAGTTCGGTAAGCAAAGCTGAATTGAAGGCAGCTGTGCTGTCTGGGTTATTGGACCAGGAGGTATTCATCTTGCCCATGACCCAGGAGGTTGAGACGGAGGACATCACGCTCGGCGATGGTTCTGGTGGGTCTCCCGCAGGTGGTCTTAGCCCAAAGGGTGGGGCTATTTCAAAAAGAGCTGGCACTGACAAGATTGAGATTGAGGGGATTGGTGTGTCAGAACCTGAGAGTGATGGCTCTGTGGGTTCCGAGCTTGGTTCTGCTGCCTCTTCTGGTGCAAAAGAGAGGACACGGCTGTGTTTAGCCCGTCTCCAGTTAGAGGAGAGGGCGGCTATACGCAGGGAGGACAGGGAAGAGAGAGAGAGAGAGAGAGAGAGAAAGGAGGAGAGAGACAGGGAGGATAAGGATAGACAATTCCAACTGTCGATGAGGAAGCTGGAGTTGGAGAGTAGTAACGCTATGCGTGATGCTACTTCCTCTACAGCTGGAGTACTCTCCCACTCCCAGGCACCCTTCAATATTAGCCAGCATGTCTCGTTAGTTCCCATCTTTCGCGAGTCTGAAGTGGAGGCTTATTTTGCTGCCTTTGAACGCATAGCACATGCCCTGCATTGGCCAGTGGACATGTGGGCAATTTGATTGCAATGCAGGCTCACTGGTAAGGCGCAGTAAGCATGTGCTTCGTTAACCATGGATGAAAGCTTGATTTATGAGAGTGTGAAAAGTGCTGTCTTGCGTGTGTACGAGCTAGTTCCGGAAGCGTATAGACAGCGTTTTCGCACTCTCAGAAAGTCTCCTTCTCAGACAAATGTTGATTTCTCCCGTGAGCAGAGAACCCTTTTTGATCGGTGGTGTTCGGCGTGTAAAGTGGAGGACTTGGCATCTTTGAGCGAGTTGGTACTCATTGAGCAGTTCAAAACCTGCATGCCAGAGCGAACCGTGATCTACTTGAATGAACACAAGGTGTCTACACTCCAGCAAGCTGCGATTTTGGCAGATGAATTTGCACTGACCCACAAACATGTTTCTGTACGTAATGACGTATATGTTAGAGGCGACTTGTTCTCTCCTCGTGAGTCAACATTTCGGGGAAATGACGAGCGAGCGTTTCAGCCACGCTCACCGCCATCTAAAAGGGTTGTTGTATGCAGTTTTTGTAAAAAAACAGGCCACATGGTGAAGGACTGTTATATATTGAGGAATCGTCAGGAGACAAGAGGTTCAGCCCAGAAACCAAAAGGGGTGGGGTTGATTGGAACGGTATCGGGTCCGGACCAAAATAGTTCTCTGGGGAAGCCGGATAGCTGTTTTGAACCCTTTTTGTTTGATGGATATGTGTCCTTGTCGGGGAAAATGTGTGATCAACGTAGAGTAAGAATACTCCGTGATACAGGAGGTTCTCAGTCATTCATCCTAGCTGGTATTTTACCGTTAGACGAGACCTCTTCCTGTCAGTCGAGTGCCACTGTGAGAGGTATTCAAATGGGTTTTATGCCCGCGCCGTTGCATAAGATCCATGTAAAGTCGGAACTAATCACAGGTTGTTTTCCTGTCGCGGTTCGCCCATGTTTCCCTGTGGAGGGGGTTGACTTCATCATGCGAAATGATATCGCTGGGGGAAAAGTAATCCCTGTGTTGGAGGTGGTAGACGCTCCATTATCGGAGTTGTTATGTGGTGAATTGATTAAAAGTCACCCCGATGTTTTTCCTGTTTGTGCTGTCACCAGGGCACAGGAGAGGAAGCGAGACCAAGGTCTGGCGTTGAGTGACTCTATCTGTGGCGAGGCTCTCGCGAAGGACGAGTGGCCATCTGTTGGCGAGATGGGGAAGGTTGCTGTGAGTAGCGTTCAAGGGAAGCTGGTGATTCCTAAATTCGCTGACGTGCCACTACCACTGACACGTCAAGCATTGATCTCTGCTCAGCAAAATGATTCCTCCCTGTCTAGCTGTTTTGCGGCGGTGGCCAGTACTGCTACTGAGGCTAGTAGGAGACAGACCTTTGTGATAGAGGAGGGGGTGTTGATGCGCACCTGGATTGCTAGGCCAGGTGTAGCAGACTTAAAGTGTGGAGAGGATTGGAATACGGTGCACCAAATTGTGTTACCATTGGTATGTAGACGTCATGTGTTGATGTTAGCACATGAACATGTGTGGTCTGGTCATTTGGGTATCGCCAAAACTTATGACCGGATTTTGCATAATTTCTTTTGGCCCGGTCTGAAGACCGACGTGGTAAATTTTTGTGGTACCTGTAGTACCTGTCAAATAGTGGGGAAGCCAAATCAGGGGGTGCCGCCAGCTCCTCTGCACCCCATCCCAGCAATGGGGGAACCTTTTGAACATGTGATCATTGACTGTGTGGGTCCCCTGCCCAAAACAAAAGCAGGTAATCATTACATGTTGACAATTATGTGTGTTTCCACCCGTTTCCCAGAGGCGATTCCTCTGAGGAAAATTACTGCTCCGGCCATTACCAAGCCTTGAGCAAGTTTTTCACAACATTTGGTCTACCAAAAATTGTACAGTCTGACCAAGGGACAAATTTTATGTCTAAAACCTTTAATCAATCATTGCAGGCCTTGGGTGTCACTCATACAGTGTCTAGTGCTTATCATCCTGAGTCACAGGGGGCACTAGAGCGCTGGCACCAGACACTGAAGGCGATGCTGAAAAAGTACTGTGTTGATACAGGTTGTGGTTGGGATGAGGGAGTGCCATTTATGCTCTTTGCTATTAGGGATGCAAAGCAGGAGTCGCTTGGATTTAGCCCTGCAGAGCTAGTGTTCGGTCACGGTGTGCGTGGTCCATTAAAGGTGCTCAAAGAGAAAATGTTGTCTGGTTCTTCTCCCAGGTCGAGTGTGTTGGATTTTGTCTCCCAGTGTAAGGAGCGTCTCCACGGTGCGACCTCATTGGCTAAGGAAGCCCTTGCCTCTGCCCAGGGGGAAATGAAGAAACGGTTTGACAGGAAGGCGGTGGGGCGTCAGTTTGAGGCTGGAGATGAAGTGTTGGTTTTGCTGCCCATGCCTGGTTCTGCGCTCTCTGCCCGGTTTTCAGGACCTTATAAAGTGGAGAAAAAAGTGTCAGACACTAATTATATAATATGTATGCCCGAGCGGCGCAGAAAGACACGTTTGTGTCATATCAATATGTTAAAAAAATATCTCACCCGAGATGGTGGGAGGAAGCAGGAGGGACCGCCTGGCAGTCCCGGAGCTGTTCCATCTGTTTTGTTGACATTTGTGAGCTCCCTGCCGGATGATGATTTGACCGCGCTGTCCGAGGGTCAGCAGACGGGTCGGCTGTCTAACTCGGAATTCATGGGTGACGTCACTGCTCGTTTATTGTACCTGCCCGAATCTCAGGGTAGGGATGTGAGACAACTGTTATATCCAATGTTGTCGTCTGATGTGCCTTCCAGAACGACCGTCCTGGAGCACGATGTTGATGTTGGGAGTGCGACCCCCATTAAACAACACGCATATCGGTGTCCGATGGTGAAGAGGGAGGTCATGAGGAAAGAGGCTCTGTACCTGCTGGAAAATGGGCTAGCTAAACCTAGCCGTAGTCCATGGAGCTCTCCTTGCCTTTTAGCTCCCAAGGCGGATGGGTCTCCCCGTTTCTGTACTGATTACAGGAAGGTGAATGCTGTAACGGTGCCTGACTCGTTCCCGTTGCCTAGGATGGATGACTGCATCGATAGTATTGGTCCCGCTGTATTTATCACGAAGCTCGACCTCTTGAAGGGGTACTGGCAGGTTCCCCTGACAGAGCGAGCCTCGGATATTTCGGCGTTCGTTACACCGGACCACTTTCTGCAGTACACTGTCATGGCTTTCGGGATGAGAAATGCACTGGCCACGTTCCAATGACTGATGCATCTGGTGTTGGGGGATGTGCCTAAGTGCAATGTGTACTTAGATGATGTAGTGGTGTACTCCGACACATGGGCGGAGCACATTGCTAGCTTACGGGTGGTATTTGCACGTTTAGCGGAGGCGTCGTTGACTCTGAACCTCGCTAAATGTGAATTTGGTAAAGCCACTGTGACCTACTTGGGCAAACAGGTGGGACATGGACAGGTCCGCCCGGTTGACGCGAAGGTCACAGCGGTTCTTGCGTATCCAGCCCCTTCCACTAGGCGCGAGCTTCGTCGCTTCCTGGGAATGGCTGGATACTACCGTTGTTTTTGTCTGAACTTTTCGGTGGTGGTAGCTCCTCTCACCTCGTTATGTAGTCCTATTGTGCCATTTGTGTGGACCACGGAATGTCAGTGCGCCTTTGAGACTGCAAAATCCCTTTTGTGCAGTGCCCCTGTTCTAGCAGCCCATGACTTTGCTCGTCCTTTTCAGCTGGAGGTCGACGCGAGTGCTGCTGGGGTTGGAGCTGTGCTGTTACAGGAGGGAGAGGGCGACGTGCATCACCCGGTTTGCTACTTCTCGGTGAAGTTCAAGCATCATCAGCTTAACTATTCCACCATTGAGAAGGAGACGCTGGCGATGCTCCTCGCCCTCCAACATTTTGAGGTGTACGTGTGGTCCAGCTCCATTCCGGTGTTGGTTTACACGGACCACAATCCGTTGGTGTTTTTAGCCCAGATGTACAACAGCAATCAGCGATTGATGCGTTGGGCCCTACTGGTGCAGGGCTACAATATTGTCAAACGCCACAAAAAGGGCGTGGACAATGTTGTGGCCGATGCCTTATCCAGAGGGTAGGTCTGGGGGTACTAATCTGATGTTGGTTAATAGGTAATAATGTTTTGCTCACCCAATAGGTTCGCTTCTATGGGGGGAGGTGTGACATACGTGGCTGGGTCATTATCATTGTTATCATGTTTGTAAACATCAGGTTAGTATATGTTATATTTGTTATTTGTATTTGATGTGTGTCACCGTTGTATTGGCCCCCTTTTTGTTTCTCCTTCCCAGGTGCCGCCCGTCTCTCCTCTAGAGAGCGCTGATTGCCTGATGAGCAGCAGCTGTCGGCAATCAGCCTTGATAGGACGGGTGGATAAAGCCTGCCATGTGACACACATCCGGGCGCCTCATTGTGTCATTGCCTGACCAGAGTGGAGTGTGGAGGTTGCCCGTTGTTTGCCACTGTGTGTGGATGCAATACTATATTGTGTTGTTGTGGGTCTGATTCCCCATGGTAATAAATATCATTTACTTTTGGAAAACGCCTTGTCTATTTCCTGCCGGGACCTGTGCTTAGAAGCACTCACTGGACGGGCTGGCTTCACAACAGCCCGGTCCAGGTATAATTTGTTTGGTCATCAGACCTTTGGTTGTGACACCGAGCAAAAAAAGGATTTAGCTCTCCTGGGAGGGAGGTAGAGGAGTTCTCTACACAACTGGTTCTCCCTCTGAAGTTCGTTATCATCTGCAGCCCCTGCCACATACCCCTCGCATCGTGGTTCTTGAATTTATCTTCCACTCTGTCCTTATACTCCCGCTTGGCAGTGACGATGGTCTTACGGAGGTCGTAACGGGCTCTCGTATATTCCTCCGTATTCCCGGAGCCAAAGGCGGCGTTACGTGCATGTAGGGCAGCGCGAACATCGCCGTTAATCCACGGTTTCTGGTTGGGATATATCCGAACCGACTTGGTCGGTCATCTACGTCATCTATGCACTTCTTGATGAACCCGGTGACCGACGACGCGCACTCGTTGATGTTATTGTCCGAGGCAACGCAGAACATGTGCCAGTCAGCGTGATCAAAACAATCCTGCAGCATAGAGTCTGATTGGTCCGACCAGCATTGGACCTCCCTCACAGCGATCGGTTGCTGCTTCAGTCTCTGCCTATAGGCGGGGAGTAGCTGGATAGAGCGGTGGTCTGATTTGCCGAACGGTGGGCGGAGGAGGGCCTTGTAGCCATCACGGAAGGGAGTGTAGCAGTGGTCGAGGATCCACTCGCCCCGTGTGTTGCTAGAACTTCGGGAGAACCTTCTTCAGGTTCGCCTTGTTGAAGTCCCCCGCCACGATGAGAGCAGCCTCAGGGTGTGCCGACTCCTGTTCGCTGATAGCCCCGTACAGTTCCTTCAGCGCTGTGTCCGTGTTGGCTTGTGGGGGAATGTAAACAGCAGTCACGGTTACCGCCGTAAACTCCCGAGGTAGCCAGTGTGGACGGCACATAAGCATCAGGTACTCCAGGTCCGGGGAACAGAAAGACTTGAGGGGATGTACATGACTTTGGTTGCACCAAGATCTATTTATCATGAGACATACCCCCCCTCCGCGATCTTTACCGGAGAGAGCCTTTGTTCTGTCCACCCGGTGGACGGAAAAGCCCGTCGGCTCGATAGCTGCTGTCCAGAGACTGTAATAACAAAAAACTGCGTCATCGTGCGGGAGCTCGCGACACGGCAGCCATCTCGTACGGCGCCATACTCCAAGGTAATGCAAGCGCCTGGGGCTGTCACTACTGATTGGCTACGGGCCTGTAATTTTGTGTCACAGCCTCCCTTATCACAACGTGATGAACTTATACAACCCTCTCCTTATCACCTCTTGTGAGAAAATTTAAGCAAAGCTCTTTGATGTTTTTGTGTTTTGCTTCCAGAGTTCTGCCCAGTTTGAGATGTGATGCTAATTGAGGGGCTGTGGTAATCCCAGGAGGTGGGATATGTGTGCGGTTGCCTGGGGTAGGGGTTAACAAATCATCTAACATAGATAGATGATTTGACCTTAAACCTCAATCAGGTATGATTCATAATGAAGCTATAACGGGATCCAGCCACTTCTTCATATGAAAGACACCATTTAACATTCTTCTTCAATAATAAGTATTTTGTTTATAAATATATAAATGTATCTACACTAGACATATAGAAAGGCAAACAGACAAAAAGAGACTAAGAGAGGAAATATAAATATATATATAGACAACTAAAAAAAAACCTGGAGGATTCCTCTTTATCCTCTTTATTGGTCACATACATGTACACATGCAGTGAAATTTGTTTCTCACGCATATAACCTATCCTAGTATTAGGAGCAGTGGGCAGCTATTTTATATACAGCGCCATCCCGCTGTAGGGGTCTGGTGCCTTACCCATGGGCACCTTGGCAGTAACCAGGTGTTTCAGGCACCTGAACTGGCGGCCTTCCGGTTCCCAAGCCATGAAGCCCCAGCTGGAAGCCCCGGCTAGTGAGTAGCCCTGTATAGCTGGAAGCCCCGGCTAGTGAGTATCCCTGGCTAGCTGGTAGCCATGGCTAGCTCGTAGCCCCGGCTAGTGAGTAGCCCTGGCTAGCTGGTAGCCCCGGCTAGTGAGTAGCTCTGGATAGCTGGAAGCTCTGGCTAGTGAGTAGCCCTGACTAGTTGGAAGCTCCGGCTTGTGAGAAGCCCTGGCTAGCTGGAAGCCTTGGCTACTGAGTAGCCCTCGATAGCTGGAAGCTATTTTTTACATTCTGGCATCTTCCATCCTGTGAAGCATTTACTTATTCAAGTACAACCGGAAAGTTCACCGTGGAACTGGGAAAAGTGAAGAAGTCCATGTCAGGATTTTGTGATAGTGTCCATTTCAGAGAGAAAGAAAGTAGGGTCGTTTTTTTAGGCAGTGGGAGGGCTTGCTTCGTTGAATCGATTTATTCAGTCTTTTTTTCAAAATGGGCCAACATGGTTTAAAGAGAGTTGGTTGTTTGTTTGGTTCCGTGCTGTCTCCAATGGTTACGTATCCTCATTTTCATGCTGGTGCCAAACATCACACGTTGGATGGGAGGTCACACTCTTCTTGTGGTTGAATCATGAATCAATAGCACCAGCTACGACTTTGACAAGCCATCCATTTAATTTCAGTTACGGAATCAAATGTGGCTTTGGTTTTTTTGGGGTCACAGCATAGGCGGTCGATTCTGGGCCTCTCTCTTTTGCATAATAACTGATAATGCAATGTTGTTGTTATTATTTTTGCAACAACAAACCCATAGATTCCTTAATTAGAAAGTATACTGATGCATTTAAAATCTGAAAGATGTTTGGCCGTGAAAAAACTGTTGAAAATCCCAATCAATGCAAAGCCAATAGCTGTTATCTAACACGCCACTGCTCCGTGGCACAGCTTGACATGGACTGTTGACATTGAGGAGCTGCAGATATATTTAGTCTGCCGAAACTTAAGATGTTACAGTATCTTGTCAATGCAACTTTAAATTATACACAATCTTAACTCACAATTTCAAGTATAGTTAACTTAAAACTGTATTCATACCAATTGCCAATTCAAGTTATGTTAACTCATGTTTTTAAGGCAGCAATTGAAGTTACATTTTCAAATTGAATGAATAGTGTTTTGTTTTATTTGTATCTCTTACAATAATGCATATGATTACATTATACTCCTTACACAATAATAATGGCAATTTAACCTGTTTCCTTAAACTTCATACTGAATCAACTTAGAACTTTAACCATCAGACAAAAGTGTATTAATAGGAGATCAAGTATCTTTATTCTTGAACAAACAAAAATACATAACAAAATATAAATACTTGTAGATATACATACATTCACATTGCAAATACACACAAATGCAAGTCACTGCCACACGTCTATTGCGATGAATTTGGGTGTCCATAGCATCATTTTTAGCTGAATTTCTTTAACTTGTGTGAACATAACAGGAAGTAAATACGTGGAAGTTCCTGTTGCTGCTAACCCTGATAAACACACATTTAAGTCTGCTTCAAAACTCAAGGACTATTCCCATGTCCTATCACCTTCTGGAACACAGTGACCAATGATTAGAGGTAGGAAACAGACAAGACCATCAACAGACACAAGTGAACTCTTGTGACAACATGGGAAATTGAGGTAGAAAAACACATAGATGTTACAGTTTGTACCTCAAGAGTATGTTTCTTAGTCAGTGTACTCGGGCAGAGGCTTGGTCTGGCTTGATCTTCATCACCACTCTCTGGAGAACCTCGAAAGAATGTCTTGTGGATACTCGAGATGTACAAAGTAGATGATGCCCATAAGCATGGCAAGGCTGCATGCCACATATTTTAAGTTGTGTAGCACAATTGTCTCCTCAACCACAACTGCCACATTGAAGACCTAATGTGGAATGGCATCCCATTCACCTTCATAGCCTATCAGTAGGCCAACGTGCCTTCATGGCTTCATCCAGAGTCTCCCCATGAGCCTTGAAAAGCAGAAATAATAGTGAGCTTAACATTTTCTACAAGTACATTTGCTCTACAAGGCTAATTTGAATGTCAAATATCATGATCCCTACAAAAAAAATAGGAGCTAAAGCCTACAGATCACAGTGTAAAAGTCACAAGAAGTGATCAGAAATAATTTAAATAGCCTCCATATTCACTGAAAATACTCTACTGTTTTGCATTTCATTTTGAAAGGTGTCCCCTGCCCCCATATCCCTTTTGGCTGCATTGCTTACCTCCGCCCCTTAAGGACAGATGACAGACTTATGTTAAAATGTAACAAAATGCACATCCACATATTTGCATTACAGAAATAGTTTTGTCTTACATCAAACATCCTGATGACATCTGACGGTTCTTCGTCAGATAGGTAGTGTGGCAGACCAAGCAGAGCAGTAGTCCTCCTCTCATTTGTGTCCTACAAGACAAGGAAAGATGCAGAGATTAAAATGTTGTAGCAAACATAACAAATGTTGGCTAATTTTATGGTCATCAGAATCTCCACTTACATCTTTCTCAAGGCAGTCCAACATGTCTTTGAGTGCATGCTTCTTTCCAGACCTGGTTGCTGCTTTGTACACCTCCAGCAATCTTGGGACAAGGCCATCAAGTCCATCCAGAAAAGATTGAAGAAAATCTGTAGTTACAATTCTCTTGAACTCTGCATGAATCTGAGGAGACACAGACAGATAGAACATATTCAACCAACAGTCTCCAAGATGGATGCAAGCATGTGCATTTATAACGTTCTTGTCATTGTAACTGGAAAAACTGCAAAACTTACAACTCCACTTCATCCACAGTTGCAGCAAAACTTAATGAATACAATCTGAAAACATGACAAAGAATAAGCTGCACACATTTGCAACAGTTATCATAAAACAACTGTAACTACTACTTGATGATCTGAGTAACAAAGCAAATTTACAAAACCCTAGATTTCATTTGAATGAAATTAATTTAACCATAAATAACTCTAGGATGATTTGTTGCAGTTAGATTAGAAAACCTCCATTGTCCAGTTACTGATACCCACACCGGACAACACATACCACCGAAAACACTACTAGGTTATGGATTGTATGAATTAAAATATATGCACCTTTAAAACTGTATGTATTTCATACCAATAAAGCAGTTGTTACGTGTCTAAAGCGCCAACGGCATGGAACGCGCCAGTAAATAGTCCATACCATAAACCAGTAAATAGTCCATACCATAGACCAGTAAATAGTCCATACCATAAACAAGTAAATAGTCCTTACCACAAACCAGTAAATAGTCCATACCATAAACCAGTAAATAGTCCATACCATAAACCGGGATGGACCAACTAGGTCGCGATGCTTTAACACTACTTGACTAAGACATAAGAGTCTGACTGCTTGTAACTTATTTATTTTTTATAAAAGTAAAGTTATTCACAATCCTGTAATGTTAGCTAGGTTAGCCTCCGCCCGACATTTGCATTATCAATCTGCCTTAAAATAACATATCCTGCATTTATAAACATAAACACGTTATTTGTTTCTGTAACTCAATTTAACTCATAATTTAACTAATTTACAAATCGTTTATAAACAGTTTATAAATTAACCACTCACCTCCCTCGGCCTGTAACTCGCAATTCTCTGACCCAAAAGACGACTATGCGGTATAGTCGTCGCACCGCAAGGTCATGTTCATCGTCATGTCGCTTTCAAAAAGGTGTTCATCCGCCGCTTGGTTTTTCACCGTCTTGGATCTGCCCGGGTGACTTTCTTCTGTTAAGGCCCCGTCACACCATAACGTTCTGGTCAGCGTTCTATGAACGTTCTAATTGTTCAATTTTCGAGCGTTCTAGGGTGAGGTGGACACATCTGGCGTGTGACTAACGTATGAGGAGCGTGTACCATCGACCAAGTAAGACACCCCTGAAAACTATTAGTGTGTGCTGACGTGTCACTGTGTTCAAACGGGTATAAAACGCGGGGAAATCACAGTGGATTCAGTTGTTCTTGTCACGAGTGGATTGTTCGGTGGGACCCAGAACGCAGACCAAGACACAGTGGAGCTATAACAGAGCTATATTTCAAGCAAACACAACACAAGAGTGATCAGGGACAGTCCAGGGGTCTGGGTACCGGGAGGTCGATCCGCGGAGTACCGGCAGGTAGTAGACCGGCGAGTAGTCCGGGACGGGAGAGGAGTCTGGGTACCGGGAGGTCAGAGTAGCGACAGGTACTGGACAGGTAATTATAATTACCGGGGAGCTAGTATAGACCGGCGTAACGCGAGACAGGCGGGTGATGCGGGAAAGGTAAAGGATCTGGATCTCCGGGACATCAGCGTGGCGATTCCGTCCAGAATGTACGACTTAACATGAACAAAGTATGATGTACGACCTAACGCCGGCGTAACGGGAAGCCAGGGCCTATATACCCCAGGTGAGGGGATTAGCAATCAGCCACGGCAATTGCTGACAGGTGTGTGTGTGCGCCGCCAGCGCACGTGGCTTGGCCACGCCCCCTGTCAACCACCGTAACCGTGACAATTGTTGACAGGTGTGTGTGTGCGCCCCCAGCGCACGTGGCTTTGTCACGCCCCCTGTAAACCACCGTAACCGTGACAGTTCTTCTGGATATTGAACAGTGCACATCATGCTGCCAAGAGGAAAAAAAATAGGCACACAATGTCGGATGAGTGTATGACAATGAGCACTGGTCCTGACCCACACACACACACTCCATCTCCAATCCTAAAATAGGCACACAATGTCGGATGTGTACCAGTGAGTCGTTTACTGCAAAGCAAAGATTGTGAACGATTAATAACAACCAAGTAACGCTAGGGTAACGACTGACTAACAGTAGCCGAACGCGTGCAACGTTCGGCAAACGTTAGTATAACTTCCACGAACGTTCTCCAGCGTTTAACGTTCAATGTTGAAGAACGCTGGTCTCCATGAGAACTTTTGTTCATGTTCAAAACTTTATTTTCGGACCAGCGTTCTCCGCCGATCACCGACGATTACCGACGATTACCAGCGTTCACCAGCGTTCACACAACGCTCTTCTGGCACTATACCAGCGACCACGGACGATTACCAACGTTTCCTCAAACGCTGACCAGAACGTTATGGTGTGACGGGGCCTTTAATGACGAACTTAAACCGGGTGGTTCCCTTGCTGTAGTGTTACAAAAATCTTATGTCACTGATAGTAGTCTTTTATCAGATGAAGACAACTTCAAAACGGAAATGTCAGAGGCCATGGTCATTTAGTAGACCAGGTTACAACTCACACTGTTAAGTCAAATTGGCATCATGGAATTTACAGGTCATTGAACTAACTTATAAAGCCGAGTTGGAAGACTTATAACTCATGGAAATTGCATAAATCGTTATGTTGAGTTGAAGTAAATTAAAGAAAGAAGTTACTATAACTTTTTGATTGTATCCTTTTTTACAGTGTAGAGTGCTAGAGCTCCGCCAAGGAATCAGCCTGATAGTCTGAAGTCAAACGCCGGCGCCACAAGAACCACATAGGGCCCACTTCCTGTCTTTCAAGGAAAATGGAAGAGGGCGGGATGGAGGTCACCTAACAATCACCATGAACTCTTGACTAACTTTCATCATCATTGTTGGGTGGTGTTACTCTAATCCTTTGGAAGTTATGCACACACATTTGTGACATGTTACAACCATGCCCCCTTTGGGCTGATTGGCATGAAATGTGAAACAAGGTCCTACTTGGCCAATAACCAACCTCCCCACAGAAATTTGGTACTAATCCGCACTCAACTATTTGGGGATATCCTGCATGCTGACACACAGACGGGGTGAAAAAACGTAACCTCCATCAGAGGGGGGAAATAAGACTCAGAACTCCCTCCGCCAGGTACGGCACCACTCTACATCAGCCATTCCTTCTGATTTTGTCCAATACATCAGACCTAAATACCTTAAATAAAGAACAAGAATGGATGAAGGGAGCATCTGACAACAAACAAACAAACATACATTGCCATTACAGCAGTTTTGGTTTTGTTTGCTATTCAGAAGGAATACAGCTCAGCCGTATATATGCTTGACGACATGACATAACGATGACTTCCAAGGAGATGATTCGGAAAAAAGACGTGATGTTGAGAATGAGTGCTGGAGATAATCCCAGCAGTGAGACAACACATCGCGGCCTTCGCTGCTGCACTTCCTCCATGCCGTGTGATTAGAGCGAGAAAAATAGGGACAACAAAAGAAAATACAATACAATAGTACAATAGAATGCTTACTCCCCACTCTACAAATTAACACTATATGCTATACTATGTACTATACTTATACCATACAACACAAAACCATCAAAATAATTTAATAAGCATTATAAAGTGCCAGTAGTGCAGCAGCATCATGAATACAGTGCAGTAAACTGTGATGAGCCCAGAAAGTCCAGCAAAAGTATGATAGTTTAATGACATATGGGTGACAATGTTATGATAGTGGCAGCACTCGTAGCATTTCAGTAGGCCCACTGCCTGTGGGTAAAACACTGTCCTTTGTCATGACAGAGAGGAGCGCATGTATCTCTTTAAAAACACGACGATGGCGACTGTGAAACCCAAGCTTCTACAGAAGTATTTACTCTTTTTTTCATGCAAGTCTTGTCACGATGAGGGGTGTGGGTTGGACCCCGAACGCAGACAATGACACAGTGGAGCGATACGAACAGCTTTATTCAAAAGCACACACAAAACACAAGGGTAAACGGGGAGGTTGATCCGCGGAGTACTGGCAGGTAGTAGACCGACGAGTAGTCCGGGACGGGGGAGGAGTCTGCGTACCGGGATGTCGAGGTGCGTAGTACCGAACGGGTAGTAGGCAGGTATCAGACACGTAATCAGAATTACCGGGGCACTCGTATGAACCAGGGTAACGCGACACTGGCGGGTGACGGGGGATAGGTACCAGAACTGGATCTCCGGGACATCAACGGCGATGTCCGTCCAGATTGTCCGACGTGACGGGAACAACGTGCAGTATAAAGTAACGACCTCACACTGGGGTAAAGGATTGTCACAGTATATATACCCCAGGTGAGGTGATTAGCCATTAGACAAAGGTGATCGTTGACAGGTGTGTGTGTGTGCGCCGCCAGCGCACGTGGCTTGGCCACGCCCCCTGCCAACGACCGTAACCGTGACAGTACCCCCCCCTCAACGGGCGCCTCCTGGCGTCCAACCTGGCTTGAAGGGGTGTTCCCGGTGGCAGTCAAGGGAAAAGAACGGATCCAGACAGTAATGGCACGGGGGCCAACCCCGCTCCTCTAGACCGTCTGCCTCCCAGTCGATGATCCGGGGGGGTGGAGGAGATTTGGTGGGCGGGCGGGGCCCGGGAAGAGAGCCACCCCTTCTGCCCAGGTCAGTAGGAGTCTTCTCTGGAGGTCTCCTCTGGAACCTCCTCCAGGGGTCTCCTCTAGGGGTCTCCTCCGGGACCACCTCTGGAGTCTCCTCTGGGGGCTACTCTGGACCCCCTCTGTACTCGACAGACGGGGGCCGCGTGACGTCGTCAGGCGGGTACGGCGTGGCGTCAGTAGACGGGGGCTGCTTGATATTGTCGGGCGGGTACGGCGTGGCGTCAGCAGACGGGGGCCGCGTGACGTCGTCAGGCGGGTACGGTGCCGCGTCAGCAGACGGGGGCCGTTTGACGTCGTTGGGCGGGTACGGCGCGGCGTCAGCAGACGGGGGCCGCTTGGTAAGCGGGGAGGTCGATCCGCGGAGTCCGCGGAGGGCCGCGTGACGTCGTCAGGCGGGTACGGCGCGGCGTCAGCAGACGGGGGCTGCATGACGTCGTCGGGTGGATACGGCGCGGCGTCAGCAGATGGGGGCTGCGTGACGTCGTCGGGCAGGCACGGCGCGGCGTCAGCAGACGGGGGCCGCGCGGCGTCGTCGGGCGGGTACGGAGCGGTGTCAGCAGACGGGGGCTGCGTGACGTCGTCAGGCGGGTACGGCGCAGTGTCAGCAGACGGGGGCTGCGTGATATTGTCGGGCGGGTATGGCGTGGCGTCAGCAGACGGGGGCCGTGTGACGTCTTCAGGCGGGTACGGCTTGGCGTCAGCAGACGGGGGCCGCGTGACGTCGTCAGGCGGGTACGGCGCGGCGTCAGCAGACGGGGGCCGCTTGACGTCGTTGGGCGGGTAAGGCGCGGCGTCAGCAGACGGGGGCCGCTTGGTAAGCGGAGAGGTCGATCCGCGGGTTGGGCGGGTTGGGCGGGTAAGGCGCGGCGTCAGCAGACGGGGCTGCGTGACGTCGTCGGGTGGATACGGCGCGGCGTCAGCAGACGGGGGCTGCGTGACGTCGTCGGGCGGGCACGGCGCGGCGTCAGCAGACGGGGGCCACGCGGCGTCGTCGGGCGGGTACGGAGCGACGTCCTCAGGCGGGTGCTGAGCGACGTTCTCAGGCGGGTGCGGAGCGATGTCGTCAGACAGGGGAGCGCAACGTCGTGCAGCACAGCGTCGTGCAGCACAGCGTCGTGCAGCGCAGCGTCGGGCAGCGCGGCGCTATCAGACGGGGAAATAGCAACGACGGTAGCGTCGACAGACAGGGGGAGCGCAACGTCGGGCAGCGCAGCGTCGGGCAGCGCAGCGTCGGGCAGCACAGCGTCGGGCAATGCAGCGTTGGGCAGCACAGCACTGTCAGACGGGGGAGGTGCGACGCTGTCAGACAGGGAAATAACGGCGTCGTCAGCGTCGGCGGACGGGAGCAGCGCAACGTCTTCAGGCGGGTATGGCGCGACGTCGGCAGTGTCGGCAGACAGGAAGCGCAACGTCGGGCAGCGCAGCGTCGGGCAGCGCAGCGTCGGGCAGCGCAGCGTCGGCAGCGCAGCGTCGGGCAGCGCACCGTCGGGCAGCGCACCGTCGGGCAGCGCACCGTCGGGCAGTGCGGCGCTGTCAGACGGGGGAGGTGCGGCGCTGTCAGACGGGAGAATAATGACGTTGTCAGTGTCGGCGGACGGGAGCGACGTCTTCAAGCGGGTGCGGTGCGAATTTGGCAGCGTCGGCAGACAGGGGAAGCGCAACGTCGGGCAGCACAGCGTCGGGCAATGCAGCGTCGGGCAGCACGGCGCTGTCAGATGGGGGAGAAGCGGTGCTGTCAGACGGGGGCAGCGTGACGTCAGACGCATCGGCAGACAGGAGCAGATCGGCGCTGGGGACCCCTCTGAGGAGGCACACACAAAACACAAGGGTAAACGGGGAGGTCGATCCGCGGAGTACCGGCAGGTAGCAGACCGACGAGTAGTCCGGGACGGGGGAGGAGTCTGCGTACCGGGATGTCGAGGTGCGTAGTACCGAACGGGTAGTAGGCAGGTGACGGGTACCAAACAGACGGATGAACAGGGACGAGCCCGAAGTCTCGATACCGTACGGTCGAGGTGCGTAGTACCGAACGGGTAGTAGGCAGGCGACAGGTATCAGACACGTAATCAGAATTACCGGGGCGCTCGTATGAACCAGGGTAACGCGACACCGGCGGGTGACGCGGGATAGGTACCGGAACTGGATCTCCGGGACATCAACGGCGATGTCCGTCCAGAATGTCCGACGTGACGGGAACAACGTGCAGTATAAAGTAACGACCTCACACTGGGGTAAAGGATAGTCACAGTATATATACCCCAGGTGATTAGCCATTAGACAAAGGTTATCGTTGACAGGTGTGTGTGTGTGCGCCGCCAGCGCACGTGGCTTGGCCACGCCCCCTGCCAACCACCATAACCGTGACAAGTCTATTTGCATTTACAGCTTCTGCTGCCTTGTGGCACAATTGTCGGCAGAAAAAAAATAAAGAAATAAATTAAATAAAGATATTTCAGCGTCCCTGAGAGTGGGTGGCGGAGAGACTTGGTAAAAACCAAGGTGTCCGCGACGACGCTGTCTCATCTTGTGTTATCTTAGGTTTTCTTACTTTGCCTCTCTGGAATACATTATGTCTTGTTTGTCTCTGCAGAGGACTGAACTCTTTTTTATGTGTTTCTCAATCAATTACACAGGTTGGCACCACGCTCCAAATGGGAGGGGGGGGGCTGTGTTTGTCTACTGCCCTTCCCATGAGCAGGAGATCCTTCTTTGTTTTTCAACTCCCATCCTCTCCCTCTTTTTCTCTCTCTTTCTTTCTTTTTCATTGTCTCCATTTTATTTATTGCTCATTTTCTTCATTTATTTATTTCTCTCTCTCTCTCTCTCTCTCTCTCTCTCTCTCTCTCTCTCTCTCTCTCTCTCTCTCTCTCTCTCTCTCTCTCTCTCTCTCTCTCTCTCTCTCTCTCTCTCTCTCTCTCTCTCTCTCTCTCTCTTCCTCTCTTGACCAGGCTCCTCCCTACTCCCTCTCTCCCCTCTCTCTCTCTCTCTCTCTCTCTCTCTTTATTGTTTTCAGTTTTTTCTCTCCACTTCCCTCAACCTTGTTCTGTCTCTCTTTCTCTCCCTCTCTCCCCTCTGTATCTCTCTCTCTGCCTCCTCACCCCTCGCTATCACTCTCTCTCTGTCTCCTCACCTCTCTCTTGATTTCATCTCTCTCTTTCTGCCCCTCATCATTTCATATCCTCTCTCTCCCACTCTCTCTTGTATCTGTTGAATGTGTTATTTTACATGTTTTGATGTCTTGTTGAGATGTATTCTGTAACAAGATAAAGATGTTAAACAAAATTGGACAGGAGGTGAGGATTACTAATTGCTTATCTCACAGTAAGCTTTCCAACAGCATGACTCCTACAAGACACAAACACACATACACTACGAGATACATGAAAAAACATCTTATTTTCCTCATTACTCAAATGCTAAAAAATATAAAATAACCTAGCAATGTGAAATACAATACATATATTTGTTTAACTTTTAAGCATCGGCTGTGCAGTTAGCGATACGCATCAACAACAAGACGAAGGTTTCACGAAGACCAATCGACAAGTCCCAGAACAATGTTCGACAATGACACCATGACAGGAACTGGTGCAGTCTTGTGGCTCTGCATGCAGTCCTGGTGAACACACATACACACACACACCCACACACTGGTGAGTTTAATATGTCTGTTTGACAAAACCAGGACAACCGAGGGTCTGACGAGGACTCCTCTGGTACGTGCAGTATGGTCTTTCAGAGGCCAGAGGTCGGAGTCATCGTGATTTGATTATGTTACCAGAAGACCGACTTTATTGCTCTCTATTGTAATTATTTAGACCGGACATTTCTGGCGTTCAGCCGGCTTCAATTGCAGAATCCATAGACTTCAAAAGACTCTAAGGGCAGCATCCAAACCTTGTCCAGACTGAAAGGTGCTGATTGACTGAACCAGGAGGAGCCCAAGCCAATTACCAACATTATCCCCAGTCATTAGCACCACCTTCTGTGGTCATTGTCGGGTTTAACTTGGTTGAAGTGGTTTCGAGGCGTCGCCGCATTCAGCAAACGGTTGTGTCCCCGCCTGCTGCAGAGCTCTCATTTGGATAGGTCCTCCATCCACAAAAATAAGCAAAATCATCACATAATAACCAATTGATGATGTGTTAATTTTCCTTGAGGCCATGGAATACTGGCGTCTCATGACATGTTTTGTCCAGTCCAGTCAACCAACAGTCACACTAATTACTACCGGTGAATTGCTAAGAGTGAGTCTCTGCTACGGATACGGTTGGTTCTGTGTGTGTGTGTGTGATCTCTCTCTCTCAATTCTTCAACGGCTAAGGAGCTATATAATTGTAAAATGAGAATGGGTTTGTGTGTTTATGATGTGTGTGTGTGCGTGTGTGTACTGTGTGTGTACTGTGTGTGTCTACGTGTCTGAATGTGTACTGTGTACTGTGTGTGTGTGTGGTCTGAGCCCTGCGGTTAAGGGTCTTGCGACGGGTTGGACCCGGGCGAGATCCCTATGTAGGAGGATGAACGGCGGTGCAGATGGCAGAGAGGCGATCCTCATTTGATTAAAGCGCAAGCCGGTGTCCATCTGTTTAGACCACACACGTCAGGCAATTAAGGAGCGATGGGGGTACCACCCGAGCATGACCACACAGCCCCATATACGGCCGGCCGGCTAACCAGCCAGCCAGCCACCCACACACCCACCCACCACCCCTCCTGCCCCAATTACAACAACACGCTCCCAGAGGTACCACCGCTGGAGGCTGCTGACGGCACAACCACTTAGTGTTGGCTCCCGGGGGGGGATCCTCTCTCTGTCTCTTTCTCTATCCCCCCATCTCTCTCCCCTTTCTCTTTTAGCAGTTATCCCAGTTAACCTCTCTCTCTCTCTCTCTCTCTCATTATCCCTACTCTCTCTTTTGTGATCCATTCTCTCTCTTTCTCTCCCTAAAGTTATGCCTGGTCTCCCTCTCTCATCTTAAAACCAGTCTCTCTTACTCTCTCTCCCCCCCCATCTCACTTCCCTTTCTCATTTAGAAGTAATCATGTCTCTCTCGTTATCCCATCTCTTTCTCTCCCTTTAGTTATCCCTGGTCTCTCTGTAGTTATCCTATCGTATCCCTTGCTTGGCTCTCATTCTCTCCATCTCTACCGTTGCTCTTCCCTTGTTTAAATTGTGTTCCCCATATCCCTCTCCCTCCCCTCTATATAGCTGTCCCTTGATGGCCAGGTACTGTATATTCGTCTCCTCATTTCTTTCCCCTTTCCATATCTTTTGAATTATTTTTTTGCTTTCTCTTTCACTCTTTATCTCTCCCTCTCTCTATCCCCCCTTCTCTCCCTCCCTCTATCTCCCCCCTTCTCTCCCTCCATCACCCTCTCCGCAACCCACTCCATATCTCAGAATCCAACCATTTAATGGCTTGTGAAATTGAACCCCCTGCCTAACCCAGCCCAGTGCAGACCCGAGCCCGACCCTTGGCCACAGTTAGTGGGATTGATGTTCATAGATGGCTGGGGGGTGGTGTTGGTGAAGGTGGTGGTGGTTTGGGTGGGGGGGGGTTTTGGAGAAAGGGGGGAGAGGGACAAAGAAAAAGAGGACTTGTCATTTTCCACTCGGGATGAAAGGGCTTTGGGGCCGGCGGCCATTAGAACCCTGGCTGGTGTGTGACCTCATGCCTCACCCATGGGAAAGGAAGCCCCACCTCTTTAAAGAGGAGAGGAGCCGCTCCGCAGAGAGGCAGGAAAAGCTGAGCCCCAACTTATGATGAGAGAAAGGTTGGCAGCCGCCGCGGTCCGCCACCGCATGTTGTTACCCTAGTTACAAGATACAATATATTTTATTATTTTATTTTATTTATTTGTTACAAGTACATTGGAATGCTTACTCCCCATTCCCTCTCGCAGTTTACATCTCCAAAACAATACCATAAAAATAAAATATATACAATAAAAATAAACGAAAAAAGAGCAGCAAAGTGACTGTTATGTACATGTATTGAATGTATATATATATTTTTATTATATTTTTTACAAAAATCTTTAAAAGCATTTAAAAGTGCCAGCAGCATCATGAATACGGTGCAGTACAGTGCAGTAGCTGTGATGAGTCCACAAAGTCCAGCAAAGTATGTAAGTGTAATGTTAATGACAATGTTATGAAAGTGAAAGTGGCAGCACTCCTAGCAGTTCAGTAGGCGCACTGCCTGTGGATAAAAACTATCCTTAAACCTGGTAGTCCTTCGACTAATGCTGCACAACCGGTGACCAGACGGTAGGGGGGAGAAGAGATGGTGTCCAGGGTGGTTGCAGTCCTTTATGATGGACATGGCCTTCTTCCGACATCTGGTCCTACAGATCTCCTCAATGCATGGAAGTGCACACTCGATGATCTTCTCTGCCATCCTCAGGACCCTCTGGATGGCTTTCTTGTCCTGTGCAATGGTGTTTCCGTACCACACAGCTCGTCAGAACGCTCTCTACGGTGCCACGGTAGAAGTTCAATAGCCACCTCTGGCCTATTCTGCTTTTTCTGAAGCACCACAGAGCATAAAGGCGCTGGTGTGCCTTCTTCAGCATGACCTCCATGTTGCCATGGAGTGCGAGGCTGTTGTCCTCACACCATCGCGTCAGCTGGACTACCTCATCTCTGTACTCCGTTTCGTCGCCCTTGCTTATCAGGCCGATGGTGTCGTCTGCAAACTTGATTATCCGATTATTTCTGTGCGTGGCAGTACAGTGATGTGTGTACAGCGAGTACAGCCGGGGACTGAGGCAGCAGCCTTGGGGTGCTCCGGTATTGAGGACCAGAGTGGATAAGATGTTGTTCCCAATCTTCACCACTTGAGGCCTGGCTGTCAGGAAGTCCACATCAGTACAGATGGAGGCGCCCAGACCTAGGTCCCTCAGTTTCAGGACCAGCTTGGAGGGAACGATGGTGTTGAACGCCAAGCTGTAGTCAATGAACAGCAGTCTGACGTAGGTGTCCCTCCTGTCTAGGTGCTGCAGGGCTGTGTGTAATGCCAGGGAAATGGCGTCGTCTACAGACGTGTTTGGTCTGTATGCAAACTGGAGTGGGTCTAGGGACTCAGGGATGGAAAAGTTTACATGCGATATAAGTTTCTCCAGGCACTTCATGGCTATGGGTGTTAAAGCCACTGGACGATAATCATTGAGGCATGTTACCTTGGTCTTTTTGGGTAACGGCACAATGGTTGTCGCTTTGAAGCACACTGGGCCACCCTCCTGAAGATTCTCTGGACCTCGGACAGTTGTAGAACGTAGTCCTCTGGATGGATGTTCAAGTTGGTGACTGCCCCTGAGCTCCCCTTGTAGTTGGAGAGGACCCTCAGACCTTCCAGACCGTCTGGTGTCAAAGCCCCCGAACTGTAATTCAAATTTGTTTTTGTAATCCAATTGACCCTTCTTGATGGCTTTTCTGAATTCATACTTGACCTTCTTGTAATGATCGGAACTGCCTGTGTGATAGATAGATAGATAGATAGATGATAGATAGATAGATAGATAGATAGATGATAGATAGATAGATAGATGATAGATAGATGTAGATAGATAGATAGATGATAGATAGATAGATAGATAGATAGATGATATGATAACAACAACAGATACAATACCAGCAATAATAACTATGACCATCAAGAAGTGGCCGTCAGAAAGAGGTCGTCAGAAAGAGGCCGTCAGGAAGAGACTGTTAGGAAGAGGTCATCAGAGAGAGACTGTTAGGAAGAGGCCGTCAGGAAGAGACCATCAGGAAGAGTGACAGAAGGCAGAAGGACTTAACGACTCCTATAGTCTCCCGCCCGGCAGATCCCTTATCCTCGCCCTGACCTCAACCGCAAACCCTGCACCTGATCCTCGCACCATCTCTAAAACACCCTCATACCCCCGAAACACAGACCGAAACCGAAATAAGTGCTGCCTGAGGCTGAGGGACAGGAGGCAAGCAAGGTGTCTCAGCAAAGGCGATAGCTCGGCACTTGACCCAGAGCAGACTCAGCGCAGCAGAGGATGAGACAAGCCTCTATCAGACTCATGCTCTGTGTGAGTGTGCCAACGACGGACGGGTCATTAACACAGTTTTCTTTCCTCTGTGTCTCCTGGCCCCTCCCCCCTCCACATATACACACACAACATTAAAATGCAATCACTGTGACATATCGTGGTCATTGGCACATTAAGACCATCACCAACTTTTTCAGCCCCATTTGCTTGACGCCGAAAATTCCAATTACGGTGAAGGTCACCGATTGAGCCTCTTGTTCAGGTGTGCAAGGGTGTCTGTCACCAGCTTGGCCCGGGTTTGGACCCGGGAGGTGGGTTATAATTACCTGCTGCAGTTTATTCTCTGGATGACCTTTTTGGATCCTTCTCGCTGGGGTTAGTGCAGGTCTGGGTTTTTCACCCGTGACCTATTTAGTTATTGTCCTTGAAATGAAAAATATGTACAGTATGTCTTTTGCCTTGAGTGGACCTATGCATATTTTTAGTAGCATGCCAACAAGTTCATTGAAGCTAAATCAATTCAGCAGAAAAATAACAAATAGCGAAGACATATGAGTGACAGAGTGACCCTGTTACTATGTGAACAGGCTGCAGCTTAATAATAATTAGTTTAAGTGTCCGCTGACAATGAACAGGGCATTTAATATGTGCTGAATATGTACTAAACCAGCTCTTCATTCAAGAAAACAGCTTCAAGGATTGTATATGGGCTGTGTTTAGCACCATGTTAATTGCACATATTGTAATGCCGTGCTGGGGTGAAGTGAGAATATTTAAGTCAAAATAAATGTGGTATAGCTACATGTTTGGGGGCAGGGGGGGGGTGGTGGAGCGCTCGGAGAGAGAGGCCATTTCGGCCGTGTTGCTGGCGCGACAAGCGGCGGCGTTGTGTACGTCGGGGGCGGAGCCACCAACCACGTCCCGCCCAGACCAGAGACTCTTTATTTTAATTTTTGTGGGGACTGAGTTCTCGGCAGTGCAGGGAGCAAGAACCCATCCCCACTCCAAAAATAGAGACAATGGGGGTAGGGGAAAGACCCAGTGTTCAGTGTGAGGGGATCAGAGGCATATTAAAGTCATTCTGCTGGTTAATTACACAGAGTGCCGGGGCTAAATCTGGCCTGACTGTCATTAATGGAGCCGGTTCATGTCTCAAACAATGCCACTGACACCTTGATTAGTTCTTGGTAACAAATTGAATGCCAATCTGCCTTCAGACATTGGCTTAATGGCTCCTGAAGCAGCCTTCTGGAACATTATTATGTTTGTTTTTCTGTTGGCCGCTGAGCGAGTTGTGTTTTATGGTTGAGTTCGGCTTGTTTCTCCTGCAGTAGTCGATAAACACCACTGCTATTTAGTGGTACTTATTATGTATATCTTATGGTACTTATGTTTTAACAACAGGAAGCAGATAATCAGCCTTTGTCTCAATGGTACAAGCTCTACATGGGAAATGGTAAACTGAGCTTAAATTGAGTTTGTATATTTTTGTGTGGATTGTCTGATATTCAGTTTTTAAGGAGGGCTCCCTCGGTGTCCTGCCTGAGTGTGCTTTTGCCTTCTGTCATAGCCTACCCGGGAGAGAGCGGTGTCTCTCGGCAATCAGAACGCGGAAGCGGTGACAGCGGCGCGAACCGAGAGGGAGAGGCTGTACGTGCACGGTTGGTTTCTCCGGACGTGTTGTCTGACGGCGCGGAGTGTGGAGCGAGTGTCACCGGAGGCGGTGCTATCGACGTCGTCGCCTGGCTGTCTTCTGCGGGGGGACGGGGACGGTGGAGCGCTCGGAGAGACAGGCGATTTCGGCCGTGTTGCTGGCGGGACAAGCGGCGGCGTTGTGTACGTCGGGGGCGGAGCCACCAACCACGTCCCGCCCAGACCAGAGACTCTTTATTTATATTTTTGTGGGAACTTCGCACAAAAGTTCCACGGGGAGTTCTCGGCAGTGCAGGGAGCAAGAACCCATCCCCACTCCAATTTATGTTTTGTCCCGTATGTCCTTCCTTCCCCCAATACCCCATTTACCCCAGTAGCTCCAGGGTCCTTTTAGAGGGGTGGCAGTGTAGGGCAGCGCCAAGGGTGGGTCCTAGTGGGAGTGTCACCGGTGTGCCCATTTTTCGGGTTGTAGCGTGTGCCCAGTCTGGGTTGCAGTGGTGTGCCCTTTTGGGTTGTACCGTGTGCCCATTGTTTTGGGTTGTAGCGTGTGCCCAAATTCTGGGTTGCAGTGGGAGAGTACTAAGGGGTAACATTCACCTAAGGAGGCTCTACACTGCCCACGTGAGCAGTAGGGGACGGAGTAAGAGTGGCGCTGAGGGTGGGTCTATAGTGTGTTAGATTATTAAAGCAACCCTTATTTTATTAATATCCTGGTCTCTTGTGTGCTGTGTGTGCTTGAGAATTGAAATCCTGTGTTGGGTGGAGTTTAGGGGTCACCTAAACCGTGACAGACACATAATAAAATATTATACAATATCTCATGTTACCAAACCAGAAAACCTTTAAAAAAAATGAAATACAATTTCCAAAATCAAGTTTGTCAACAGTGTTCATAAATAGCATCAATCCCTTACCATCACTCCAACTCCACTTCCAACACTTACTTTGCTTTTCCACCATAAGAAGCAGACAGGCAGAAGTTTAAACTTTTCAACACAGACCCAAGAATGAATTCACCAGTTCCCTTTGGACTCTATTGTCATTATGTTCCTGTAGACAGTATTCCCTGACCACACACACACACACACACACACACACACACACACACACACACACACACACACACACACACACACACACACACACACACACACAGAGTACACTGACATCATATGACACCTTTTTACTTTTTTGTCTGGTGTTCATTCATTGGCTTGGAGCACTGCAAGGATTATGTGATGCATTCTGGGAAAACAATGTAATCCCTGGATGTGGAGCCTCTCGTCGAGATCACTCCCACTCCACCGCCTCTGTGATTACTGAGCTACGGCAGAAAGGAAGAAAAAAGACACACACACTTCTGTCTTCCCTCCCTCCCTCCGTGTGGAACGAGTGACTTTCTCGATAGTTTTTTTGGAGAATATGCAGCTGTCCTGCACTCGGGAGGGTTGTTATTCACGTTGTCCGTGGAGTGGGCTGTGTAAAGGGGGCTCGACCCGCTAAAAGACTAACCCTCATTTTCACCCACTTCCTCCCCCACCCCCCTGCTGGTTATTGCTGAGACCGGGGGTGTAATCATGGCCACGCCGTGGCCCTAATGACTGTCTTTGGGGCGGAAAATTAGCGGGTTGTGTGAATTTGACAAATAACTTGAGGAAACGCAAAACACAGTTTACCGTACTTTATTCTTGAAATGTGCTGTGCAGATTGCAAGAACACGGAGAGGCAATGATAGAGCAAGAGTCAATCTCATGGTAACAGCGATTTTGGGAAAACGCACGGTTGTATCCTTCTTCTGTTGATACTTATTTAGTACATATCCAATGAACTACCACCATTCAATTAATTAAAGTGAAGCTTTATGGTTTAGTTGATTGTCCTGTTTACATATAACTGGTATCAACAGCTGAGATTGTGTTTTGATTAAGCATTGCGCTAATGGATGCCATTTGAAAAGCAGGACTAGATGATCCTTACCCGCTGAAAGTCGCTAATGCGAAAATAGGTTTTTGATCCAATGAGTATTGTAGGTAAGTCAGGGCTTAATTAAATAGGATTTTAGAAAGCAATGTAAGTGGAGCACTCGTGCGCCTATGTTGGCGGGGACACAGAACTCCTTTACCGGGTATATTCCTGGAAAACGTGCAGTCTCTATGCAACATTATGGATGAAGTACGACTTATGGTGGCGAGAAATAGTGACTTTTCTTCATCCTCGGTTCTTTCGTTCACGGAGACATGGTTGAATCGATACGCAATACCACACTCCAGCTCGAAGGGTTTGAACTTTTTCGAGCAGACCATGTGGCTTCGCTGAGTGTAAAAACCAGGGGTGGAGGGATCTGCTTCTTTGTGAATGAATCTTGGTGTAAGGACGTGACAGTGATTTATCAGCATTGCTGCCCGTCGCTGGAAACCCTGTTCATAAACTGCCGACCCTTCTATTCTCCCTGTGAGTTCAGTTAATTAATTTTGGTGTCTTTGTTTACATTCCTCCTGATGCGCTAGCAGAGGCTAAGAGGCAGAACCAAAAACTCTCCTGTGGTTAGGTCTTTCAAGTTGTGGACTAGCGAGGCTCTGGAGAAAACTAGCGCCATGTTGGATAATGCTGCCGGCGGTGCAGAGGGTTTTGAATGGGCGATTAAGGCTGCAGGCTGCAGGCAGTGATCTTGATGTGTACGCAGACATTGTGACGTCATTCACTAGCCACTGTGAGAATGTTTGTGTACCTTCACGCTCCAGAGTTGATTACAATAATGACAAACCCTGATTCTCAGTGAAACTCAGGAAACTCTGGCTGTTGAAGGAAGAAGCACTGAAGAGTGGGGACAAGAACCGGTTTAAGGAGGCCAAGTGCACATACTGCAAGGCCATCAAGGAGGCCAAACGACGCTACAAGAGACAGAATCCCCGGAAGGCGGCTGGACCAGACTCTGTCTCCCCCTCCATCCTGGTACTGCGTGACCAGCTGTCTCTGGCGTTCACAAACATCTTCAATGCCTCACTAGAGACATGCCATGTTCCAGTCTGCTTCAAGACCTCCACCATCATTCCTGTCCCAAAGAAAACTAAGATCATCGGACTCAACGACTACCGGCCTGTCGCACTGACCTCTGTAGCCATGAAGTCATTTGAGCGCCTGGTGTTAGCCCACCTCAAAGCCATCACTGACCCACTACTGGACCCCCTACAGTTTACCTACAGAGCCAACAGGTCTTTAGATGATGCTGTGAACATGGCCCTCCACTTCACCCTGCATCTGGACGCCGCAGGCACCTATGCCAGGATCCTGTTTGTGGACTTCAGCTCCGCGTTCAATACCATCCTCTTGCACACACTGGAGCACGTGCTCTCCCAGCTGGGAGTGCCTGACTCTACCTGCAGGTGGATCACTGACTTCCTTACCAACAGGAAACAGCATGTGAAGCTGGGTAAAAACATCTCTGGCTCCAGGTCCACCAGCACAGGCTCCCCACAAGGCTGCATTATTTTTTCCCCTACTCTTCTCCCTGTACACAAACAGCTGCAACTCCAACCACGAGTCTGTCAAGCTCCTGAAGTTTGCGGACGACACCACCATCATCGGACTCATCTCTGAGCGTCACGAGTTTGCCTACCAGAGGGAGATCGGCAGGCTGCTGACCTGGTGCGGTTGTAACAACCTGGAGCTTAACGCTCTAAAAACAGTGGAGATGGTTGTAGAGAGCCCAGCCTCCCTCCCCCCATCACCCTACACAACTCCCCGGTTCACACCGTGGACTCCTTCCATCATCATCATCATCTCCTGGGACCTCAAGTGGGAGCTGAATATCAGCTCCCTGACCAAGAAGGCCCAGCAGAGGCTGTTCTTTCTGCGGCAGCTAAATATATTCAATTTGCCTCAGTCCATGATGGTTCTCTTCTACACCTCCATCATTAAGTCCATCCTCACCTTCTCCATCACCACCTGGTTTCCCGCTGCCACTGCAAAAGACCAGTCCAACCTGCGTCATATGCTCTGCGGAGAGAGTGATGGGCTGCAACCTGCCTTCCCTCCAGACCCTGCATGACTCCAGGGCCCTGATGTGGGCCAGACATATTATGGCTGACCCCTCTCACCCAGGCCACAGTCTCTTTGCACCACTCCCCTCTGGCAGGAGGCTGCTGGCCATCAGGACAAGAACTGTACGCCACAAACACAGCTTGTTCCCCACGCCCCCAGCCACCTCAACGAGGCCCGCCTCCCCCTCTGAAGACCCCCCTACATGGACCCAGCCCTCATACACCCACACATACATCCATACAGACCAATATATATACTAATATATTTATACTTACATAGTATATATACTTAAACATGTATATACTATATTTATATATACTATATTTAGATTCAAATGCGACATGTTACATTACTTTTTGCACTACAAACTGCCACCTGCGCCTTGCACTAGACCACTTACTGAACTTTTGTGTACATATTGTTTTGCCTTGTATTGTTTTGCCTTGTCTTGTACTGTTTTGTCTTGCACTTTACTCTGTGTTTCTCCGGACCCGTGTCAAATTCCAACGTGTGTTTTTACAACGGTAAATGGCAATAAACAACTTTATGATTCTGATTGTGGTTCTGATTCCAAGAATGACTGCGGCTCATGCTTCCAGTGTATTTAAATACATGCTTGGTTTGCTGTAAATGCTGTGTATATGTATAATACATTTCATAGAAAGCAACACTCTGCTGTGTGAATTGAGCACTGCAAACAAGAGACGATTGATTACATACATACATAAATATATGTTTTTATATGTCTATATTTTAGTTACTGAAGAACAGGAAATTAAAAAGGGCTTACATTTTAGACAACAAAATGTTATGTGTTGAGTGTCATTGTAATGAGCTAATTGGTTAATGCAGAATAGTATGATGGCTAGGCATGATGACATTGTCAGGCCTTACGTACATTTTCTTCTGCAATACTACTTATATTTGAATACTAGCTATGGCTTTCGGTCAAACAATCAGCTCCTTCTGACCATTGCTAGAGCTAGACCCGAGATGGGGTGGAAAAGGTTGGAGCCACATCCTGGAATGATCTTCACGGTAAACTTGACTTCCGTCTTTGATAGACAACAGTGTTTCAGAAAATGTATACTGTGGGAGAGAATGGGGAGTACATTACAATACATTTCATTTCAGCCATTTAGCAGACGCTTTTATCCAAAGCGACTTATAATAGTGTGTTTCAACAAAGGTAGATAAGAAAACAAATTTCCTAACAAGTGCTCAGGTAAAAGTACAAAAAGTTCAAGTTAAAGTACAATAAGTCAAAAGTACAATAAGTTGGCAAACAATATAGAACTATATCTACCTAACAATCTACTTAGACAATCTACTTAACTGAGTAAGCATTCTACTGCACTTGTTGCATATGGCAATAGAAATCTTGAATCTTGAATGTCTCTCTTGGAAAAGAGGTGCTGAACCCCAATGAGACTCCCTGAATAGAGGTTCAATCAAAAATGGGTAATTTATTGTTACTCCACTTGAAATATTTATACTCAAAACACCATGAAGAATGCATGAAAACGTGTTGTTGGCAGATAAATAAGAACATGTTATATGACACATAAGATGTGTGAACAAAACAATGCTAAAGTGGTAGCGTTTGCACTCAATTCCTTGTTTACAAAATGGCCATTAGATGTACTGAACAGTGCAATTCACAAGACGATTCTTTCCTGCTCAAATAGAACATCCTCCAGTTTTCTTCCTATTGTTCCTCTAATGATGCACTGACTGCCCATGAAAAAACATGCCGAACAGAAGACACTTATGACAATAGTATAAGGCGATAGTATTCATAAATATCTCGCAAACATGTAGAAAATAATTAGTAAATAGGCCAAAAAGGAGATTGTTCCCAAAAATGAAAAGGCCCAATTAAAACATCTGACGTGCCTCCGATCTCCCAATCACAGGGGGTCTTGTTAAAGAAGAGGGATGTGTAGAGGTGTGTATTTGTGGATTGGAAGGATGGTGGGGGGCATATTGGCAGTTAAGCAAGTCCATCTGCATGTGGGACTGTGTGATGAATGGATAGAGCAGATTGAATGAAACAGAGAGAAAGAAAGAAAGAGAGAAAGGTAGAGACATAACGAGAAAGAAAGGGAGAGGAAGAGAAAAGGAGAGCGACAGTGAGAAAGGGAGAGACAGAACAAGAGAGAAATGGAGAGAAAGTGAGACAGAGAGAATAGGAGAGAGGAAGCCAGATATAGGGAGAGAGCAAAAGAGAAGAGAATGACGGAAAGGTGAAGACTGAGAAAGAGAGAAAAAAGAGCAAGAGAGCGGAGAGAGAAAGTGAGAAAGGGAGCGAGAGCAAGCGAGAGAAAGGGAGAGAGACAGTGAGAAAGGGAGAGAGCAAGCAAGAGAAAGGGAGAGAGAGACAGAGCAATAGAGAACAGAGGCAAAAGAGAGCCACAGAGTGGGAGACGAGGGTGAGCCTATAGCAGGTTGAATTTTGCGTCAATACAAACAAAGGGAGGAGAGGAAGAGAAAGGGAGGACATTACCACGAGTGACATGCGGGGATATATGTCGTCGTCATTTGGCATCAGACTACAGAAGCAAAGGGCTGAGCTCTTCCTGTCCAGGGTAGCTCATTAGATAAGAGAGAGAGATCCCTAAGTTCTCCTGTGCAGCCTGTAGAACATCAGGACAGGTGAAAACACTTTAAGGCACGTTTGTTTCCTCCTCCTTCGACTGATGAGGGGAAATCAACCTGACGAGATTAGCCAAATGTCAACAACAACAAGCGAGTACACACACTCACTATACCCGCTGGATAAACAAATGACTGGTCAATTGGTTGTATTGAGAGAAATAGTGGGAAATATATGTGCAGATGTCACTCCTTTCCCACTGCACAACTGCCCAATCAGAAGCCAGTAAATACGTTTAAATGGCCAGTCAATCTGCTTAAATTAGACTCCGCAGTTTGAATCGCATCTGCTTGCGTCTGTTTGTCCTGCTGTGGTCCTCTTGTTGGTTACTCTTTTGTTCTGTTGTGTGACTGCTGGTCCATGTCTTCGTTGTCCTATCTTTTTTTAATTGTAATATTTATTCGTAATTATTTATTGATAAATTAGATCATGCTTTGTTATGATAAATATCCCTGGTTTAATCCGTTAGGTCTCCCAGAAGAATGAAACTAAACATTGATGTTGACATGTAGGGGAAACCCCATATCTGACCATGAATTACTTTAAATGATTCTCTGAGAATTTAGAAAATGACATGAGATGGTCATTTAATCAAAGTTAATTGAATGTAGTTAATAAAACCAGTTATCAGTGTAGCCTTGGTTGACTTCCCTTCAGGTTTGTAATGGAATGCATTACTATGCTGGACGTCCTCGCTGCACCTACCAAAAGGTAGCCTTTTCGAGTATGAATGTGCGAATGTGTTTGGCCCAAAGAGCCACCATTGAACAGAAGACTGAGAGTCCCCGAACGCTATGGTCTGCTCCGGGTCTCCTAAGCAGGCTAACAAAAGAGCCGCCCTGGGCTCTGCTGTTCTTACTGCCAGCCCTTACCTAGTCCCTGTCCACCTGCTCCCCCCCCCCTCCCCCTGTACAAGTTATTAGTCACAAGTAATTTCGCTGCTCAGTCAAGTTCCCACAGCACCTGTGAGATTCACTTTTATTCTCTATTTCGTTTTTGGAAATATTATTTCCCCTCGTAAGGGCAAGGAACAACAAAACACAAAGTCTAATCCTAAGCCTATATAATAAAGGGTAATATGCCTGGTGGTGGAGGAATATGAATCCCAACGAGTCTGTTTATTAAAGCCATGCTTTAGTATTACCTTAGTATTACCTGTAGTTAGTTTGTGTTATTTCAGCATTTCAGCAACTCCCACACATTTGTATATTGTCATCATTTGACGCATCATCCATAAAAGTATGGCTGCAGCACCACACACACACACACACACCACACACACACACACCACACACCACACACACACACACACACACCACACACACACCCACACACACACCACTCCCAACGCATCTTCAAGCCATCATCCAGAATCATTGCATCAATAGAGCCACTCTGCCTAAAGCTCACCATTAGAAGGGTTAAGTAAATATAGCGTCCTGGACCGCACACAGAGCTCAACACAAGTCTTGCTCAGCTTATAACACCTTCTTCCATCCAGATCTTGTCCACATAATATGAACAGTTTTATGACATTTTTAACTTTTTATAGTGATGGTTGTTGTGTCCGGTCAGTTAGGCGTTGTCTTCTGATCTTATGTCATGTTGTCAATCCGTTTGATAGGCTGACGTTCAGTCAGTACCGTTCCATCCATGTGGTCAGTAAACATTTGAATTGAATTTCGAGTCAACAAAGCGCAGGACTCAGATATGTAATTCAGACGTGGCCGAACAGACGTTGCGTCTCATTGCGGCGATATCGTCATTTTTCCCACCACTCTGACCGCTGATGTGATCGTCTCGGGAGGACACTTGACTCGCAGTCACGTCATGTTGTGGACTCAGAATCCCTTCTAAATAAATTAAGCCGTGATACGAGGCCAACGTGTGAGTAACCTGTGAGTTTTACGAGTGACGGCAAGGCGGTGAGGATGGGTCCGGTCAAATATCCCATTTAAATGCATTGGGCCGCGGAGGAGAAGTAGACGGCGTACCGTTGACTTGAGGAATGTGAGAATGAACAGACACCGGAGCTGTGACTCATGGATCACTCCACTGTAAGATAGCTTCATTCAAAGTCGGGTTTTGAATGGCGCTTCCTTGTGAATTGCACGATGAGCTCCCTAGGCCTTTCTGACGTTCCATGCAAGGCTGTCCTTGCACCATTGTGTCAGCAGGACTACCTCATCTTTCTCTACTCCATCTGGTCATCGTTGCTCATCAGGCCGATGACTGTGGTGTTGTCTGCAAACTTGATAATAATCTGGTTGTTGCTGTATGTAGCTGTACCATGCCTAATCATTGAGGCCTGTTACCTTGGTCCATTTGGGTAATCGCACAATGGTTGTCTCTTTGAAGCACACTGGGATGACAGACTGACTGGGTCTGTAGGTTTCTAAAAGTCTGTGTGTGCGGTTGGTGGCTTGTTTAAGCAGCCTCACCTGGCCTCAGGTCAGACTGATTAGAGTCTGGGGATGCTGAGTGAGGCTGCACATCTGTGGGTCCTTGCTAATCAAGGCCCACAGGTGAAACCAGCCACCAGCCACCACCACCACCACATACACACACACACACACACACACACACACACACACACACACACACACACACTCGGCAGGGAGGGCTAGCATGTACCATCTTCTCTGTTTGCAATCAATGACAAAGCTCTGCAATAGACGGTTTACTCTGTGTCCTTGTCATTGGGAGGAGCCCTAAAGAAGGCCATTTTAAGTGGAGTGAGCAGCGTCGTCATTTTAACATAGCCGTGTCTGCAGGCCCTCATGTCATTTTAACGGGAAGGCTGGGTCTGTAGGTGGGCTATAGCCACGGCAAGGTGGCCCCTGTTTGACCACCAAGTGTGAGGTTGATTAGCCATTGGGTCACACACCAAGACACAACACAGCAAGGACAACATGCAAATGAATATTGGATTTTAGGTCTTGTTTTGCGTTTCACATAATGGATGGAATCAGTGTTGGCTGGAGACTGGGGTGGCAGTAGCTCAGTCTGTTGGGACTTTTCAGTCTGAAAGGTGCCAGTTTGTCTCCTGGGCACTGCCGAGGTGCCCTTGAGCAAGTCACCAGATCCTTACACTGCTCCCAGCACGATTTATATATATTAGTACTACTAATACTCCTAATACTAGGATGGGTAAAATGCAGAGAAACAAATGTCACTGTGTGTGTACATGTATTTGACCAAAAAAGAGGATACAAAATCCCCAAGATTTTGATTTAGACATTGGGAGGACAGGAGGCACATTTTTTGCATGAGCCGAGCATTTTTTCATCAGATATATCAAGTTTTGATTAGTAGTCAACATTCTTGATGATCACATGATGTATTCGGTGTGTTTTTTACTGTTCAAGTTACAAGTTGTACTCTGTGTCGTGTTGGCAAACTTGGGCTTCTTGTGTGACTCGTAACAAATTACTATGTTGCTTCTAGAAAATGAGCACTCATATGATCACACCATCCAGTAATGATGCCATCTACTGTTTAACAACATGCACTCATTTGAGAACTAAATGGATTCAGCTTGACTGATTCAGACGGAGAGGAGGGGTATTGGATGGGCTCAACTGACATAATTACAGTTGATGGAGAGTTGAGGAGCCAGTAGCCCCAGAGCAATGCAGTGAGACGGAGCACAAAACAAGCTGGATGGAGCTTGTTTTAATTCCACGTTTATTTTAGTTTTTTTGTATCAAAGCATGAAATGACGTGGGCAGTACATCATTCATCGTGTCACTTTCTGGTCCAAATTGCGTCATTATTAGCTGTTTCCGCCATCTAACCAGCACACTGTCACACAACAAAAAGTCTATTTTGGATGTGAAAATCCGAAAACATTCTATACAACGTCTATCAGGACACAGCTGTGTAGCATTCTGTAGATTTGGTGGAGGGGCCCCAGAGTGATATGTTTTTAATATGCCGATTTTTGGGAACTCATTTTAATGTCAAAATAAACAATGAACAGACAAACCCGGAACAACCGAGTGTCTACCGCAAAGCGGTAGACACTCACAGATAAATACAATAAGATGGGATGAATAATGGATCTAGTCCACTGTCGGCAAATTGACTCCATAAGCGAGCGACCGAAAGCCACGAGTCAACCCCACACTTCTCTTTATTGACTTGACCCGGGGAACGTTTCAGAACCTCGCCACACTGGGCTATCCGCCGCGCCGAGGTTAACGCATTAAAGCAGGCTACTAGCAAGTAATGGTGCTAATAAGTTCCAGCTGCATTTTTCAAGATTTTTCCCCATTTTTCGCCCTCAACCCCTTACTAGTCCAGCTGCCCTCCACCGACTGCTCCGTCAGCCGGCGACTACCCAATAAATGGGCATGCAAAATGAGCCAAGCTGAGCCAATCGTTTGCATGTGTTATTATTATTACACTGCTTGTGCGCCTGACACTAAGCCCCCCTAAGACGAAACAGTGTCCTTTCCTGTATATAATAATTGTCTGTGTTCTCTAGGGTCTCCCTTGGGTAAGTTGCTAAACAAAAGTAAACAGGTTACAGCTCTCATTCCATGGATATCCCATGAAGTTAGCTGCAGTGTTTGGGCATTCTTACTATTCATGGAAATGTTCACTCACTGTAGCATTACAATTATAATTATAAAAACTCACACCTAATCCTTTTATCTCTCTGTCGCCCAGCGGTGTGGTAAGGCCTGGGCGTCCCCAGGCTACAGCCCGCAATGTCTCATGAACAGCCCCGGGTCTCAAATAAAAAATAAAAAGGAAATGTACCATCTTCTCTGTTTGCAATCAATGACAAAGCTCTGCAATAGACGGTTTACTCTGTGTCCTTGTCATTGGGAGGAGCCCTAAAGAAGGCCATTTTAAGTGTGAGCAGAGTCGTCATTTTAACATAGCCGTGTCTGCAGGCTATATTCAAATCAAATTATGCACCAAAGCCCTCAAAATGTATCTATCGTTCTATCACACAAGTGGAACGTTTTTCGTCATTCAAGGAGCAGATCTACTTTTCATGAATCGGTAGAGAGAGAGAGATCAAGAATTACAGGGCTTGTCATTGCACTACACAAACTGTATCTGAAAAGTGTGTGTGTGTGTGTGTGTGTGTGTGTGTGTGTGTGTGTGTGTGTGTGTGTGTGTGTGTGTCTCTCTCTCTCGCTCAAGGGAGTTATTGAGTTAGATGTTTCGCTGTATTGATTTAAATAGAAAAAAATCACCAACAGTCGAAGACATAAAACATCTCAATATGTTTTCAACTGAACTTGGCATGCATTTGTATTTATCATGCCATGACATGGACCACAGTGAACCAGATTAGATTCAGACAATTTACCAAGAAATTAATTTGCAAACGTTTAAGATTTGTTGTAAAAAAAAAAGTAAGCTCAACCACAAGCATATGGAATACTGTGTAGAATATATCCTTGACTAGTCTTTGTTAAAGTTACCCTGGCAGGTGCAGAACAGTTTGAATCATAAGGTTATATGAAGTATTTTTGCTGTAGTCAATTGATCAAAAATGGACTACGAATAAATTATATATGTATATATATGTATATATATATAAGGTTATATATATATATATAAGGTTATATATATATCAATTGATATAACTATAATGCTTGTCCCTGTTGTCAACTAAACAGCCTTGAGACTTGAGAACAGTGGTGTGGGCATGATATGTTACAGTAAGTCTTAGATAGGAATGATTGATGGATCTTATAAATACGTATTGTAGCCGTATTGTAGCTGTACCAGGCTGCTGCTTTGGAATACACACTTTGGTCCAGGGTAGCTTACTGATATGGGCCTGATAAGCCCAGATGAATTCAACCCAACACTCCACAGCATACACTAGACCACATTCTGGCTTCCATATGTAGCACTGGGTTCAGGTAACTGTCCCACACTCATCTCTAGGCCCTGAACTCACCATCACCTAAAGTAGGTCAACTCCTCCCCCAGAGCCAACCCCTAATTTACTCAAGGGTATTTAAGGCACCTGTGGCATCATGGCAGCCTTTGGTTTGTTTGCTGCCTGCCTGCTGCCACCTTAAAGGGTAGTTAAATTGTCAGATACTGGATGTCATGTTTGATCAGCAACTTAATATTCCTCATGTGCATCTTATATTAGCACTGAATTAAATCAATTTGTATTAGCCTACTGTCAGCTTGTATCCTGGTCCACCTGGTGTTCCTTTGGCCAAGTGTGATGCCTGAAGTTCCTGTTAACCTGGAGGGATGTGTGTTCCCCCCTGGCCCTGCTTAGTACTTTAATATCAATCATACTGAGTAGTGGTAAGTTTATCATTACCTAAGTTAAAATATTTTAATGTGTACTTCGGTATTGTAATCTAATGTACAATGTGTTTTTCCTACTAGGTGGTAACAGCTGATGTTTTGCTACAGTTAGGTTTTTGTTTCAGTTTAGTTTTGCGGTCTTATATTAAGGATGTTAGTGTATTTTACCGTTTGTTCGTTTGGACCAACTGGAGAATTGTTTTTTCTGCTTTATACTCATTTGTTGTTTCTTTGCCCCTTGTCGTGGAGTTGGAGCCAGCTAGTGGTGGAGGCACACAGTCTGATTCCCTTCACGGCTTGTAGTGGTAGGAGCACTGGGACACAGTTTGTAGTGAGTTTTGGTTTGCAGTGAGCACCGGTGGTGGGTAAGGGGGACACAGCCCTGTTAGACTGCCTCCCCCTGGCTGGCATCTGCCCACTCCCCTTTTCCCCTCATTGATTTTAGTAATTTCCTATATAAAGTGTTTTTTACCAAGAATAAACAAATAAATGTGATTGACATTTTGAAATAAACTGTTAAACTTTTTCATTATAATTCAACCATGTCTGTCTTGTGTCAGTCACAAACTTGTAGAGCCTTCTTATTTCTGAGGTGTCAATTAAACATCTCCTGGGGCGAAACTCCCCAGGTGGCATTTTGGTATTTGGGTGGCTCTGCCTTTAAAAACGACCACCCCGCCACACATAAGATTAACTTTGTTCACACTGACACAACTGGACCACATGTATTTGAGTTTAGCCGCAGCAAAGTGAAATATTAATAAAAACAATGTCAGTGTTTTAGGCTGTATTATGAATTTAGGGCGTGTTTTAGGTCACGACATAAAAACATGTGGAATAGTCCGGCACCCGTGTACAAGATACAAGATTGGCCATTTGTAACAAGTACATGGAATGCTTACTCCCCATTCCCTCCCGCAGTGAGTGTGGTGTGTGCGTGTCTGGAAAGTAAGCAACCGGTTGACGTACACATTTTTTAATGATTAAGACATGCACTTTGAAAATACATAAGGTGCCAGCCAAACAAAAACAAAAATAGAACTTGTTTATCAAAAGAAAATTCCATTAGGGGGAATAAATACATTTTCTTTTGATAAACAAGTTATATTATTACCTTGTTTTTTACCTACCGAACATTATGTTCATGTGCCCAGAGTGTCCTCAGTTTCTAGAAACACTGTAGCTCTGGCCTTTTTAAAATACCCCCCATGGTTTAAAACTACTGTATGCTACTACTAGGTATGTTGAAATTATTTTTGGGACTCTTCGCCATCTAGTGGCAATTACATTTTCACAATATCACCATCATTTCATCTTTTGTTTGCATATTTTTGTCTCCAATTAATATTAGTCTGTAAATTGTTCAGAGCAAAGTCTTGATAAAATGTGATGCTGAACTATGCAGGATTACAATGTCAGAATGAATCTTCGGGAACATGGCTCAATTAAATTCTTAACATTCTGAAGTGTCCAGTTAAATTTTGCTATATTCAAATGCATCTGACATAAAACAATACACCCTCTCCCCTGCCAGATGATCTATCCTTTCTGTAACAACCATAGCCAGAAACATCAATCATGCCGCTTGCGATACTACAGTTAAGCCAGGCTTTACTCTGAGCTAGGAAGAGTCCATATTAGAATCCGTCTGTAGATGTTGAATTGATCTTACTTTGATATTAAACTCTGAAAGTGTGCCCCCAGGATACCTTCAGTTAAGACAGAGACTCAATCGCATGATTCACAGTCTGAAAATTCATGTTTTCATGCCGTCAGTGTGGTTTATAAATCCTGTTAGCTGCAGACATCACCCTCTCTGGGGTCGTCAGTGGTTCAGACAGTTCATGTTCAGGTGGACAACCAAGGCATCAACGCACAAGGCAATTCAATCTCTGTGTTTAATCCAAGGATATGGAGTAGTCTGCCTTTATAACGATCAGATAACGATCCTTCAGGAAGATGGGCCTGCTAACCAGACAGCGCTCTGCCCTGTAATAAATGATATATGATATGTACGTCTCCCCCCCCCCCCTCAAACATTACACCACTGAGCAGATGTCTTCTTTAAAAGTGACTTCCAGCAAGGCTGGTAAACCAATCAAAGCGTACGCTCAATAATAAATCGACTGCAAATGTACGAGCTCGCAGAAACCAGATCCTGAGAATACACCCCATGAGCGTGAGAGCGGTGTCTCCGTGTAGATCATAAGATGTGGCCGAAGGCCATGGAAACCATCACAACACCAGTATGACACCAACAACAATGCGACAACAGCAGCAAAAGCAAAGCACGACGTGTCTAACGTCAAGGCGTTCCCATAAGAGATGAGTCTTTATTTTCTCTCTTGCTCACGCCCACGTTTATCTCTTATGTGTGTGTATGTGTGTGTGTGCTTTTCTGAGACACTTGTCCTGCCACACTGGCCCCGGGGCCTTCATCACATCCCACAGACATCACAGTCAGCTCGCTCTCTCCTCTAAAGGGATCTTGGACCGCTCCGAAGAAGATCTCTCTTCGGAGAAGGGGGGAGGAGGAGGTGAACCACCAACTAAGGGTCTGCTGTCAGAAGCCACACAAGCGCTTCATGGGAGCTCAACGGACCAAGCGCTATATCCTCCTCTGCATCTCTGTCCCTCTTCACCAAGCCGGGTCACCACCTCCACCAGCATAAGGATCGGAATCTGAATCAGAATGCCTTTATTGTCATTGTAAGAGTACAACATTAAATGATGTAGCAATCCTCACAGTCACTCTTTGCAAACAGTTAAAAAATATAATAAAATAAAAAACGAACCTAAACTAAATTAATAGGTTTAAAATAGCCACATATGAGTACCATTGTATCTATACATATTGCAGTGGTCCTTGCAGTGAACATACAAACACTGCACTACAAACTACCACCGCCAGCACCACTGCTACCACCGACACCAAGCACCACCACAGACCTCCACCACCTCCACCACCACTATCTCCACCAACAACAAGAGCACGACCACCACATTCACCAGCCCCAGCACCAGCACCAGCACCACCACCACCACTACCTCCACCTAGCATCAGCATCACAACCAACACCACCAGCACCACTACCTCCACAACCATCACCATCACTACCACCATCACCATCACCACCACCAGCACCATTATCATAGGTTTGAAGTACAGATAACTGTGGAACGTGGAGCAAAAAAACAAATAATCACCGGGGTCTCCTTCCCCATTATTCAAGGGCTGTATAAATATTCATCAAGTAAAAGTGATAAGCCCAGTACACTCTATCCCCGCATTTAGAGCAGACTCGTTGTAACAAAGATATAAATGGCAAACGTAGAGATGTAAAAAGTAAATTACCGAAAGCGAAAGATACTAAAGAGTAGAAGTACAGTTTCAAAAATAGATACAAGATACAAGATGCAAGATATGATATTGGCCAATTGCCACAGGTATATTGGAATGTTTACTCTGCATTCCCTCCCACAGTATACATCTCCCAAACAATACCATAAAAAAATAAATAATATATACAATAAAATAAACCAAAAAAGAGCAGAAAAGTGACTGTAAAATGAAATGTGTTTTTTATTACAAAAATTTTTAATACATTTTTTTTTTTTTAATAAAAAAAAACAATTTAAAATGTTTATTTTTATTTTTTGCTGCGCCTGGTAGTCCTGGTTGCTTCGCCCCCCTACCAGACGGTAGGGGGGAGAAGATGCCCAGGGTGGTTGCAGTCCTTTATGATGGACATGGCCTTCTTCAGACATCTAGTCCTACAGATCTCCTCAATGCATGGAAGTGCACACCCGATGATCTTCTCTGGCATCCTCACGACCCTCTGGATGGCTTTCTTGTCCCATGCAGTGGTGTTGCCGTACCACACAGTGACGCCACTCGTCAGGACGCTCTCTATGGTGCCACGGTAGAGGAACATGAACATGCACTCATTCCTTACAAATACCACACTTATACTCTTGTATAAAAGTATAAGTTACTCTTAGTATTTTGTACTGCATATTTTGCACTCCTGTTATTAATATCAACTACATTGTATGTACTTTCAGCATGTTTGTGTGGAACATACAACATACATTTAAATGCTTTAAAATAATTTTGTAAAAAACTAAAAACATGTACATATCATTTTAGTCACTTTGCTGCTGTTTTTTGTTTATTTTTATTGTACATATTATTTTTATTTTTATAGTGTTGTTTTGGAGATTTATATTACGGGAGGGAATGGGGAGTAAGCATTCCTATGTACTTGTTACAAATGGCAAATAAAAATCTTGTATCTTGAATCTTGTATCAACACTGCACTCCTCCAGGTGCAACATTGGATTCCATTCGATTTTGTATTGAGATGGAAATGACAGCAGCAAGCTGGAATGCTGATTTTGAGGTAAGTCAGCCATCCTGCAGCCTTAATGGTTTTCTGATATCCACGGGGACAGTGATTGATGTAGTTCCCTATCTACAGAGGTCTCGACATGAAACCCACATGAATAGGTAGACCTTAGATGTCTTGCCGCTAACCATACACATTGTGTCAAGCTGGTTTGATAGTTTAGTAGGCTACCGTACACTTACTTTAGGATACAAAGTGACTTCCACTGTTATAACTGCTAATAGTTCAACACATCACGATGATCACGACTAGTATGAACATTGTTTCTGTAATTAAAACATTTCTTGATATCATCTCTGCTTGCTGCTGTGGAAATAATGAAGTAAGGAGATTATTTTTATTGCATAACATCAGATACATTTAAGTGGACTTAATACAACTTAATATTTGTATTGTCCATTATTCAACGCAAACCTTTGGAGCGTTAAGGAGCGGAACGCAAACACTTGATTAACAATGACCCACAGGTGTGCAGCCTCACCAGCCAATCTTACTCAGGCCAGATGAGTCTGCTTAAACCAGCCACCAACCACACACACACACACTCCACAATATAATCTGCATATAGTCTGACTATATGCAGAACACTGACTTAGTGTATATATATATATATAAAGTGTGTAGTGTCCACAATTTGAGGTTTTAGTCAACTTTGTCACACCTATGGTGTTCCGGGGTCTAAAATGGCCTCTGTAGGAAATTAATGAACTTAAAGAACACTTTTATGTTCATCCAGTGGATGGAAAACATCCCAGATGCTCACACCAACTCACCAAAACATCCACAACAACAACCCCCACACCCCCCACCCATTCACACACTGACAATCACATGCATACACACACACACACACACACACACACACAGATTGGCCAAATGTGGCTATAATAAGGAAAGCAGCAAGGAACACTAGAGACCCATATTGTCAATGGCACTATAACATTTTATGTGACATGCCTTCCCATTGGTATATATACATATATAAACATATAAACATATATATATATATATATATATATATATATATATATATATATATATATATATATATATTTAGACAAATGTATATAAACATATATAAATAAATATATACATATATATACATATATACATATATAAATATACATATATAAATATAAATATATACATACATATTTACATACATATATACAGTTGCAAGAAAAAGTATGTGAAAAGTATGAAAAAGATTTCTGCATAAATTGGTCATAAAATGTGTTCTGACCTTCATCTAAGTCACAACAATAGACAAACACAGTCTGCTTAAACGAATACCACACAAACAATTATATGTTTTCATGTTTTTATTGAACACACCATGTAAACATTCACAGTGCAGGGTGGGAAAAGTATGTGAACCCTTGGATTTAATAACTGGTTGACCCTCCTTTGGCAGCAATAACCTCAACCAAACGTTTCCTGTAGTTGCAGATCAGACCTGCACAACGGTCAGGAGGAATTTTGGACCATTCCTCTTTACAAAACAGTTTCAGTTCAGCAATATTCTTGGGATGTCTGGTGTGAATCGCTCTCTTGAGGTTGAGGTCAGGACTCTGACTGGGCCACTCCAGAAGGCGTATTTTCTTCTGTTGAAGCCATGCTGTTGTTGATTTACTTCTGTGCTTTGGGTCATTGTTCTGTTGAGTGTCAATTGTTGGACAGATGGCCTTAAGTTCTCCTGCAAAATGTCTTGGTAAACTTGGGAATTCATTTTTCCGTCAATGATAGCAATCTGTCCAGGCCCTAAGGCAGCAAAGCAGCCCCAAACCATGATGCCCCCTTCACCATACTTCACAGTTGGGATTAGGTTTTGATGTTGGTGTGCTGTGCCTTTTTTCCCCACACATAGTGTTGTGTGTTCCTTCCAAACAACTAAACTTTGGTTTCATCTGTCCACAGAATATTTTGCCAGTGGTGCTGTGGAACATCCAGGTGCTCTTTTGCAAACTTCAAACGTGCAGCAATGTTTTTTTTGGACAGCAGTGGCTTCCTCCGTGGTGTCCTCCCATGAACTCCATTCTTGTTCAGTGTTTTACGTATTGTTACGTATTGTATGTTAGCATGTGCCAGAGATTTTTGTAAGTCTTTAGCTGACACTCTAGGATTCTTCTTCACCTCATTGAGCATTCTGCGCTGTGCTCTTGCAGTCATCTTTACAGGATGGCCACTCCTAGGGAGAGTAGCAACAGAGCAAGAACATCAAGGCTTTTTGAGATACTTTTGTAACCCTTTCCAGCTTTATGCATGTCAATAATTCTTAATCTTAGGTCTTCTGAGAGCTCTTTTGTGCAAGGCATGGTTCACATCAGGCAATGCTTCTTGAGAATAGCAAACTCAAAACTGGTGTGTGTTTTTTATAGGGCAGGTTAGCTTTAACCAACACCTCCAATCTCGTCTCATTGATTAGACTCCAGGTTGGCTGAATCCTGACTCAAATTAGCTCTTGGAGAAGTCATTAGCATAGGGGTTCACATACTTTTTCCACCCTGCACTGTGAATGTTTACATGGTGTGTTCAATAAAAACATTAAGACTGTGTTTGTCTATTGTTGTGACTTAGATGAAGATCAGAACACATTTTATGACCAATTTATGCAAAAATCCAGGTAATTCCAAAGGGTTCACATACTTTTTCTTGCAACTGTACATATATATATATATATATATATATATATATATATATATATATATATATATATTAGGGCTGTCAAAGTTAACGCGTTAACACATGTGATTTATCTCGAGACTTTAACACGTACTATTTTTTAAAACCAATTAATCATAGTATCTAGTTTAGACGGCCCCTCCCTCAATATTCCCAGCGTGCATGTTCACCTGGGAATTAACTGAGAGGCAGGCATGTTAAACTAACAGGATGACTGAGGCGATGCACCGCAGAGTGCTGGGTGGGAAATTTCACTTTAAAAATCTTCCAGATGGAAGTTTAGACAAAACCAAGGACACATTGTGCAGAAGAAGAGGTCAGCTCTCTCATATGTGTACACTTTGCAACACACTAGCCAGTTTCTTGAAGTTGCAAACGAGCGGGAAATAACAGACAAAGTCACCACAATAGGGACTGATAGCGCTCGCAATATGATTGCGGCAGCAAAGAAACCTCCTTTTGAGCATACTCCCTGCATAGCACACATTATACAGAGGGCCATTGCTGTCTCCCTCCGCGACTGTGAATTTGATTGTGCTTTAGCAAAGTGCCGTAAAATAGTTGGACATTTCAAACACAGTCCTGCAAACACAGTGGAGCTGAAAGTCCAGCAAGCCTCGAGCAGAAGGAGGAGGCACTCATTCAGGATGTACCCACGCGCTGGAATTCAACATTTGAAATGATAAAGCGGGTCAAAGACAACAAAGATGCAAAAACATCCCTGGCACAGCAGAAGCACAAGTTAGCCATGCTAACCTCAGCAGAGGCAAACGTGGAAACACAGCTTGAGCCATGCAGGTGGGATATTTTCTTTAACTCTCCTTTTCATATATATAAGTCACTTTAGCTGCAATTCAAAAATAATTTCAAGCCATATTGATGTTATCTGAATGTAAAGTGTAGTCATTAATTCTGTTCGTCTTGTGTTTTTGTAGGTATGTCACTGAGCTCCTTGGTGGTGATAAATATGTGTCCTGCTCTGTGGTGTAACCTGCACTCTACCACCTCTTGCGTATGATGGAGGTCTCTGATGGTGACCCTGCATACATAGTGCGCTTCAAGGCTGCATTCACGGAGGACCTCAAGAGGGGAAAGGAGAACACAAACATAGAATGGCTACAACTAGCAACAGCTTTGGATCCGAGATTCAAGGACCTCAGGAGCCTGCCCAGAACCAAGAGGGGAGAGGTATGGCTAAAGCTAAGTGAGATGCTGAAGGACAGTCAAGAGACCAGAGCCACCAAAGAAAATAGGGGCCCTCCTACTGATGGGGTCAGAGTCTGAGTCTAATGAAGAGACACTAGCTGGAGACAAAAGCCTAGACAGGTAGAGCCTAGTATTGGCAAAGAGGAGTGTCCTCTACAGTGGTGGTTGGCGCACGCAGGTGGCCATGGTAAGCTGGCCCATATTGCACAGAGATATCTCACCACACCGGCATCAACAGTGCCATGCCAGAGAATGTTTTCTCTGGCAGGACACATTGTGCAGAAGAAGAGGTCAGCTCTCTCATCTGAAAATGTAAACAAGCTTGTGTGTCTGAGCAACTGGGTAAAAGAACAATAGACTACATAAAGCTGTTGACTGGACTCATGCCACACAAGTTTGAACTGTTTCAATGTCATTTTACAGCTAAGATTGTGAAAAAGGATTGTTCACTTTGGCACTTTGTTAATCAGTTTCTTGGCCTACTTGTTGCAACATTCATTTGCATGAGATGTTTCTTTGCAAACAATTGACAGGCAAGCTGTTTATGTTCACTTTGTTGCAGACATTAATTTGTACCATATTATTTATGCAGATGTCTGCTTAATATTAATGTTATTATCAATGTTTTGGGCAATACTAAGCACTCCCTGAAACCTTTTTGCTCAGAAAAACTAAAGTGAAAAGTGACAAACACAGCCCAAACACCCCCAGCGTTGTTAGCGGCACGCTAACCTCCCCCTGACAAGCCAAACAGATGCTCATCATTTGTTTTAGTCTCCGCCTCTGCTGGAGAAGGTCAAGGAGGGTGATTGGACTGTGCTATATGTGTGTCTGTGCACACACACACACGCTTGGCCATGCGCGCACACACACACAAACACTTGTCTATATATATATATATATATAGTTTATATGTGTGTATGTGCACACACACATACACATGCTTGACCACGCACACACGTTTTTCCATGCACACACACACACACACTCACACACGTTTTTCCATGCACACACACACACACACCCACACACGTTTTTCCATGCACACAGAAACACACAAATGCATGTTTGTCATGCACACTAAAGAGTTTGTCCCAACAACCCTTCTGTATGGACACATACACACATTAAGTTTGAATTAAATTAATTAAATTAATTAATAAAGTGAGTAAGTGAGAAAAGGGCAGAAGTGATAAGAAATGTATTTGTGGCCCCGTGCCAGTAATCCAAGATTGAAAGAAGCTAGATTATTTGAGAGGAGAAAGTGATTCCCATTTTACAGCGGTTGAGTCTTTGAGGCCAAAGGTTGAAACATTGAATCAGCAGCAGAGTAAATAGGATGCACACTAATTAACAGGAACATGTTTCTTTGTTTATTTATATTTCAATAATTGATTGCACTAGAGAACAAAGTACTAGTATTTCAGTGTAATTAGCAACAACAACAACAACAACAACAACAACAAGCGATTAGATAGAGTAGTGGTCTCATTTTATTGTTATATTGTAGCGTTCAGGATGAGTTTTGATATTGAATGACACAAGATCCATTTCATTAATGGAATACTTGAAAATGGAATGAAGCAAAAGAAAAAGTCATTACCTCACACTCCTTCCTGTTGAAGACACAGGCTTAAAGGATGAAGCTAAGGACCACTATGGATCAGCCGGAGGACAAGGTTGTGACCCTAGTTATAAACTTGAATATTTTCTCAGAAACAAGATACTTGTGCGTGCGCTTTCACCCACACATGCTTTGGTTCTCATGCTGGGGAAAAACAATACCTAGGTTCACCATCGTGGCAGAACGAAAGTGACTTTCCAGAAGGCCAAATAGGATGAGGTTTAGATAATATAGGGGGTAATCGTCATTTGTATTCAGCCTCCCAAAAGCAGCCTATTCAATTCCATTCAATTCAATTCAAGATTTGTATTCGCCACATGCAGTAGTACAATGTAGTACTACTAGTAGTGCAGTAGTACAAAGTACAATGGAATGCTAACTCCCCATTCCCTCCCGCAGTATGAATTCCCTATAATTTAACACTATATGCTATACTATGTACTGTATACTACACAACACTATACTATAACAATACTGTACACAATAAAAATAACAATAAAATAACAATAAAGTGACTGATGGATGATATATACATGTGTTGAGTTGTGCAAAAAAGCATTTAAAATGCATTTTAAAGTGCCAGTAGTGCAGCAGCATCATGAATACAGTGCAGAACGGTGCGGTTACTGTAATGAGTCCAGAAAGTCCTGCAAAAGTATGAGTAGTGTATGATAGTGTAATGTAATATGGAACACATCTCAGTCTGTAACCAGAGCATCACTGGCTGTGTGCCAGTAATGCTCTGGTTACAGTCTGGTGCCAGTGCCACTGCTAAATATATATATATATATAGATAGGATAGATAGATAGAGAGAGAGAGAGAGAGGAGAGAGAGAGAGAGAGAGAGAGGGAGAGAGAGAGAGAGAGAGAGATAGTACATGTGTGTGTGGGGGGGTGTGTGTGTTTATATAACCCTTAAAGGATAACTTTTCAACAGTATCTCTATCTGTCTGCATTAGGAATATAGTGTGAAATAACGCAGTTGTTACCGATGCTCTCTGTGTCTAAAATGAGTGGGGATATCTGGGTGCAGGGTAACATGGAGGAAAGGTGAACATTGTTAATTTGCATATATTCTGCCCGGGTGGAGAAGCGCCGGTAAAGTTTCCCTTTAATAGTCGAGATAACAGCCATAAATAACAGCCAAGCAGATAATTGTGTTCACCATAATAGCTCTCGCAGTTGGGTGGAAGTAATAGCACTTCAAATGTATATCATGTGTGTTCTGGATGCTTTGGTTGAACAGATTACCAAAACATTTGAAAAGATAAATTTGAAGTGGTGTTTTCCCCCAGAATATTGGATATCGTTGAACAGATTACCTAAACAGTTGAAAAGATACATATCAAATTATTATCAAACATATTATCATATTTTTTACCAAACATTTTAACAGAAGATTTCCAAAACAAAGTTTAAATAGGAAATATATAGGTAAAAAAGATAAAATATTCACATAATATCATTTATCAACTAAAGATCATTTCAGAGCCTGTGAGCTATGTCAGCCAGCGCCTTGGTGCTGTTGTACCACTCGGCTGTTTAATTGGACGTTTTAAAAAAGTTTAAAAGAGTTTAGCGAGTTAGCGGGCGAGGACAGACATGGACAGAGCGCCGCGTTCCACGTGAGTGACAGCTGAATATGGCACCCGATGTGGCAATCATCCGTGTCCCACTTAACCCGCAATCCACGCTCGAGTCCACGATTAACGCCATCAATGTCACAATTAGTCGTTAGAAAGAAGGAGATGAAAAGGCATGAGGCCATGAGTAATAGTCTAGCAGTGAGCCATTGAGATGTCCCACATATGACAATGACTGTCGGGATGTCGGGAAAGGATTTCAATGGTTCCTTGAGAGTCTTTCTCTCTCTTTGTCCCTCTATCTCTCTATCTGTCTGTCTGTGTGTCTATGTCTGTCTCTCTCTCTCTCTCTGTCTCTCTGTTTCTTTTGCTCTACCACCCTCTCTCTGTCTGTCTGTCTGTCTGTCTCTCTCTCGCTCTCCTCTCTGCTCTCTCTCTTTGTCTCTCACTCTATTTTCTCTCTTCATGCCCTCTCTCTGTGTCTCTCTGTGTCTCTCTGTCTCTCTCTCTGTGTCTCTCTCTCTCTCTGTCTCTCTTCTCTCTCTCTCTCTCTCTCTCTCTCTCTCTCTCTCTCTCTCTCTCTCTCTCTCTCTCTCTCTCTCTCTCTCTCTCTCTCTCTCTCTCTCTCTCTCTCTCTCTCTCTCATTTGTGCCAACACTAATTATCTTTTAACACATGAATACACACTTAATAGATAGTAGTATTATTTATATGAAATACACATGCAATTTCTTGATTTACGCCACAAATCCTGCATCATCTCCATCAGAGGGTAAAGGCCACGTCACACCATAACGTTCTGGTCAGCGTTTGAGGAAACGTTGGTAATCGTCCGTGGTCGCTGGTATAGCGCCAGAAGAGCGTTGTGTGAATGCTGGTGAACGCTGGTAATCGTCGGTAATCGACGTACGCTTAATACATTTAAGCGTATTTTCAGTGTAGTTCAGCGTATGCCAGCGTTTTAGAGACATTTTTTAGACTGGCTAAATCGTCAAGGTGTGACAGCGCCTTTAGATGCCAAATATTGTTCACTGTACTGTATTTGTGCTGTGCAATGACAGTAAATTTGACTCTAATCTAATCAAATCTAATTTAACTTGCTTCCGCCGGTTGAGTGTGCCGAATGCTCTGTGCTTTCGGCCGCACTGCTCTTCAGCTGTTCAGCATAAGCTTCCCAGGCCCTCCCTCAGCAGTCCAATTACAATTCTGAGGATGTTATGGTGAAAACAAGCCGAGAGTAGCGTTAATGAAGGAAGGAATTGCACTACCTTGCCGCTAAGTGTCGCAATGACTCATGAAAATATTGGATTTTCAGATCAAATCCAATGTTGGATATTCCGCCATCAATGTCATTATTCCTTCCATACGAACATCATATATGTCGGCGTGCCGTCCGCCAACTTCTCCTGGTAGAGGTGTCGAAACTACGGACACATTCAGGACACGCCAGATGTTTCTAAGTCATTGTTACAGATAGCAAAGTATTTAAACTTTGACCCCCGGGAGGGGAGGGGACCTCCGAGAGTCAGGCCTTTGCGAGAGGGACCTCCGATATGGGGATAGGCTTGCCCCTTTTAGACAGAGATCTTACACTGCTGGATTTTAACCCAGAACCAAGCAAAACGTGACGTGGATTACAACAGCGCCGCATCTAGTGTGACGTATAAACATACATACACGCTATCCAGGGCAGCTCTTCGCCCCTCTTCCAACGCAAGCAAAGTCGCTGTGCGTCGCACACCAGATGTTGACACGTGACATTACAAAGAAAAAGTGGCGGATCCGTGCAGGCGTCGCGTTTCTGTGCTCTTAGAAATACGCCGGAGGGGAGAAATTGAAGAGATCGAGGAACCCTTTTATACACAGTTGATTGGGCTTTGTGACTACCTCCACTGCCAGCTTAAAGGCAGAACAACAATCCCCCCACCCCCCCCACCCCCGCCCATTCCATGTTTGTACGTTTCCGGCGGGAAGAATGGCGACGCAGAATAATGACTCAACATTCCTGCCTCACCCGGCCCCTGTGTAGAAAGGGGCTTTAGTGAGCTCCATTGAGCCAAGTAATCAAAGTTGACCAAAGCTATGTCTGGGTGCATGTTTGGCCCAAGGTTGTTTTCATCCCAATGTCGATTGCTTGTGAATAATAAACAGCCGGTCAGTCGCAGCACAAGAGAACATAAGGAAGCGACCCGGCAACATCTGACCTCGCGCTTTGAGTGCTGCCCTGAAAGCCGGTGTGGGGATTGGTTTGGGCTCAATGATGTTTCGCTCCATTTCCTCGAAAATAACCCCGCCGGCGAGAGGTTTGACTCAAGCTTATGCCTCGCTTACTTTATTTTAAAGCTCATTGGCAATTCAACTTTATTCGAAAATGATCTGCAGTCTGTCTAATAAATGGAGAGACAAGGTAGAGAACCCCCCCCCCCCCCCTTCTGGCCAGCCGGAACAGCTGCTCCGATAGATATTAGCTCCTTAAGTCTTTCTGACCATTTCACAAGAGTCTGATTATAAGACTCCGAAAATTGGATACGGTCACTCAGGGACAGGCGGACAGAGGAACTTAGAATTAATCATTAATTTTCTGGGGAGTAAGAAGATTAAAGGCAAATATAGCCCTGGTTTGTTTGCTTAACTTGGGGCTTTAAGTGTCTCTGTTTCGGGTTCCTGGATCCATTGCTCCTAGATCCCCCGTGCTCCTGGATCCCCCCCCCCCCCTCCCAACAAAAAAAAGTGAGATCTTGGCTACAATTAGAGAGAGGCTAGCTGTACATACAATTATGTTATAATCATCAACAGTGGAATACAGCGAAATTAATATGAATAAGAAATGAATTTGAATAAATAAAACATTCAGCCCTGTATCCGTAAGGATTCATTAGTGGACTTGTAAAACGTGTTTTGAGGATGTCTTGATATATTAATGAAAGGGCAATTGAAATATAACGAAAGAGGACGGTCATCTCTATACTACCAAGTCTCATTACACCAGACGTGGTCTGGGCACTCGGACCTCATATCCTCTATCTACATTCTGCATGCAACCATCCACTACGGGCGGTCCAAACTCCCAGCTGCCGCCAATCACAACTACCACCCCTGAACTGCCGTCCTGAAGAAGAAGAACTAAAGGGCCCAAAGGAAGAGGTCCAGGGCACGCATTCCTGGGGAACGCATTACCAACTGCAGGACCACAGACCAGCCCTACTTGCTCTGAACCCTGGCAAGGAAGTACAGGCTTCTGAACCAATGTTGTGGGGGGCCACACTCACACTCACGCAGAGTGACCTGACTGGGAGTCAGATCACTCTGCGAGAGCAAATCTCTCCACTCTCCACTGTGGTACGGAGGTGGCTTCTTAATGGTATGCATACCCTCTACCTGGCCTGCAGAACGCCAACACAGTTATAAATGCCACAAGTCACAAGTCTGTTCCCTTAGCGTCTGCCCTACACACTTTGCTCTGTATGCAGCTTGTCATCGTTGACACAGAAGCCTATTGTGATGTGTGTGCGTCTCACAGGTTCAAGCTAAAATGATGGGCTCATGAATGTGGGATTTGTGGTCGGACTAATGTCAAACGACTCGTTTCCCGTTCCCATAGTGATGGATGTCCCACTTAACGATCTTGGATTGACTAAAGCCGCAATAGAAATGCATTACTGTTTATTATTATTATTATTATTGTGTGGAAACATCTAAATGCGGCTCTAATGGTGCCGCAGATATTTTTCGGAACACAACTTATTTTCAGCCTTTGAAGGTCGAGTGTGTAAGAGGATATGGCTTCCTGCATCTCTTTAACAGATCACCGTGGGTATTTTGTCTTCAATCCAGCACTTTTGAAAAGAAAGAACGTCCTGAAGAGATGCAGGGACAGAACAAAGGAGTTAGAAGAGGAGCTCATGTATACGAAGAGGACTTGATGTACAGTCAAATATCCATTTATCTATCTATCTATCAATCTATGTGTGTGTGTGTGTGTGTGTGTGTGTGTGTGTGTGTGTGTGTGTGTGTGTGTGTGTGTGTCTTTCTGTCTATCTATCTTTCTATCTATCTGTGTGTATCTGTGTCTTTTTGTCTATCTATGTATGTATGTATGTATGTATGTATGTATGTATGTATGTATGTATGTATGTATTTATGTATGTATGTATGTATGTATGTATGTATGTATGTATGTATGTATCTATCTAGATTCAAGATTCAAGATTCAAGATAACTTTATTTATCCCGAGGGAAATTAAGGTGCAACAGTTGAAACAGGGGGAATAAATGCACACAAAATATACTAATACCTAAAGCTAAAAACTAAATAACAACAAACTAAACTAAGCTAAACTAGTATAAACAAAATATAACTAAATTAACTCTAAATGAAATTTAAATGTATTGATAGATGAATTGCACAATTTACAGTATTATTACAGTAATACGTAGGTATATACAATACACAACAATACGTATAGTGCAAATTGGCAGTAATAGAATAATAATAAATAAATAACTCAGATGAATACTGAAAAAGTGACATGTGAAAAGTGAAAAGTGAAATTGTATTTACAGTGCAAAATTACAGTGAGAGGATTTACAGTGCGTTGACCAAAAAATAATAATTAACAGTGCGTTGACCTCAGGTCACTGAGTCTCCACTTTCCCTCTCACGACCCGAGGTAGATGAATTATAGAGTCTGATGGCCACAGGAAGAAAGGACTTCCTATGGCGTTCTGTAGTACACCTGGGTGGAATGAGTCTGTTGCTGAAGGTGCTTCTGTATGAGGTCAGCACCTGATGGAGAGGGTGAGAGTTGTTGTCAAGGATACTACGCAGCTTGCGCAGCATCCTCCTCTCAGACACCACCAACAAGGAGTCCAGCTGGACCCCCAGGACAGCGCCAGCTTTCCTGCTGATCTTGTTGACGTATGCTGACCTCAACCTGCTTCCCCAGCACACAACACCGGAAAAGATGGCACTGGCTACCACCGACTGGTAGAACATCTATCTATCTATCTATCTATCTATCTATCTATCTATCTATCTATCTATCTATCTATCTATCTATCTATCTATCTATCTATCTATCTATCTATCTATCTATCTGTCTGTCTGTCTGTCTGTCTGTCTGTCTGTCTGTCTGTCTGTCTATCTATCTATCTATCTATCTATCTATACACACTGTATACTATATGCAGTATACTATATATATACTGTATAGCTTGAGGGTTGTTAAATTCGATTTGAATAGATTCGATAAAAATGTATTGTCATTGCACAGCACAAGTACAGCACATTCAAATAATTTAGCATCTAACCATAGTGCAAATGTTGCAGTAAAGTGCATGGTAATATATTATTTACAGTCTACTAGGTATACAAACAGTTATAAGATTACATATAGAGAATGTGTGGGATATGAGCATAATAATAGGTATATATCAGGGTTTCCGCTAGGATTTTTTCTTGCCGGACAGATTTTATTTTACCGGACAAATTCAAGTCAAGTCAAGTCAAGTTTATTGTCACTTCACAGTTTACACAAGTATAAAGCAGTGATGTGAAAATCTTTTGTGCAATACCCGACGACAGACAGCAGTTATAAAAATAAGATAAAAAATAGATCAAAATAGAATAAAAATAGAATAAAGTTAAAAAATTAAATATTAAAATTAAAATGCAATTTATAAAATGCAAAATATCGGCACAGAAAAGAGCAATATGTACATATAAATCTATGTAATAAAATATACATTGTTATATGCTATACGCCCTTGTTCAGCAGCCTGATGGCCTGACTGTGGAAGCTATCTCTAAGCCTATTTGTACGGCACTTGATACTGCGGTATCGCCTGCCTGACGGTAACAGTGAGTACAGTTCGTGGCTGGGGTGGGCAATGTCTTTTATGATTTGTTTGGCCTTGGCCACGCACCGCTGATTGTATATATCCAGGAGGGAGGGGAGCTCACCTCCAACGATATACTGGGCCGTCCACACCACCCTTTGAAGCGCTCTGCGCTCGAGTGCAGTGCAGTTCCCGTACCAGGCGGTGAAACACCCTGTAAGAACACTCTCGATGGTGCCGTTATAGAATGTTCTCAGGATGCGGGGGCCCATGCTGAATTTTTTCAGACGCCTGAGGAAATACAGGTGTTGTTGTGCCCTTTTCACCACGTGTGTGGTGTGCGTGGACCATGTGAGGTCCTCGGAGATGTGCACGCCGAGGAACTTGAAGCTGCTGACCCTCTCTACTGCAACAACGTCGATGGAGATAGGGCTGTGCTCTCCCCTCTGCTTCCTGAAGTCCACGATCAGCTCCTTGGTCTTCTTGACGTTGAGGGCGAGGCTGTTCTCCTGGCACCACTGCTCCAGCGATCTGACCTCCTCCCTGTAGGCTGTCTCGTCGTCGCCGGCGATCAGGCCCATCACTGTCGTGTCGTCAGCAAACTTGACGATGACGTTGGAGCTGTGCATAGCCATGCAGTCGTGGGTGTAGAGGGAGTAGAGGAGAGGGCTCAGCACGCATCCCTGGGGGGCTCCCGTGTTGAGGGTCAGTGGCTCTGATGAGGTGCTGCCAATCCTCACCACCTGGCGGCAGTCCAACAGGAGGTCCAGTATCCAGCTGCACGTTCGAAACTTACCGGTAATGTTTCAAAAACAGTCTATATTACAAACGCAACTATAATGTACACCTAGATTGACGAAAGAATGACAAAGACAAAGATAAATTTGACTATTTAATGAACAACAAACCGAACAAGAACGATGGGGCAAAACCTTGTTAGCCGCAAAAATCTAGTCTATTTCAAAACACCTGTAACATCTGTAGTCCAATTTAACATAGGCTACATGGCATCAAATTTACCCTGTAGGCTACCAGGCAACTTTTTGCTTTCTCCTTAATTTCATTGCGGCAAAGTCCTCTGCTGCCGAGCTGAAATGAAAGGTGTCTAATGTGTCTTTGCAGCTTGCAATACGCATAAGTCGCAACACTCTCTCCTCCTCCAGACGACTCCGCAGTGATGTTTTCAAACGATTCTGCAGGGAGAAGCCCCTCTCTGCTGGCACGCTTGACACGGGCACAACACAGGCAATTTGAGCCCGTGTGGCCCAGTCAGGGTACAGCTCGCTGAACTCAGAAATTAGCACTTGGCAAGCTGTCGCAAACATTAAACCCCCATAGCCGTGGAGCGCTGACATCACTGCACCTGCATCTCGTCGGGCGGCCTTGACGTCGATGAGAGGTGCGGCAGCTGATTCGGTCACTTCATGACCAAAACCGAACATTATTACCGGACATTTTGACCGGCAGGTGTTTAAATTACGTTAATTATTACGTAATTTTTACCCGCTAAAAAACGGTAAATACCGGCTAACGGAAACCCTGGTATATATATATATATATATATATATATATATATATATATACAGGTAAGTAAGGTAGTACAATACAGGTAGTGAGCAGGGATATGCATTTATATCAACAGTTGAATTGAAAAACATTTGATTAAAATATATACGGCTGGTACAGTAAAAATATACACGTTTACAGGTATGTTATCTATAAATATGTAAAATATAGGTAGAGTCTGTCTTCGTGGTGCAGAGTTCAAAGAGATGACAGCTGAGGGGAAGAAGCTGTTCCTATGCCTGCTTACAAAGGTTGGGAGGAGGAGAGGGGAGGAGGGCAAACAGTCCATGGTTGGGGTGAGAGGGGTCATCCACAATTCTTTGTGCCTTCCTCACACACCGTTTGTGGTGGGTAGTGTTTTTTGCAGGGAGGGTAATCTGACGATGTGTTTTCACCACCCTCCGCAGCGCTTTTCGGAAACAGTGCAGTTGCCATACCACACTGTGATGCAGTTGGTGAGTATGCTTTCAATGGCACACCGGTAAAAGTTCACCAGAATCTGAGGTGATAGATGGGCTTTTCTCAGTCTCCTCAGGAAGAAGAGACGATGGTGAGCCTTCTTTACCAGTGAGGCAGTATTGAGGGACCAGGAGAGGTCCTTGGAGATGTGGACCCCCAGGAATTTTAAGCTAGCGACACACTCGACCTCCACTCCGTTGATGAGGATGGGGGTGTGTGCGCCAGCTCTGGTCTTCCTGAAGTCCATGATGAGCTCCTTGGTCTTCTTGGTGTTGAGGGCCAGGTTGTTGTAAGCGCACCACGCCACAAGCTGCTGGACCTCGTCCCTGTAGGCTGCCTTATCGTTGTTTTTGATGTGGAGTGCAGTCGTGGGTGAAGAGGGAGTAGAGGAGAGGGCTCAGGACACAGCCCTGGGGAACGCCGGTGGTCAGGGTAAGGGGAGGAGGTGAGATTGTCTAACCTGACTGACTGGGGTCTGTTGGTTAGGAAGTCTATTAACCAGTTACAAACAGAGGGGTTAATGTCAAGGTTCTTGGTTTTCATGAGGTCACCTCATGAGGTCAAGTTTGAAGATGAGTTTGGAGGGGATGATGGTGTTAAATGCTGAGCTGAAGTCGATGAACAGCATTCTCATGCCACAATACCACAAATTGGTATTTATCCAGTGAGCGTGAGAGGCCAGATATGAGGTGAGCCAGGACCAGCATCTCAAAGCACTTCATGATGATGGGGGTGAGTGCAACAGGGCGGAAGTCGTTGAGGCTCGCTGCAGAGGAGTGTTTTGGCACTGGCACAATGAAGATGGTTTTAATGCACACTGGGACAACTGCCTGAGCTAGTTGCATGTTGTAAATGTCAGTAAGGACCTCGGTCAGCTGCTCAGCGCAAATCAGGTAAGATAAAGCAGTGACATATTGACATGTCCCCCCTGTCAGTCCCCACAACACTTTACTGGCTGCTCTTTGTGCACACAACAAGCTTTTTTAGCACATCACATGTAATCAGAGACCGAGGCCTCCGCAAGCTCACATGCAAATGGAAACTCTTGTGGGATTGAATTAAATGATTTTTCCCTTTATCTGCCATCTCCAAATTCACAATCTGCCTCAATTGCTCATGCCAACACAGCACCATTTGAATAATGCCCCACACACACACACACACACACACAAAACACTTCTAATAATTAAGACGTTGGTTACTCTTTCCAAAGCCCCCAACTGAGACGCTCCAAAAGCCAAGAAGTTGTATATATGTATTCTATATGTTCTATATGTTGTGCCCCCACGCTCTAATCGATCCCAGGTGTTGCCCATCTTTCCATCCTTGCCCATCCTTCTGCCGAAGACCGACGTCGGGGGAGAGTTCACTGAGAACCTTATGGCTTCCTCCAACTCGAGAACCTGTGTCTCCAGCTCTGACTACGTTGCGTCTCGTCTATGCAGGGAACACAGAAGCAGGGACACTATCCGAGTTACGCCACATTGTCGTTTCACCTACGCCAGCTCCCTATGTCTCCAGCTCCTAGCTTCCAGGCTAGCTCCCTGTGTCTCCAGTCCCTAGCTTCCAAGCTAGCGTCTTGTGTCTCCAGTTCATAGGTCCCAGGCTAGCTCCCTGTGTCTCCAGTTCCTAGTTTCCAAGCTAGCTTCTTGTGTCTCCAGTTCGTAGCTCCCAGGCTAGCTCCCTGTGTCTCCAGCTCCTAGCTCCCAGGCTAGCTCCTTGTGTCTCCGGTTCCTAGCTCCCAGGCTAGCTCCCCGTGTCTCCAGCTCCTAGCTTCCAGGCTAGCTCCTCGTGTCTCCGGTTTCTAGCTCCCAGGCTAGCTCCCTGTGTCTCCAGTTCCTAGCTCTCAGGCTAGCTCACCGTGTCTCCAGCTCCTAGCTTCCAGGCTAGCTCCCTGTGTCTCTAGCTCCTAGCTTCCAGGCCAACTTCTCGTGTCTCTAGCTCCCTAGCTCCCAGGCTAGCTTCGTGTCTGCTCCGTGGCTACACCAACACCTCGTGGTTCCGAGCCCATCGTTTCCCAGAATGGTTCCACATCTGCTCCGTGGCTGCACCTGCCCTCGAGGACCCCACCAGCTCCCGAGGACCCCACCTGCTCCCGAGGACCCAGCCAGCTCCCGAGGACCCCACCTGCTCCCCGAGGACCCCCCACCTGCTCCCAAGGAGGACCCCACCGGCTCCCGAGGACCCCTTCCTATCTCGCGGACCCCTCTATGCCGAAGACCGACGTCGGGGTTGAGATCCTTGAGGACCTACTGCCGAAGACCGACGTCGGTCTTTGGGGTCGAGTTCACTGAGAACCTTATGGCTCCCTCCAACTCGAGAACCTGTGCCTCCAGCTCCAACTACGTTGCGTCTCGTCCTACCCCCCCCCCCTCCGCTACAAGGACCCTCTCCGCGTTCCCCCCTCTGGACCATCTCCCAGTGTCGACCATACCTCATAACCTATCCAACCCTACCCTGTTGTGTTTGTGTTTCTGGATCTTTCAGTAAAGACATTATCCGTTGTTTTGGGTGTCCTGTCTCTTCTTGTGGGTTCTCTGGCACATTTGACTCGCCAGTTTCGTTGGGTCCTAACACTATAGGTTCTATAATGATGTACATTATGTTTGATATGTTATATAAGTGATATACTGTCCGTTCTATAATTTCTACATGTTATGTGTGTTCCATAACTTCTGTATGTTCTTTACATTCTATAAGTTCTATAAGTTCTATATGTTCTATTAGCATACACTGTATGTTCTATATGTTTGTTCGATATGTTCCATGTTCTTTATGTTCAATTATTGTTTATGTTGTTTTATATATAATTCTAAATGCTGTCCTATAGCCCTGGCAAGATTCAAGATTCAAGATGGTTTTATTTGCCATTTGCAACAAGTACAATAAAATGCATACTCCCCATTACTCCCCTTCTGCAGTGTGAATTTCATGCAATACTATACTAAACTATACAATACTATACTAAACAATTATATACTATAAACAACACTATAAACTACCTACCTATCTACCTATGATATTCAATACTATGACATGCTATAAAAACAACACTATATACTAATATATGTACTATACTATATTCTATAAACAACACTACTATAACAATACTGTAATATTGTACTATAACAGTACAGTACACAATAGTAGCCCTGGTGTGTTCCCCTATCATAGCCCTGTGTTGGGTGTCGCCAACTGTGCTGAATGTTGGTCAAGTTTTCTGTTTTTTTCATGTTTTATGTTTAGTTTAGTTCCAGGGTTTTATTTTGATAGTCAGTCTTCCTTAAGTGTTTGTCGCGCACTTCCTCCCTATGTCTGTTTCCCGCCCCTGTGATTGTTTGTGATGTCATTATTGTTTGCACCTGGTGTCTGTTGGTAGAAATAAGCCCAGTCAATCACTGTCTCGTTGCCAGATTGTCTTGTGTGTTATGCCGAGCTCTCCAGCGATTTTCATATATCCTCAGAGTTACAGTTATATTCATAGTCCACATTCATAGTTATAGTAATGTAAGATCAGGTTAAGTAGTTAGTAAGTATTTTTCTAGTTATTGTTTGGTAAGTTTCAGTGTAGATAATTATTGTATGTATTTTTTGGATCTGTTGATCCTGTGTTTTTGCGTACACTGCTGTATCGCGCTTTTGTGTAAAGACTCTTTTTGTACTTTATCACTGTGTCTGCATCCGTGCTTTTGGGTCCACACCTTGTACGTCCACGACTATACAATCTGGCCAGAACATGGACTCAGCCGAGTCAGACCCAGTGTAATCAGCCTTATGCGCACAGGGTGCGCGCTTGCACAATCACACGGAGCAGTTTTCAGCCACGCAGCAGGCCTTGAGAGGAATTACGGACCAACAGCATGGTTTCCAGGCTTCAATCAACACCCAAGTCGTTTCTGGAAGCTGGACCCAAACCGCCTGCAGCTTCACCACCACAGCCAGCACCTTCCCCCCCTGACCCAGCTCAGGGAGCTCATGCTATGCCTCGTCTGGCCTCTCCGGCAAAGTTTTCTGGAGACTCTGGTGACTGTAGACCCTTTCTCATTTAGTGTGATTTCAAATTTCAGCCTGATGTTTATAGCACAGACTATGCCAGGGTAGCATTTATTATCTCCCACCTGTCTGGCCGAGCGGCCGCATGGGCTACTGCTGAATGGGAAAGAAACTCTATAACATGTCAATCTACTCTGTTGTTTATTCAAGACTTTAAGATAATTTTTGATCAGGTCACGCCAGCTAGGCAAGCAGCTCAGACGCTAGGAAAAATCAAACAACGTCAGCGTAGGGTAGCAGATTATGCCATAGAATTCTGCACGATGGCAATAGACTGTGACTGGAATGACGCTGCTCTTCGTGACACTTTCAGCAACGGATTGTCAGAAGCCATCAAAGACCAGCTGATGCCTCTAGAGCTTCCCACTGACCTAGACTCAATGATATCATTAGCTATCAAAATAGACTTGGGGATGTTCGAAAGGGAGAGAGAGAGAAAGCAAGCTGCAGTTCCAACAGGAGGTGCCGGGAGAAGCTCGTCTGTCATCCCTGTCACGAGAGAGGGAGTGGGTTGGACCCCGAACGCAGACGCCGACAAGTGGAGAGTGAAACGAGACGGTTTTATTTCCAAACACACACAAAACACAAGGGTACACGGGGAGGACGATCCGCGGAGTACCGGCGGGTAGTCCGGGACAGGGGAAGGAGTCTGTACCGGGGGTATCGGGTGCGGAGTACCGGCAGGTAGTTGGCAGGCGATGGGTACCAGACGGGAGAACTACGTGCATAGTAGAGTAACGACCTCACGCTGGGGTAAAGGAAAGACAACGTATATATACCCCAGGTGAGGTGATGAACAAATTACACGGGGGAAATTGAGTCCAGGTGTGTGTGTGTGTGTGTGGCCAGCGCACGTGGCTTGGCCACGCCCCCTGCCAACCAACATGATTGTTGACAGGAGCGTGTGTGCGCCACCAGCGCACGTGGCTAGGTCACGTCCCCTGCCAAACAACGTGATTGTTGACAGGAGCGTGTGTGCGCTACCAGCACACGTGGCTAGGCCACGCCCCCTGCCAACCAACGTGATTGTTGACAGGAGTGTGTGCGCCACCAGCGCACGTGGCTAGGCCACGCCCCCTGCCAACCACCGTAACCGTGACAGTACCCCCCCCTCAACGGGCGCCTCCTGGCGTCCAACCCGGCTTGAAGGGGTGTTCCCGGTGGCAGTTGAGGGAAAAGAACAGATCCCGACTGTAGCGGTGCGGGGGCCAACCCCGCCCCTCTGGACCGTCTGCGTCCCAGTCGATGATCCGGGGGGGTGGAGGAGATTTGGTGGGCGGGTGGGGCCCGGGAAGAGAGCCACCCCTTCTGCCCAGGTCGGTGGGAGTCCTCTCTGGAGGTCTTCTCTGGACCCTCCTCCAGGGGTCTCCTCTAAGGGTCTCCTTCGGGACCTCCTCTGGAGTCTCCTCAGGGGTCTGCTCTGAACCCCCTCTGTAGTCGACAGCCGGGGACCGCGTGACGTCGTCGGGCGGATACGGCGCGGCGTCAGCAGACGGGGGCTGCGTGACGTCAGCAGACGGAGGCTGCGTGACATCGTCGGGCGGGTACGGCGTAGCGTCCGCAGACGGGGGCTGCGTGACGTCGTCAGGTGGGTACGGCGCGGCGTCAGCAGACGGGGGCTGCGTGACGTCGTCGGGCGGATCCGGTGCGGCGTCAGCAGACGGGGGCTGCGTGACGTCGTCGGGCGGATCCGGCGCGGCGTCAGCAGACGGGGGTTGCGTGACATCGTCAGGCGGGTACGGCGCAGCAGACGGGGGCTGCGTGACGTCGTCAGGCGGGTACGGCGCGGCGTCAGCAGACGGGGGCTGCGTGACGTCGTCGGGCGGGTACGGCGTAGCGTCCACAGACGGGGGCTGCGTGACGTCGTCAGGCGGGTACGGCGCGGCGTCAGCAGACGGGGGCTGCGTGACGTCGTCGGGCGGATCCGGCGTGGCGTCAGCAGACGGGGGCTGCGTGACGTCGTCGGGCGGATCCGGCGCGGCGTCAGCAGACGGGGGTTGCGTGACATCGTCAGGCGGGTACGGCGCAGCAGACGGGGGCTGCGTGACGTCGTCAGGCGGGTACGGCGCGGCGTCAGCAGACGGGGGCCGCTTGACGTCATCAGGCGGGTACGGCGCGACGTCCTCAGGCGAGTGCGGAGCGACGTCCTCCGCCGAGTGCGGAGCGACGTCCTCAGCCGGGTGCGGAGCGACGTCCTCAGCCGGGTGCGGAGCGACGTCGTCAGCCGGGTGCGGAGCGACGTCGTCAGGGGGGTGCGGAGCGACGTCATCAGCCGGGTGCGGAGCGACGTCATCAGCCGGGTGCGGAGCGACGTCATCAGGCGAGTGCGGAGCGACGTCCTCAGGCGAGTGCGGAGCGACGTCCTCAGGCGAGTGCGGAGCGACGTCCTCAGGCGAGTGCGGAGCGACGTCCTCAGGCGGGTGCGGAGCGGCGTCGTCAGCCGGGTGCGGAGCGACGTCGTCAGCCGGGTGCGGAGCGACGTCGTCAGCCGGAAGCAGGGCGGCGTCCTCACGCCGGGGCAGCGCGGTCGGTGGAGGAAAACCGAAAGTCATTGGAACTTTCGGAGCGGCCAACCACGCCCGAATATGCGCTATGTTAGCCTTTTCCTGGGCGTCCCGGGTGAACATAATGGTCCTCCACGTGTCAAAGTCGCCGGGGTCCATGGTGGTGAGGTCGTTCTGTCACGAGAGAGGGAGTGGGTTGGACCCCGAACGCAGACGCCGACAAGTGGAGAGTGAAACGAGACGGTTTTATTTCCAAACACACACAAAACACAAGGGTACACGGGGAGGACGATCCGCGGAGTACCGGCGGGTAGTCCGGGACAGGGGAAGGAGTCTGTACCGGGGTTATCGGGTGCGGAGTACCGGCAGGTAGTTGGCAGGCGATGGGTACCAGACGGGAGAACTACGTGCATAGTAGAGTAACGACCTCACGCTGGGGTAAAGGAAAGACAACGTATATATACCCCAGGTGAGGTGATGAACAAATTACACGGGGGAAATTGAGTCCAGGTGTGTGTGTGTGTGTGTGGCCAGCGCACGTGGCTTGGCCACGCCCCCTGCCAACCAACGTGATTGTTGACAGGAGCGTGTGTGCGCCACCAGCGCACGTGGCTAGGCCACGCCCCCTGCCAAACAACGTGATTGTTGACAGGAGCGTGTGTGCGCTACCAGCGCACGTGGCTAGGCCACGCCCCCTGCCAACCAACGTGATTGTTGACAGGAGTGTGTGCGCCACCAGCGCACGTGGCTAGGCCACGCCCCCTGCCAACCACCGTAACCGTGACAGTACCCCCCCCTCAACGGGCGTCTCCTGGCGTCCAACCCGGCTTGAAGGGGTGTTCCCGGTGGCAGTTGAGGGAAAAGAACAGATCCCGACTGTAGCGGCGGGCCAACCCGTCAGCCTCCGTCTGCTGACGTCACGACGCCGCGCCGTATCCGCCCGACGACGTCACGCGGCTGTCGACTACAGAGGGGGTTCAGAGCAGACCCCTGAGGAGACTCCAGAGGAGGTCCCGAAGGAGACCCTTAGAGGAGACCCCTGGAGGAGGGTCCAGAGGAGACCTCCAGAGAGGACTCCCACCGACCTGGGCAGAAGGGGTGGCTCTCTTCCCGGGCCCCACCCGCCCACCAAATCTCCTCCACCCCCCCCGGATCATCGACTGGGACGCAGACGGTCCAGAGGGGCGGGGTTGGCCCCCGCGCCGCTACAGTCGGGATCTGTTCTTTTCCCTCAACTGCCACCGGGAACACCCCTTCAAGCCGGGTTGGACGCCAGGAGGCGCCCGTTGAGGGGGGGGTACTGTCACGGTTACGGTGGTTGGCTGGGGGCGTGGCCTAGCCACGTGCGCTGGTGGCGCACACACTCCTGTCAACAATCACGTTGGTTGGCAGGGGGCGTGGCCTAGCCACGTGCGCTGGTAGCGCACACACGCTCCTGTCAACAATCACGTTGGTTGGCAGGGGGCGTGGCCAAGCCACGTGCGCTGGCCACACACACACACCTGGACTCAATTTCCCCCGTGTAATTTGTTCATCACCTCACCTGGGGTATATATACGTTGTCTTTCCTTTACCCCAGCGTGAGGTCGTTACTCTACTATTCACGTAGTTCTCCCGTCTGGTACCCATCGCCTGCCAACTACCTGCCGGTACTCCGCACCCGATACCCCCGGTACAGACTCCTTCCCCTGTCCCGGACTACCCGCCGGTACTCCGCGGATCGTCCTCCCCGTGTACCCTTGTGTTTTGTGTGTGTTTGGAAATAAAACCGTCTCGTACCACTCTCCACTTGTCGGCGTCTGCGTTCGGGGTCCAACCCACTCCCTCACTCGTGACAATCCCCCCTGTCTGGAAAACTCTGTCATGGCGATCACCAGCCCAAAGCACCACAGCGCCCTTGCTCCGGAGAAACCCATGCAGGTTGGAAGGACCAAACTGTCTCCAGAGGAACGTCATCGCCGCCTGCTGGACGGGAGGTGTTTCTACTGCGGGCAACAGGGGCATCAACAGATGACAAGTCCAGTAAAAGACCGGGCTCACCAGTGAAAAGGAAGAACCGGGTGAGCTAGTGTGACTTTTCTAATTTCCCATTACGCACTCTGTTTTTTACTTCCCAGTATTCACTAAGGTGAAACTATGTGTGGGCAATCAGGCTGTAGAACAGGGGGCGCTAGTAGACTCTGGGGCTGATGAAAGTCTTTTAGATAAGGAACTAGCGCTTAAATTGAACCTGATCTCGTTATCCTCGCCTGTAAAGGCAAATGCGTTAGATGGGCGCTTACTTTTCACAGTCACTCACTGCACAGAAGCTATTAAGATGTGTATCAATGACAATTATGAGGAAGAAATCATTTTTCATGCCATCAATTCTGTGCAACACCCTTTAATTCTGGGGTTTCCCTGGCTCGTAAGACATAATCCAGCTATCAACTGGCGATCAGGGGAGGTTAAGGGGTGGGGAGAGGAATGCAAGCAGAAGTGTGACAAGAAAGAAGTTATAGTGAGGAAACTATCTACTGAAGTAGTCACCGATACTAACTGTCCGAAGTCACCTCATGATTCTCTTTCTGACTACCCAGACTTATCGAAGGTCCCGACTTGCTATCATGACCTCAAGGAGGTGTTTAGTAAGTCTAGGGAAACCTCGTTACCACCTCATCGTCTCTATGGTTGTGCCATAGACTTGGTTTCAGGATCCACGATTCCGAAAGGTCGACTGTATTCCCTCTCTGCTCCGGAAAAAGAGGCCATGAGGGAGTACATCACCTCTTCACTCGAGGCAGGACTCATTTGACCTTCATCCTCCCCCACTGGAGCTGTTTTTTTCTTTGTGGGATAAAAGCATGGATCTCTTCGCCCCTGCATTGATTACAGTCCATTCAACCAGATCACAATCAAGAACCGGTACCCCTCTCATTGACTCTGCTTTTGACCTGTTACAAGAGGCTAAAGTTTTCACTAAACTAGACTTACGTAATGCTTACCATTTGGTAAGAATAAGGGAGGGGGATGAGTGGAAAACTGGATTTAACACTCTGACAGGGCATTATGAGTACCTTGTGAAGCCCTTCGGCCACACAAATGCCCTTGCCATTTTTCAGGCACTGATAAACGATGTACGATGTACAGATGAGCAGACACTTTCATACATCCACAGTCTCGTTCCTGGTGTTCATCATCTCTCCAGGACAAATTCTGATGGACCCGGCAAAGGTCAGTGCAGTTGCAGATTAGGCGACTCCCAATAGCAGAAAGAAGGTACAGCAACTTCTCGGTTTTGCTCATTTTTACAGACGATTTGTGAGAAATTTTTGCTCCATTGCTGCACCATTACATGCACTGACCTCGCCAGGCGTCCCCTTTGTGTGGAATCCCAAGGCAGAGGAGGCTTTTGAAGAGCTAAAAGTGAGGTTAACCACAGCTCCTATACTAACTGTTCCTGATCCATCTAGGCATTTTGTTGTGGACACCTCAAATTATGGAGTAGGGGCCATCCTCTCACAACGAGCTGTCAAAGACAACAAAATACATCCATGTGCCTTTTTGCCTTTTGTGCCCTGAAGAAAGGAATAACGACGTCGGTAACAGGGAACTTTTGGCAGTCAAGGTGGCTCTGGAGGAGTGGAGGCACTGGCTCGAGGGGGCGCAGCAACTGTTCTGGGTCTGGACAGATCACAAGAACTTGGAGTACATCTGCAAAGCCAAAAGGTTGAATTCACAACCTTGACTTTTTTTCAACCACTTTCACTTGAAAGAACAACAAAACTGACGTCCTCTCATGCCTCCACGATCCAGAACCCATGGCCAAAGATCCAGAACCAATCCTTCCACTTAACCGTGTGGTTGGAGTGGTGACTTGGCCTATAGTAGCCCAGGTGAAGCATGCCAGTGGGGAGAGCCCGAAGCCTAGTGGCTGCCCATCGGACAGGCTGTTCGTACCTATATCCATGCGGTCACAGGTCATTCACTGGGCTCACACCTCACAGCTCACCTGTCACCTGGGGGTCAAACAAACCGTATTTACTGTTCAGCAGAGGTTTTGGTGGCCGTCTTTAGTAAAAGATTTAACAGAGTACTTGATTGCATGTACAGTATGTGCCAGGAAAAAGACTTTGTCAAAGCCACAGGTGGGTTTTCTGCAGCCCCTGCCCATCCCCATCAGACCCTGGTCCTGCTTTTGGGTCCACGATGTACAAGGTGTTCCCCTGTCCTGTGCTGTGCTCCCCTGCTCCCAGTAGAACCAGCACTTGAAGATTGATATTGTTTTTTGTGCATTTGCTCGCAAACGCTGACATCCTTTATGCATTTTCCGCGGAAACGCACCCCTTCGCTCACCCCTGGACGAACCTGTGTCTACTCTAACAGGCACACACACACTACGTGCACACCAGTGGTGAACCGTCAAGGCCTTCAGCCTTGTTTCAGATGAAACAAGAAGAAAATGTAATATATTATTTTAACACATTTAATACAATTTAAATAAAATTAATAAATGAGAATCGTATCTGTTGTTCATCTGTAATATCACAGTGTTTAGTTGATTTGTTTGTCTTTCTCGGTCTATGCTCTAAGCATTTGAGTGGTTTTGTGTTGACATTTTTTTAAATAATGCATCCAACCAGATATTTTTCTGGGTTGCTGGGAAGAATATCCTTCAACCAAGGTACTCTATAACCTTGATAGAATGCCTTGGCCCTTAAACTGAATGATAGCGTATGTTTGGTTTGACAATTTGGTCAACCAATCATATATTGATTTGTAGCCATGTAGGCATATTCTTTCAGATTTCCCATGGTTCCAGGGTACTCTAGAAGACCCGTTAGTTCACTGGCTCGAGACAGAGGATCTAGCTTAGTGGTACTTGGCAATTAATTTGAAGTTTTATAGTTTTTTCACGTCGAAATGGCAACAAGTGAAGATGATGTTGTTGCGGAATTGTTGGTAGTACCCTTTTCAAGACGACTATTCACTATTCATTTTCCGCCCTCAAACGGATAGAAACATATGCGAGGAAGAGAACAGGACAATCCCGACTGCATTAGCTTCCATAGCTATTGAAAGGCCACTTATTTTGGATCTGAAAAGCAGTGATCAGCTTTATGACCGGGTAATCGAAATTCATCCAGAAATACAGGAAAATGGATTTTGTCTAGACTAATTTGTCTTTTCTGGTTTTGCCATAGGGTTGCATCTCATTGAGTTGGTTGCATTTTGTTTCCACACACTTGTTGAATGATTAGTAAATGGCTGTCTTGAGTTTGTTAAGCATTGTTGCGAATTTAAATTGAGAGTTTTGACTTGATCTTTCTTTGCATTGGTAATTGTTACTACAGAAGGTCCAGTTGTGATAGACATGGTTCGCCACTGGTGCACACACACACACACACACGTACACACGTAAACACACACTGGCACACCCGGCCAGAAGACAGAACCCCTCGCCGCTTGAAACAATGCAACCTCATGGCAGTAACCCGCGAGGGACGGCGCTTTGTTCTCCATCCATCGCCGATAAACAGGAGGAATAATCGAGGTAATGATTGTCTGGCGGAGGGTGCCTGGGAGCCGGGGGAGGGGCCGTCTAGGGTGTTTCCCATACAGCTGCTTCTGCATTAATCCATGAGGTTTCATGCTGAGTTCAGAGATGCGGTGGAGGGAACCCAAGGGCTGGTCAAGCCGTGATAAGACCGCTGCCTTCCCTCCTCTCCCGCTCATTCCCCAGACCCTCCCCAACCGGCTTGGCCTGCTCTCAGCCCCCCCTGGACCGGGCCTTTCTCTGTGTGTGATAAGATGCTTGTGAGCTTTCCCCACACAAAAAACACACACATACACACACACACACACACACACACACACACACACACATACAAATGTTTTATTAGCTCTCTCGTCATGCTCACAAAGGAATGCTGCAGAAGAAGAATGAGGAGGGAGGGAGGAGGAGGGATAGAGAGAAGAGGGAGAAAAAGGTAGGGAACAAAGGAGGGCATGAGGGAGAGAAGGAGAGAGAGAGGGAGAGAAACAGTGAGAGACAGATAGCTTTGGTCTACTGTAACTACAATTAGTCTCTGTATGTATGTATGAGTAAACACTCGACGGGTGTACTGCTCAAGGGTCAAGTAAGTGCAGTGTCAAGCGTGAAGTTATTGGATGAGCTGTTCCCGAGAAGTTGTGGAAGTTGATGTCACACCTTGTTGAACTTTGGGTAGTGTTGTGACGAGGGTGAATTTATTTCAGATGCTGATGTCACAGTGTTGAATTGTGGGTAGTGTCGAGTGTGCGTAATCTTAAAAGAGCGAAACGTTTTATATGAACACACTGAAGAATCAAGCAAACAGTGAACAGACAATGGTATTTTCACCAGCGATGGCAGGGATACAAGATCAAATGTTTTTTTGCCATTGTAACAAGTACATTGGAATGCTTTCTCCCCATTCCCTCCCGCAGTATACATCTCAAAAAACAATCCCATAAAAAGAATATATACAATCAAAAACAAATGAACAAAAAAAGGACAGCAAAGTGACTGATAGATGGTATGAACATCTGTTGAATGTGCAAAAAGATTTAAAAGCATTTAAAGTGCAGTAGCATCATGAATAAAGTGCAGTACAGTGCAGTAGCTGTAATGAGTCCAGAAAGTCCAGCAAAGTATGTCAGTGTAATGTTAATGACAATGTTAAGAAAGTGAAAGTGTCAGTACTCCTTACAGTTCAGTAGGCGCACTGCCTGTGGATAAAAACTATCCTTAAACTTGGTAGTACTTGTACGGATGCTGCGCAACCGGCGACCAGACGGTAGGGGGGAGAAGAGATGGTGCCCAGGGTGGTTGCAGTCCTTTATGATGGACATGGCCTTCTTCCCACATCTGGTCCTACAGATCTCCTCAATACATGGAAGTGCACACCCGTTGATCTTCTCTGCCATCCTCACGACCCTCTGGATGGCTTTCTTGTCCCGTGCAGTGGTGTTGCCGTACCACACAGTGACGCCACTAGTCAGGACACTCTCTACGGTGCCACGGTAAGTTCACTAGCCACCTCTGGCCTATTCCACTTCTTCTGAGGCACCGCAGAGCATAGAGGCGCTGGTGTGCCTTCTTCAGCATGACCTCCATGTTGCAGGTCCACACCAGGTCATCAGAAATCCGTAGCCCAAGGAAATGGAAGCAGCTGACGACTTCCACCAGATCATGAGAATGAGCGGGGCTTACTGTAGATGTAAGCCAGTCATGAGAATGGCCGATGAGCGATAGCGAACATGATTACAAGACTTGGGCACACTGTGTACATCCTAATAAAAAACACCATCAGCTTGCCAAATAATATAGAACATATAATACAATAGTGGCACTGGCAGAGAAGAAAAAAGTATTATACTAAAACCCCAAAAATATCGAAATGATAGCGAGCCATAATTATCATTATCCCTTGGTTATGGATGAGATTTTATACCCATGGCTTGCATTCACGGACGTTGGGAATTGCACAGCAATTGGTCATTCTTTCTGCACCAAAACAAACTTTGAAATCCGAGGAGAAAGAGCCAATGTCCTAAATCTTGTCCCCGGCACATCCCGGCTTAATGAGTTGAATCACTACGTGTACACAACAGCCGGGCAACGCCCTGCCTGATTGAAGCAAACAGCCTCTGATTGTAAGCTAAACACTCCTCTCCTCCTCACTCTCATTAAGTAATGTGGACGTTGTGTTTGGAGTGTGTTCTCCGAGACGACCAGTCAAGTGTCCAGAGTGCATTAACATGATTATCACAAAAAATCATACCATGCTTTCTGTTGCCCCCTCATATAAAGCCGCCAAAGTGCCTAAGCTGGCAAGTCATGGCGGCGACAGCGATAAAGTCTTTAGGGATGGGATCATGTATTATGCTGTGCGTCATATAACCGAAATTAACACTTTGAATGCCATTTCAAGTTGGGCCTTAATAATTGAACATCCCTCTTCGTATTGGAACACATGGTATTGCTTGTATGAATTGATGAAGCACAAGGTATAAGCGATCCTTTCATTGTAACCCCAGCGCTCTCCCACTGATACACACATGAATGGAAATGTGTATAATAACAGAGACGATCGATCTGAAAGGAGACGCAGAAGCATCGCGCTGGCTGAAAGTGGGATCCTTCCACCCTTCCTGTGTGTGTGTGTGTGTGTGTGTGTGTGTGTGTGTGTGTGTGTGTGTGTGTGTGTGTGTGTGTGTGTGTGGTTGGTGACTGGTCTGATTGGAACTCTAGGGCTGCTGGGACTCTAGGGCTTCACACTGTGGTGCGTTTGGTGATTGAGGTACACAGGAGAAACCAGCCATCACCACACACACACACACACACACACACACACAAATACTCAGGACAAACTCTGACATGCAATGGCGTTCATCTGGCCACATCTGAACATCTTAACACCTTTGGCCAACTCTCAAATAACACCAGTTGGTACGACATCTAGGTGTCGCAGGAGCGAATTTTCTACAATTGAACACTATATACTATACTATGTACTGTACTTATACTATACAACACTATGCTATAACAATACTGTACACAATAAAGATAACAATACAATTCAAACCCGTTAATCGATGGTGAGAAGGACCGGCCGGGCCTGGGGGAGAGACACCCTTAGAACAGGTAGAACTGGGGCGCTGTCACCAAGGTTTGCTGCTGTTAGCACATAAGTGAGTTTTCAGAGGACTGCATTTGGTTCAACCTGCATCCGCTCTTTTTCTGAATTTCATTTCCCCACCACCACCACATTACATTACATTACAGTCATTTAGCAGATGCTGTTATCCAAAGCGACTTACAATTGTGTGTTTCAACAAAGGAAGGTAAGAGAACAACTCGTCACCTGAAGTCAAAAGTGCAATTCATTTCTAACAAGTCTCCAATAACTGAACCAGTGCTCAGGTAGAAGTACAATAATTCAGGTAAAAGTGTAAGGGAAAAGTACAATAAGTTGGCAAAGAATATATAACAATATCTAGAAAAATATCTACCTATCTCTAATATGTAATCTACTTAGATAATTGACTTAGCGCTACGAGGAAGGATCCGGGATGTGTGTCCTGAAGAGATGGGTTTTCAGCCTACGGAGGAAGAAGGGTAGTGACATCCGTGGGGAGTTTGTTCCACCAAATTGGGGCCAGGACGGAGAGGAGCCGTGACCCCGTAGATCGGCCACATGGGCCCCTAAGTGAGGGGGCAAGTAGACGGCCCGAAGAAGCCGAGCGAAGTGGACGGGTTGTAGGCCTTGACAATTGCCTGGAGGTAGGATGGAGCAGTTCCTTTTACTACATTGTAGGCTAGCACCAAGGTCTTGAACTGGATGCGAGCAGCTACAGGTAGCTGCAGTGTAGAGTCCAAAGGAGGGTAGATGTGTGGGAGTACTTGGGGCGGTTGAACGCCAGGCGAGCTGCAGCTTTCTGAATGAGATCCAGGGGCCTGATGGCAAATGCCGGGCCACCAGCAAGGAGGGAGTTGCAGTAGTCCAGCCGGGAGATGACAAGAGCCTGGATGAGCACCTGCATAGCCTTTTCAGTGAGAAAAGGCCAAATCCTCCTGATGTTGTAGAGGCGGAATCTGCAGCGTGTCACTGATGCAATATTTGTCGAGAACGACAGTTGGTCGTCCAGGGTCACACACAGATTCCTTGCGGTCCGAGTAGGTGTCACCACAGCGTCATCAATGGTGACAGCCAGGTCTCGGTGAGGACAGCCCTTTGCTGGGAAGAACACTAGCTCAGTCTTGTCCAGGTTGAGCTTTAGGTGGTGCATCGACATCGACTTGGAGATGTCTGCTAAGCATGCGTGTTTCCTCTTGCATGTCCGAGGGGGGAAACGACAAGACCAGTTGGGTATCATCAGCATAGCAGTGATAGGATAAATCATGGGAGTGGATAACAGGACCAAGGGACATTGTGTAGAGGGAGAAGAGAAGAAGACCCAGGACCGATCCATGTGGAACCCCAGTATTCAGTCTGCGCTGTTCTGACACAGACCCTCCCAGTGCCACCTGGTAGGAGCGACCCGTCAGGTAGGATGCAAACAAGGAGAGAGCAGAGCCCGAGACACCCATCCCCTCAAGGGTGGAGAGGAGAATCTGCTGGTTCAAGTCAAGTCAAGTCAAGTTTATTGTCACTGAAGTGTCAAGGCACTAGACACTTATTTGCAATACCTGATGACAGACAGCGGTTATAAAAAAAAGATAAGATAAAAACAGAATAGAATAAAATAAGTAAAAAAAGTACAAAAGTGTATGAAGTTAAATATATAAAAGTAAAAATGCAATTCATAAAATGCAATATATCGGCACAGAAAAAGAGCAATATGTATATATAAATCAATGTAATAAAATATACATTGATATGTGCTATACGCCCTTGTTCAGCAGCCTGATGGCCTGACTGTGGCAGCTATCTCTAAGCCTATTTGTGCGGCACTGCGGTATCGCCTGCCTGACGGTAAAAGTGAATACAGTTTGTGGCTTGGGTGGGCATTGTCTTTTATGATGCGTTTGGCCTTGGCCACGCATCACTGGTTGTATATATCCAGGAGGGAGGGGAGCTCACCTCCAACGATATACTGGGCCGTCCGCACCACCGTTTGAAGTGATCTGCGCTTGAGTGCGGTGCAGTACCCGTACCCCCCATGGGGGCCTATGCTGAATTTCCTCAGACGCCTGAGGAAATACAGGCATTGTTGGGCCCTTTTCACAACGTATGTGGTGTGCGTGGACCATGTGAGGTCCTCGGAGATGTGCACACCGAGGAACTTGAAGCTGCTGACCCTCTCTACTGCAACACCGTCGATGGAGATAGGGCCGTACTCTCCTCTCTGCTTCCTGTAGTCCACAATCAGCTCCTTGGTCTTCTTGACGTTGAGGGCGAGGCTGTTCTTCTTGCACCACTGCTCCAGGGATCCAACTTCCTCCCCGTAGGCTGTCTCGTCGTCGCCGGCGATCAGGCCCATCACTGTCGTGTCATCAGCAAACTTGACGATGACGTTGCTGTGCATAGCCATGCAGTCGTGGGTGTAGAGGGAGTAGAGGAGAGGGCTCAGCACCCATCCCTGGGGGGCTCCCATGTTGAGGGTCAGTGGCTCTGAGGTTGTGCTGCCCATCCTCACCACCTGGCGGCGGTCCGACAGGAGGTCCAGTATCCAGCACGTGGATGGGGGCACCCCTAGACCTCTAAGCTTGGTGTCGAGCTTGGCAGGAACTATCGTGTTGACCGCTGAGCTGTAGTCCACAAACAGCATTCGCACATAAAAGTTCTTTCCCTCAAGGTGGGAAGGGGCAGTGTATTTAGCTCTCCTGGGAGGGAGGTAGAGGAGTTCTCTACACAACTGGTTCTCCCTCTGAAGTTTGTTATCATCTGTAGCCCCTGCCACATACCCCTCGCATCTTGGCTCTTAAATTTCTCCTCCACTCTGTCCTTGTACCGCTTGGCAGTGATGATGGTCTTTCGGAGGTCGTAACGGGCTCTCGTATATTCCTCCATATTCCCGGAGCCAAAGGCGGCATTACACGCGTGTAGGGCTGCGCAAACCGCCGTTAATCCACGGTTTCTGGTTGGGATATATCCGAACCGACTTGGTCTGAACAACTTCATCTATAAACTCCTTGATGAACCCGGTGACGAGGACGCGTACTCGTTGATGTTATTGTCCGAGGTAACGCGGAAACATTTGCCAGTCTGCGCGATCAAAACAAACCTGCCAGTCCGATTGGTCCGACCAGCATTGGACCTCCCTCACAGCGATTGGTTGCTGCTTCAGTCTCTGCCTATAGGCGGGGAGTAGCTGGATAGAGCGGTCGTCTGATTTGCCGAACGGTGGGCGGAGGAGGGCCTTGTAGCCATCACGGAAGGGAGTGTAGCAGTGGTCGAGGATCCGCTCACCCTGTGTGTTGCTCGTTATGTGTTGGTAGAACGTCGGGAGAACCTTCTTCAGGTTCGCCTTGTTGAAGTCCCCCGCCATGATGAGAGCAGCCTCAGGGTGTTCCGACTCCTGTTCGCTGATAGCCCCATACAGTTCCTTCAGCGCTATGTCCGTGTTGGCTTGTGTGGGAATGTAAACAGCAGTCACGGTTACCACTGTAAACTCCCGAGGTAGCCAGAATGGACGGCATATAAGCATCAGGTACTCCAGGTCCGGGAAACAGAAAGACTTGAGGGGATGTACATGACTTTGGTTGCACCAAGATCTGTTTATCATGAGACATACCCCTCCTCCGCGATCTTTACTGGAGAGAGCCTTTGTTCTGTCCGCTTGGTGGACGGAAAATCCTGTCGGCTCGATAGCTGCATCGGTAACCCCCTCCGACATCCATGTCTCCATAAGGCAGATGATACAGTTGTCCTTAGTTTCTCGGTGGAATTGAATACGAGCCTGTAGCTCGCTTAACTTATTAATCGCTGCAGACAGGTCCAGGAGTATCAGGACTGAGGAGAGCGTATTCTCTCTAGCAGCATGGAGCAACTCAGTCACTGCCAGAAGGGCAGTTTCTGTCAAGGGACCTGCCTTAAAACCAGATTGGTCCAAGAGGCAGTTGATCCAAGAGGCAGTTCTGGTGGAGATACAAGGACAATTTGTTAAAGACAGCACGTTCAACAGTTTTGGATAAGAAGGGCAAAAGGGATACCGGTCTGTAGTTCTTGAGTTCAGAGGGGTCGAAAGTTAGTTTCTTCAGGAGGGGGGTGACTGGCAGTCTTGAAAGCAGCGGGAAAGCATCCAGACGTCAGAAATGACTTGATAATGTGTGTCAGGAAGGGCAGGAGTTCAGGCGCAGTAGAGGTGGATGGAGGAGGGAGGAAAAAGTATCAAACAGTTTTTTAGGATTAGATGCTTCACTTTGAATTTTGGAACAGTAAAATGCAGCTTTTGCGGATGAAAGCGGAGAAGGAGAAGTTCGACAGGAGCCCTTGAAGATGGAGAACGTCCTTTGGGGTTTTTACTTTCTTCCACCTGCGCTCTGCCTCTCTGAGGCGGAGCCTCTGCGTACGCAATAAGTTCGACAACCAGGGGGCACGTGGAGAGTGTCCAGAGAGGAGGTAGAGAGAAGAAGGTCAGTGGCAATATCAGGGGGTAGAACAGAGAACGAATCAGGAGGAGGGAGGGCAGAGAGAACAGAAGAGGAGAGATCGGCAGGGGTGAGTGTATGGAGATTGCGACGGGACGTCACCATCTGGGTAGGGGGAAGGTGGGAGGGGGGGGAAGGGAGGAAGAGGGAGAAGTACATGAAGAAGTGATCGGATAGATGGAGAGGAGTAACTGAAAGGTTTACTGTATCGCAGTGTCTGGTGAAGATGAGGTCCAGCTGGTTGCCGGCCTTGTGGGTTGGAGGAGATGGGCAGCTGGAAAGGTCGAAGGAGGCAAGGAAGGAGAGAAGTGGGTCCAACTTCTCAGTCAAGATGTTAAAGTCACCAAGAAGGATGAGCTCCTCCAGGAAGTCAGGGCCGGGTGGACAATAAACAACTGCAATAATGAGCTTAAATGGAAAACAAACAGTTACAGCATGAAATTCAAATAAAGAGGGGGAGAACTGTAAGTTTGTACCACCGCCTCGTCTTGCGACTCTGGGGGTGTGAGAAAAAGAGTACATATCTGACAAAGCAGCAGGCGAGGCAGTTTTTTCAGGGCTGATCCAAGTCTCAGTAAGAGCAAGGAAGTTCAGGGCAAGCATGGATGCATAGCCTGAGATGAACTCATTTTTCTGCACTACCGACTGGCAATTCCAAAGCCCCCCAGTTACCACTAGCTCGACATGGGTAGACAGAGTAGGGTAAATGAGGTTTGTGGGATCACGGCGGCGCCTGGGTGTGACCCAGCGTCTGTGTGACATCCGCAAAGAAGTGTGTACCGCAATGCCCCACATGGTAGATTACAGTACAATAAAATGCCGACCTGAGAGCTCAACCTGATTAGCAACACAAATATACTCCGACTATTCCAGATGAGTCAAGAAGTTAATTTCAGTTGAAACAAACACTACCACCACCACCACCAACCCAGCCCCCACCCCACCCCCTCTACCCTACCACTACCACCCCCCTCTACCCTACCACTACCACCCCCTCTACCCTACCACTACCACCCCCTCTACCCTACCACGGACACCCCCCTCTACCCTACCACTACCACCCCCTCTACCCTACCACTACCACCCCCTCTACCCTACCACGGACACCCCCCTCTACCCTACCACGGACACCCGATTCTGTCAAAATCACATCCCAGCAGTCTGGGATAACGCCGTGTTCTTCTTTTCTCTCTCTGCACGAATAAATAGAGCAAATCTAAATAAAGAGCTTGTCGGTAAGGCCGGTCTGATGAATTATTTTGACAGGCATCATATGATGTTTAATCGGCTGTTGCTCAGTGGTGCATACGTGTGTGTGTGTGTGTGTGTGTGTGTGTGTGTGTGTGTGTGTGTGTGTGTGTGTGTGTGTGTGTGTGTGTGTGTGTGTGTGTGTGTGTGTGTGTGTGTGTGTGTGTGTGTGTGTGTGTGTGTGTGTGTGTGTGTGTGTGTGTGTGTGTGTGTGTGTGTGTGTGTGTGTGTGTGTGTGTGTGTGTGTGTGTGTGTGTGTGTGGTGTGTGTGTGTGTGTGTGTGTGTGTGTGTGTGTGTGTGTGTGTGTGTGTGTGTGTGTGTGTGTGTGTGTGTGTGTGTGTGTGTGTGTGTGTGTGTGTGTGTGTGTGTGTGTGTGTGTGTGTGTGTGTGTCAGTAGGCAGTGCGCCTACTGAACTGCTGGGAGTGCTGCCACTTTCACTTTCATAACATTGTCTTTAACATTACACTTACATACTTTGCTGGACTTTCTGCTGGCAGGCGCGCTAAACTGTAAGAACAAAGATAGCCAGGCGCTATTAGTGGCCGTTTGGATAAAGAGCAATGTCTTGCTTTTGTCAGAAATCATTGCAGTGATACGTTTGGGTTCGGGGCTTTCAGAAGATCTCTCGTTTTGGCAATATGCTAATTCTAATACACTGTGCACTGTCAGACCTCTTCGCTCGTCAAAGGTTAAACAGTGATGTGGAATACAGAGCAGAAATAACACACATAATGTACAATGCAACGTAACTAAAGTAAATTGCTCCGCCAAAATGTTTGCCTGTAGAAGAGACACTTTGGGCCCTAATGGGCTACTTGCACAAACACTTCCGCATTCTACTTAATACGACTTAATACTGCTCGACTGTATCCGGTTCAATGGCGACATTCTTCACCCGGTGTTTACAAGAACTCCCAAAGTTGAACATCACCGATGTTCACCGGATTTGTATGATGACCAAAGCCCCAATAAGCAATTTGGATAAAGGTTTTAAATTGTATGCGGCATACATACACAACTAGGAAGGTAAAAAAACAACTGTTAACTGACTGACTAATGACACTTATCTGTTATTTTATTCAGTGTCCAATAAAGACAGGCTGTCAGGGCAGTTGTGAGAGCTTTGTGCTACAGGACAATGAGGAAGAGTGAGACCCCACACAGTTTAAGTGTAGGCAGGAAGCTGTGTAACTTTGTTCATCCTTGCTCAGTGGTGCATTATAGATAAGTTTATTCCTAAAGACTCACCAACTTGAATGTTTTGCCTGTCTCCCTGCACATTGGTTAGATAATTTGATAAACTTTTCCATGAAGCAGGTTATATTTCTAAATCTTTTCTTTTTCTTAGATTACGCTTTGCGATTCATCGTCAGTGGTGCTGATGCACAGCCAATGCTTCTGTGTGGCAGGCACTGTTTTGTGCAATCACATAGTGGCATTGCTGTTCCAAACAGTTGTGCAACGAATACACATGGATCGACAGTGAAAAGATCAATTAGAGAAAAAGCTGACCAAATATTTGTCTACCTATACATGCCAAGATACCTGTCTTTGAGAAATGAACATGAGCAAAACCCAGGTTCTTCAATGAAAGATTAGAATGACAAAAATGTTATAAAATATTCTATTACAGTTCATTTTTCAATCATGTTTTTTTAGCCAATATGTTACAATAGTTCAATATGTTATATGTACAATATGTTACAATGTTAATTTTTACAAAATGATACAAATGACTTTACATTCAACAGTTTGCTTACATTGATGTTTGTGTACATAAGATTTACAGAATGTTTAAAAAAAATGATCTGCCACTGGAATAAACAAAATTCACTGAATTAAATTACAAAAACCTGGTGTTGAACCAATGCTTTACTTAACCCATCCCTTAACCAATGCCTTGTTTTGGTAGTTTGACAACAGGCATGCCACTGTAAACGTTTGGCTAATGTTTCCTGCATGGGAAAGGGGGATGACGCCATCAAACAATTTGTTTTCTTTGATTCTCCCAATGACTCATTCCACATGTACTTACTCTGAGTTGTGCTATTGATTGTGTTTCAGTAACCTGGTATGCAGGCATCTGATTTTGCTTTGACAGAAATGGTGGGCAGTATATTTTACACTTAACACAACCACTAATGAGGAAGCCCTTGTCAACCATCACTGCCATTTCTTCCGTGAGCAACTTGGCCAACCCTGACTGTTTGAATAGCTCTTTGTCACTCACTGACCCAGCGTAAAGTAAGGAGACAAATGTGACTACATTGTGCCCATGTGGGGCTATGCCAATCAGGCCTTTCATGGTCTCTCTCTCTCTCTCTCTCTCTCTCTCTCTCTCTCTCTCTCTCTCTCTCTCTCTCTCTCTCTCCCCCCCCCTCCTTCTCTCTCCCGTCCTCTGGCATTCACTCTCTCTCCTTATCTTTGTCACATTCCATCTCTCTATCTCATGTTCACTCTCATTGTGTCCCTTTCATTCATTATTCTCATTTTCACATTCAAGTTCAGGTCTTTTATTGTCGGACCCACAGAACAACACAGGGCATTGCAATTATAATGACACGTCACTGACAAGTACCTATTTAGGGCAATATAAATATACAAGAAATGGTAATAAGTCATGTTCAAAAGCATTCATGCCTCTCCCTCACTCCCCCCCCCCCTTACCTGTGCAGTTGCGTTTAAGTGTTTATTTTATTAATATTTCTTGCTTTTAATGTTGTATTATTTTATTTATTTTATTTATTTTATTTATTTTTATTTATTTTATTTATTTTATTTATTTTTATTTATTTTATTTATTTTATTTATTTTATTTATTTTTATTTATTTTATTTATTTTATTTATTCTATTTGTGTGCAGTATGTTCTCTGCATCAGTGTAAAGCTGTAAACAGCTTGCTTTCAATGATCTAATAAAGATATGTAGAAGTAATGTATTTTTCCCACCCTCCCTCCTTCCCTCTCTCTCTCCCTCCCTCCCGGCCTTTCTCACTCTCTCTCTCTACCTTCCTCTCTCTCTCTCTCCCTCTCTCTCCCTCCCTGTCTGGTGTAGAAGTGGGACCGCCTAGTGGCTTACGTGTGCGTCAGAAGCTTATTTACCTGCGTCCCCACACTTCAGTCAGTGTAAATATTCCCCATGAGAGGAGGGAGGCCTGTCAGATGAGCAGCGCTCTTCATCACACAACCCTCCGCTGTCAAGGCCTAATGCCCAGGTGTAGATCACCCAGCCTGGTGGCCGTGTTGTTGCCTGCTATGAGGTGGGAAGAGAGGGGGGGAGGGATCCGGTGGGTATTGCAGCAGTTATATGAGGGTCAATATGAAATAAATAATAAACATGGAAATTCTTACAACATAGCCTGTCTATGTATCTATAACTACCGTCATTTCCAGACTATTGAGCGCACCTGAATATAAGCCGCACCCACTGAATATAAAAAATGAATTATTTTGAACATAAATAAGCCGCACATGTCTATAAGCCGCAGGTACCTACCGGTACATTGAAACAAATGAACTTTACACAGGCTTTAACGAAACACGGCTTGTAACAAAAATAAAAAATTAGCGGCAAACAGTAGCCTACCAAGAAAGTCATTGGTCACTATCTTCCTCCTCCTGTGCACTGAAACCACTGAAGTCATCTCCTTCGGTGTCGGAGTTGAGTAGCCTCAGAATTGCTTCATCCGATGTTGGATCGTTTTCATTGTTCTCGCTCTCGTCACTTTCATCCGGAGGCAAATTCCCCGCTCTCCCCGATCTGTGTCTCTCTCTCACTCTCTGTCTCTCTGTCTCTCTCTCTCTCTCTCTCTCTCTCTCTCTCTCTCTCTCTCTCTCTCTCTCTCTCTCTCTCTCTCTCTCTCTCTCTCTCTCTCTCTCTCTCTCTCTCTTTCTTATTCAAATTCATGCGATGCCTTAAATAGTGGGATGCACGCGCGGGTATCCTACGCGCAACACACACACACACACACACACACACACACACACACACACACACACACACACACACACACACACACACACACAGTCAATTCCTCACGCTGCAGTTTCCAACGTCTTATCATCGACTCATTAAGACCCAGCTCCCGTGCAGCAGCTCTATTTCCTTTTCCAATAGCCAGATCGATCGCCTTCAACTTGAAAGCTGCAACATATGCATTTCTCCGTGTCTTTGCCATGATGAGGGTGACAAATTGTCTACCGTAATCAGAATGATGGGAAGTTTGAGCGCGCTCGCAAAACTCTGATTGGCTATTCACCAGTGCAGAGAGCTCTGCTGATTGGTTCACAGAGCCTCCGGCTAGACCCGCCCTAAGGGAGGATCGTCCTCCCTTACTGCCGTACACACTCATGTTAAAAACCAGGACTCAACGGCCGCTCGGGTCCTGCAGTTTTATAATGGTCTTTAATAGGGAGCTTGGGGAGGATGCACTTTTGAAGTGTTACAATAGTGATATTATCAGTAATTTCACAGATTAATCTGTTAAATGTATGTCTTTTTTATTGCCTTGTTTATTTTTCGCTTAATTTTAGGAAGGATTCAAGATTCAAGATTCAAGATAACTTTATTTATCCCGAGGGAAATTAAGGTGCCACAGTTGACACAGGGGGAATAAATGCACACACAAAAATAATAATACCTAAAAGCTAAAAACTAAATAACAACAACTAACTAAACAAAACTAGTATAAACAAAATATAACTAAAATAACTCTAAATGAAATCTAAATGTATTGATAGATGAATAGATGAATTGCACGATTTACAGTAATATTACAGTAATACGTAGGTATATACAATACACAACAATACGTATAGTGCAAATTGGCAGTAATAATATATTAATAAATAACTCAGATGAATACTGAAAAAGTGACATGTGAAAAGTGAAAAGTGAAATTGAATTACAGTGCAAAATTACAGTGAAAGGATTTACAGTGCGTCGACCAAACAATAATAATAATAACAGTGCGTTGGCCTCAGGTCACTGAGTCTCCACTGTCCCTCTCACAACCCGAGGTAGATGAATTATAGAGAGTGGTGGCCACAGGAAGAAAGGACTTCCTATGGCGTTCTGTGGTACACCTGGGTGGAATGAGTCTGTTGCTGAAGGTGCTTCTATATGAGGTCAGCACCTGATGGAGAGGGTGAGAGTTGTTGTCAAGGATACTACGCAGCTTGCGCAGCATCCTTCTCTCAGACACTACCAACAAGAAGTCCAGCTGGACCCCCAAGACAGCGCCAGCCTTCCTGACAATCCTGCTGATCTTGTTGGCGTCTGCTGACCTCAACCTGCTTCCCCAGCACACGACACAGGAGAAGATGGCACTGGCTACCACCAACTGGTAGAACATGTTCAGCATCTTGTTACAAACGTTGAAGGAGCGGAGCCTCCGCAGGAAGTAGAGACGGCTCTGGCCCTTCTTGTATACAGCCTCAGAGTTCTTGGCCCAGACCAGTTTGTTGTCCAGGTGAACTCCCAGGTATGATGGTCCTCCCTTTCCTCAATGGACGAGCCTCCACTGCTGTATCTAGTTATCTGTGTTACTGTATCTAGGTATTAATGTATCAATATCTATGTATCTTTGTATCTGTATCAATGTAGTTGTACATACATATATATACCTAGGTATCTAGGTATCTATGTATCTGTATCTCAATATGAAATAAAGTACACTCATAATAATCATGGGAATACTTACAACTTGACCTGTCTATGTATCTATATTGAGGTATCTGTATCTAGGTATCTAGGAATTAGTATGTAAGTATCTGTATCTAGGTATCTATATATAGATTTCTATCTAGATATCTATGTATGTATATCTATGTATCTAGGTATCTTTATCAAGGTATCTAGGTATCTTCATCTAGGTATCTAGGTATCTGTATCTAGGTATCTATGTAACTGTATCTAGGTATTTATCTATCAATATCTAGGTATCTTCTATCTGTATATATGTATATACGTAACTGTATCTATGTATCTGTATATAGGTATCTACGTGAGGATGCATTTGTCCAAAGTGACTTACAATGGTGCATTCAACAAAGGAAGGTAAGATAACTACTAGTCACCAGAAGTCAAAAGTGCATTTCATTCGTAAAGTCTCCAAGAACTGAACCAGTGCTCAGGTAAAAGTAAAATAAGTTGGCAAACAATAGAACAAGATCTAACTAACTAACAAGCAACAATCTACTACATTAGTACATTTGTAAAAAGTACTTATGTATCTGTATCTAGGTATCTATGTATCTGTATCTAGGTATCTACGTTCCTGTATCTAGGTATCTAAGTATCTAGGTATCTGTGTCTAAAAATACAAAGAAAGAGCTGCCTCCAGACAATTAGCAGATCTTGGAAAGATATATATACAGTATGTAATAGCTATCTTTATATCTGTATATATGTATCTATCTATTTCACTGAATCTATGTATCTATCTGTGCATCTACTTTGTGATTGGTGATGGTGTTGTTGGGTTGGTGGTGGTATGCACTGCTGTCCTCTGCAGGCTACTTTCTACTTATTAAATCACACAGATTGCTCATGTCAGGACCACCGCACCCACCCACCCCTCTCCTCTCCCCTCCCCTGCCCCAAGGCGGGTCACGCTGTCTGTGTGTCATTTCCCACCAGTTATGGAATGACACAACCCTCCCCTTCCCCTCTTCCTCCCGCTATAACACTGGTTTGCTGACGACACGACAGTGATGGGCCTGATCGCCGGCAACGACGAGACAGCCTACAGGGAGGAGGTCGGATCGCTGGAGCAGTGGTGCCAGGAGAACAGCCTCGCCCTCAACGTCAAGAAGACCAAGGAGCTGATCGTGGACTTCAGGAAGCAGAGGAGAGAGCACAGCCCTATCTCCATCGATGGTGTTGCAGTAGAGAGGGTCAGCAGCTTCAAGTTCCTCGGCGTGCACATCTCCGAGGACCTCACATGGTCCACGCACACCACACACGTGGTGAAAAAGGAACATCTGTAGAAATTCAGCATGGGCCCCCGCATCCTGAGAACATTCTATAACGGCACCATCGAGAGTGTTCTTACAGGGTGTATCACCGCCTGGTACGGGAACTGCACCACACTCGAGCGCAGAGCGCTTCAAAGGGTGGTGCGGACGGCCCAGTATATCGTTGGAGGTGAGCTCCCCTCCCTCCTGGATATATACAATCAGCGGTGCGTGGCCAAGGCCAAACGCATCATAAAAGACATTGCCCACCCCAGCCATGAACTGTACTCACTTTTACCGTCAGGCAGGCGATACCGCAGTATCAAGTGCCGTACAAATAATAATAATAATAATAATAATGTGAGGGTGGAGGTCTACGGGGAGTCACAGGAAACACAGCATAGGGAGGGGTATGGTGAGTAGGGGGAGATGAGGGTTGAGGTCTACGGGGAGTCACAGGGAATACAGCATAGGGATGGGTATGGTTAGTAGGAGAAGAGGAATGACGAGAAGAGGTCCCTCTCCGCAAGTCGTTGGCCATGCCTGGAGAGGAGAGTGGTGTGATGCTGGCATCACAACAGAGAAAGAGAGCGCGAGAGCGAGAGCGAGAGCGCGAGAGAGAGAGAGAGAGAGAGAGAGAGAGAGAGAGAGAGAGAGAGAGAGAGAGAGAGAGAGAGAGAGAGAGAGAGAGAGAGAGAGAGAGAGAGAGAGAGAGAGAGAGAGAGAGAGAGAGAGAAAGACACACACACACACACACACAGGCGCAGTGTACCTGTCAACTCTTTTAAATGACTACCCTTGTTGTTGGGAAGGGTAATGCTGAGATCAGCGCTGCAACGTTGCAGAACCCCATAGCGCGGCTGTCACAATATGAAGTTTTGGGCAGCCGGGCAAAGTTGTCGAGTCGGTGGCGCCCGCCCAAACGGACGCCAGGCGGCCGTGGAACTGAATCAAAATGATCAACAAACGAGAAGATTAGTTTGCTTGTATATTTGGGGGGGGGGATTTTTTTTTCTGTCATGGATGGGATTTGTGTCTGCCTTCCGTCTGCATTTGCCGCGAGTCAGCAATTATGTTGACTTTATAGCTTCTCCATTTCTCTCTCTCTCACTCACTCACTCACACACACACACACACACACACACACACACACACACACACACACACACACACACACACACACACACACTTGCACACACACAAACACAAATTGACAGGATAAAGAAAGTGTGATGTTTGGAAGCCTAAGCTCTGGCATTACAAACAAAATGAATCTTCAGTTACATTTTTCTGCTGTACAACTTCAGAGTGATGAATGCCGTTGGCTCTGGGCCACGGACAATGGAGATTAAAAAGTGTCCTTGAGACCAAGGCACTTCTTTTGGCCTCAAGCGTGAGCAGGGGGGGAGGGGGGGAGGCTGTAAACCACTCACGCATCACTGCTTCATCATAGTGAAGGTTTTTTTTTTTAAACTATTGATGAGATCTGAAACACAATGTAGTGAAAGGAAAAAATAAGCTCTCAATATAATGTCCCCCAAATTCACACATGTTATTCATTTTTGGCCAACTCGCAACACTACCACACTAATGGGACTACAAAAGACATGGTGTGAAGGATATGGACAGATACATTATCACATGGCATAGTTTATACATTTGGCCCGAGGACAACATACTCTCTGTTTTTATTATCTTGGGGCCCTCCCCGGGATAAACATAACACATCGATTTATTTTGTTCTCAGACATAAAAACCCAACATCTCCTTGACGGAAAGCCGAAGAATTATGAGAAGCGCTCCAGTCTTGTGCTTTCTGACGTCATTTATACACATCTCGCTCACTCTTTTTATAGTTAACCGGCTCCTGTGGACCGCTGGCTGTCATGAAGTCATGAATGAGTCATGAATCTTCAGAGTTTAGTCAAGGAGAGAGGAGGGGGACAAGTCGGATTGGTTCATTCATTCCACGTCAGGCCCCTTTTATTTGGGGTAAAATTTGGGATCCAGCACTTATATGCTGTTTGAGCAAAACTCCTGAGGAGGGGGGGGGGGGGGGGGTGTGGAGAGCCTTGGGTCGGAACAAAAAAACTGCAAGGGGCGGAATTTAGCCTTGTTTCCTGTTTCGTGACCGAGATATTCTACCGAAGAAAAAAATTTTTGCAAAAAGGATGCAGATTTCAGAAGGGAATATTAACACGTGTATTTCTGTATGCTTTGCCGGCAATTTTTTTTTTCATGATTTAAGACGAAGGCGAAATTAAGAGAATATCAACAGTCTTACTTATGGGAGAATCTAAAACTCATGTACCTGTTCTACTCCCATGCTAAGGTCTCTGTGTTAATCCACATAGGCCCTGAACTCGGATCATATGTATATGCAATCTATAGTGTAGAGCTGCAGATATACTGTAGCCCGCCGGAGCAGTGTATCTTTAGTTCCGGTTTATGCATTCAGCTTGGCATTCACCATGGCGGACAGTTATCGCTGGACAACATCGCTGCACAACCTTCCAAAAGTCGGTCAAGACGATGTGGTTCGACTAGTGAATGAACACTCTACAGTGCAGGAGTCTAAACTGGAAAAAGGATACAAGTTATTTTACGAGAAGTTGATCTTCAAGTATAGAGGTAAGTGCTTAGATTCTGTTTTGTCACCGCTAGCTTGCTAGCTTGTAAGGTTTAATGAAAATGACCAGTGTGTCAGATAAGTTCAACTACAGACAGAACGGTATCCATTCGGTGTATACTGGTGTGTATTTATATATATACACACCATTATACACCGAATAATGGATACCGTTCTCTGTGCTGTGTATATATATTTATATGTATATACAGAGTGCTTAGATTCTGTTGTCACCGCTAGCTTGCTAGCTCGTAAGGTTTAATGAAAATGACCAGTGTGTCAGATAAATTCAACTATAGACAGAACGGTATCCATCATTCGGTGTGTGTGTGTATATATATATATATACACACCGAATAATGGATACCGTTCTCTGGCTATATATATATATATATATATATATATACATATATATACAGAGTGCTTAGATTCTGTTGTCACCGCTAGCTTGCTAGCTCGCAAGGTTGGTGTCAGATAAGTTCAACTACAGACGGAGAACGGTATCCATTATTCGGTGTGTGTGTGTGTGTGTGTATGTATATAGATATATATATATATCTATATACACACACAGAGAGTGCTTAGATTCGGTTGTGTCACCGCTAGCTTGCTAGCTCGTAGGGTTTAATGAAAATGACCAGTGTGTCAGTTCAACTACAGACAGAGAACGGTATCCATTGTTCTGTGTGTATATACTGTATATATATATGTATGTATGTATATATATGTATATATGTATGTATGTGTGTGTGTATATATATATATATGTATCTATATCTATGTGTATATATGTATATCTATATCTATGTGTATATATGTATATCTATATCTATGTGTATATATGTATATCTATATCTATGTGTATATCTATATCTATGTGTATATATGTATATCTATATCTATGTGTATATCTATATCTATGTGTATATCTATATATATATGTATATCTATATATATATGTATATGTGTGTGTGTGTATATATCCTGCTCCATGTCTGCTGTTGCAGATTCTCTCATTTTTTGTACATTCACTCATTTTTTTTCTCCATTTCTAGATTGTGCAGTTAAATACACCCGTGCAGTTAAATGGATGCTCCTGTTTGTGTGCTGCTGGAAAGGTGTTGTGTAATCACGTGGTCGCACTCCTATTCCAGACGGCTCACTACAGCATCATGGGGTGAAAAGTGTGCAAACACCACTGGCCTGCACCAGTGAGATTCAGTCATGGCACCGACCAAGGACACAGGTATGTTTTGTCTGGATCCCTCAGATATAGCTATACATACTGTATCGACTACTCAAAGATGTTTAAGATTCTAGCATTTAAGACTCGCAAGACCAACACATCACTTAAAGTGTATACATTTGCATGGAGTTTCCCTCTATTTCTCAAAGCAGCAGTTCCCTGAAGAGGGATGTACAATATGACTTGCGTGTTGAATTATCCCGATATTCTCTGACACTTGCAACAGCATCTATTTTCTTTTTGTGTCATTCCAGGGGATAAGTCCGGAACCCATGGATGAACTTGTGGTCCGGAAGCCTAAGGCTCCTGGACGCAGCAGTGTCAAATCCACGCTGTATCGAGCCTATGCAGGTATGTTTATCATTTTTATTAATTTCATCACTTATTGTGTAGTTTTTTTTAGAACATGGGCATAATATTTAAACCTTCAGATGGTGCTTTACTGATTTAATTGACTGATGAATGGTTCCTGTTACTTGTGTTTGTAGGACCCCTTCCTGACCCTGCAGTGCTGTCCTTAGGGGCCAACCTACGACACCTTCAACCACAACCTGGAATATGCAAGATCTTGTGTGGCCTGTTAGGCCTATATCACGTTAGATTAGAACGCCGGAAGTACCCGTTAAAAATCGCTGAAGCAGTGTATCCCAAGTTCCGGTTAATGCATTCAGCTTGGCATTCACCATGGTGGACAGTTATTGCTGGACAACATCGCTGCATAACCTTCCAAAAGTCGGTCCAGACGATGTGGTTCAACTAGTGAATGAACACTCTTCAGTGAAGAAGTCTAAATCCGAATCATACAATTCCCCGACATTGTCTTGTGGCTCTATCTGGATATATCGCCATATAACACATACATTTACATTTCATTTAGTTATATTTTGTTTATACTAGTTTATTTTGTTATTTGTTTTTAGGTATTAGTATACTTTGTGTGCATTTATTCCCCCTGTCTCAACTGTTGCACCTTAATTTTCCTCCGGATAAATAAAGTCATCTTGAATCTTGAATAACGAAGGTGATTTTGTGTAGAAGCAGAGGTATGCCTATGTATATAATATAGGCGATTTATTTGATGGATTTCAATGTACCTTTTCATTTACGTGTTAATATGTAGTGTGCAGCTGTATATTTTCTAAAAGGGAATGCCTGTTATTCTTGTGAATATGAGTTGTCTTAAAATAAAAGTGCTTGTGACATACTTGTGGCATTGAGTTAAAACCGAATTTGTATAAAATACCTATAGATAGAGATATGTATATATCTATATAGATATATATCTATATATATATAGATATATATATATATAGATGGAGATATGTATATATCTATATATATCGTATATCGCGACGCAGCCAAAAAATACCGGGTTTTGGTCCGTATCGCCCAGCCCTACTTTTGGGACCAGTGCTTTAAATCACACACATACCCGACAATATGTGGCTCTATTCGGATGAGAGATGGAGTGTGTGTGGGGGTCAGGACCAGTGCTTTTAATCACACACATACCCGACATTATTAGCCTATTCCGCCCACCTTTCGAGACGTATATGCTCTCCTTGTCAAAGTGCAAACTGCAGACATACGCGCTACCCCTGAGAACATGAAACGAGGGACCTTCATCCTCCTTATCAGCCTCACACAAGACTTGCGGAGGAGTTTGTCTTTGGGTAATGGTGTAAACGGAGGTAGGGCTGTCTTTGTTTAGACGTTGAGCAGCCGGTACATTACAATAACAGAGGAGAGGAGGCGGCCACGGTTTGTCCCGTATCTGGGGTAACTACCGGAAGAAAGAGTACACTGCTCACGGCTCCGGAAGCAGGAAATGTGATAAAGGCCTATTGCCCCATTTGGGACAAATACAGTGAAAGTTTATGTTGAGGTTGAATAGAATGAATGAATTGCAATAGACAGGCCCAGTTCTAGACCATATAAAGTATCAGACAACACGGAAATAGGGGAACAATCATATCATTAGACTAGAAAACACAGAATACAATTTAAAAAATGATCCACTCCCATATCGACAGGTGTAAAGCATTAAGGAATGCCAGCTTGTGTGTTTGGTGCACATGTTTGATTCCCCAGCTGACCCTGTGGGATCACACACACACACACACATGCACACACACACACACACACACACACACGCATCCACGCACGCACACACACACACACACACACACACACACACACACACACACACACACACACACACACACACACACACACACACACACACACACACACACACACACACACACACACACACAGGGGGAGGAAGGGGTTTGGATGGGTTTGTAAAAGGACTGCCGTGTCAAAAGCAACAAGGAGATGTGTGTAGGTACAGCGGTGGACATCACATTGATTTTCAGTCAACATCTCCCTCACACACACACACACACACACACACACTTTCCTCTGTTTTCAATTATTCAAGCAGCGCAGCTTGAAAGGAGTTCGCTGACTTCCTCAGGGGAGAGGAAGCTACCTCACCTGTTTCACCCCCCCCCCACACACACACACACACCAGGCTGTTCTCATAAGCGAACTTCTGTCAATAATGTCAATCACAGTCATGTTTCCTTGTATTCTCCCTGGAAAATGTAATTGAGATAGTTTCGGCATTATAATATGTTTTGATAACATTTCTAGCAAGAAATGTGTGTTTTACTCTCACACGCTTTGTTCAGTAAATTTATACGTTCTTTAGTTTTTGAGTTATTACGAAGATTTGTTCAGGTTTATATCGTTGCTATGGACGCTGATATTACTGCCGCCTACATAGCTTGCGCCCGGAAGTATTGTTCTGTTACGTTTCATTTTTTAGTTTATTTTTACGTGTATTACTAATCCACTGGATTGCAGTGGCACTGAGCTGCACTGTCTCGTTCAGAAACCACATTATAGGTTTAAAAATATATAAACCACATTATTAACACAAATAAATCCAGGGACGAGACCCGGACGTGTGCAAAGAATTACAATTTGCAGCATGCTGTGTCACACGTTTTGTAGTTCTAATGTGTTTTTCCTATTATTTGAAATTGTGACCAGGAATCTTGCCATCTTATTATAGGGTTTACTGGTCAAGAAACACACTGGCGTTTTTGATTTGATTTGATCTTTCTTATTTGTAAGAGGATGAAATCATGTTTTTTACAGGTTGTGACCCTGCTAAGTGATGCCCCTGATTGGTTTGCCCTTGCTTATGGTAGTAGAGGTCAAGAGCTTTCCAAAACTGTTGATCCCATGTCTGTGGCACGTTTCTTTGGCTTCCCTGTAAGCCTTCAAAGGTGGCACAGGTTCCAGGTTCAAAGGGCACCCCTGAAGAGCAGAACCCCCCACACCTTTCATACTGACATATGTCACTCTCTAGATCAAGACCTTTCCAATGATGTCTTCATGGTTGTCCAACAACTAAGTTAAATTTTCATCTTGCAGGTGTACTTTCTCTGAGCCTTTTAGGGCCAAGCTGGATAAAATCAGTCAAACATGTTTGAAAGGGTATGAAGTAGCCAAATGTGTTCAAGATATGGATTTTTGCATTGTCATACTTTTAAATTTGGATCGGTTTAGACTCAATTTTATTGTTTAACATACATATTTTCCAAATAAATGTATTATTATGACATCTCAACAAGCCTGCAGAGGGCGCTAAAATCCCAACCTAGATTAAATTTAAACCTAAACATGTAAATAATAAGAATTAAATAATTAATCAAAACAAACTGTTCAAAGTAATAAAAGGAGAGCTGATGACTTAAACCAGTGGTCCCCAAACTTTTTTTTAGGAGGGCCAGATCATGTCAGTAAATAGTACTGTGGAGAACAGGTCTACAGTACCTTAGTTCGCCATAACTAACAAACTAAAGATTGTGTACATTCATTGAACAAATATTTTTAAACTTAAGTGCATATTTCTCACGAGAAATGTAATCAAACCGTATTTTAGAGAAAACTTAACATGGGTTTGTATCGTGAAAAAAAAAGTCATAAAAATGTATAAGTGTTATATTTCCCCAGGGCGATTCCACACAGTCTCTGTTTAGTCTCGGTGTCCCGGCATAGTCTACAGTGTCCTGGTGTAGCCTACATTATTCAGGTGTAGTCTAAGGTGTCCTGGTGTAGCCTACGGATTTCTTGTCTATTAACAAAAAAACTAACAAAAATCTTATCTAGTTTTGCTAAGCTGAGTATGTCATTATGGAATGCGAAACATTTTCATGTGTATTTTTTTCATCCAGTACAGTAATGAATGCTTTGTGTGGATGTGATTGTGGTTTCGTACAGATCTCATTCACTTTGTTGAAATACAAACGTCCCAGTTGAAGACAAAGAAATATATCATACATCATCTATCCATCCATGCCGATGAGGAAACCCAATTCAGAAAGAGAAAGAGAAATATGTGTAACATCTCTTCTCATCGCCAAGAAACCCAGAGAAGTGTGTGTGTGTGTATGTGTGTGTGTCAGCCCCCAATGTGTCAAGGTGCAAACCGCAGGTACAAACCGGCCACTGCTCCATCGAACAAGAGCCGAGAGAACCCAGCAATCTGCTCTTAATCTGGCATCCCAGGATACTTCATCCCTATCGATGGCTTTCCGTTTAACAAGGGGTGGGAAATTCAGGGGAGGAGATCAAGGGACCGTTGAAGGTCAACGTTTGCACACATAGGCTGTGTGGAGATATGTGATATGCATGCTGAATATGTTCTGTACTGTACTGTGCTATTTTTCACTTTCATACAGCATGTTTACATGTATCTCTGGTGGGAACTGCATTGGCTTATTTTTTTATATTTTTTCTTTGTTATAAAATACTAAAAAGTACGAAAGTGTTTCCATGCCAATAATGTATTGGGTTAAAATTGGGTATGATTTCACAAACAGGTGGACTCTAAATGTGTTGTACATTTTAGTACGGCCTATGTGTTAGTTGAGCGTAGATCATCATATATAGTGTTTTTTTGGGTTTATTATAGTATTTAAAAAGTTGGCCAGCTAGTAGTTGTTTGTTCTAGCAGTATCTCTGGCTGACATATCTGGCAGGATCATCTGTGTTCACTCCAGTATACTAGAGAAATCCTTCTCTACCATCCATACAACTACATATTCAGAACTGGGTATTTCCATTTCCTCATATGTTTTATTCAATTGCATTACATACATGAATATATACAGGTATATATCAAGATATTTTATTTTCAGATGGCCGAAAGTCACCCTGTTCGTCATTAATGGCCAGTGGATACATCAGTGAATGCATACATCAAATCCTTGGATCAAACTGCGCTCCTCTCTCTCCTGCAACTCCCGATTTACCAGCTGATCCCTTGACATTTATTGCAGTAAAAGAAGCAGTTAAGAGTAATTCTATGAATAGAGCCCAGAAGAATGTCTAATTATGGTTTAACAAGGTTTCTCCGTTTTCCGAAGTCACCTGCAGTTCATCTTAAGGGTGGAGAAGGTGTCGCAAACAGAAGGCATACAATTTGTCATCTGCTGAAAACAAACCTGCATGTCTTGGACTGTGTGTGACAAATCTGTTACAAGATGAATCTAGCCCTTTTTGAGTCATTGTTTTTCATATGAATACATAATTCGTTCTTATGTCCTGAGCAGTTTGCCAATGAGATCTCTCCCCCAAAAGAAAAAAAAGAAAACCCGACATTCAAACGGATAAAGCTATAATCTAATAGTTCATAAAGTAAGTGAATGTTGTCTGTGAGGAAACTAACTTAAACAATGAAAGACGCCAGACTTCAAGGATATGTAGTATAGCTCCCGCTTCCACGTAACCTTTGTGAAACCTTTAACTTTATGAACCTAAAAAACAATAACACTGTATTTTTTTAACATTTTATGATCCAACAAGCAACCGCCATCTTTTATTCTTCCTCCATGGCCTCAGAGTCATCCTGGCGGCTACGCTGGCCGCATGATTTAAGGGAGAAATGCTCTTCACCGGAAATCCTTCAAGAGGTAATAATTGTGCTGACAGAATCAGCACAGTTCCAGGTTCACTGGGGCAAAGGTGTGTGTGTCTCTCTCTCTCTCTCTCTCTCTCTCTCATGAGTTATGCAGTGTGAGCTAGTCAGACGGTGGAGGAGTGAGTGTATTTTAACAGTAACTCGTCAGATCAGGGGGAGGAAGAGAGAGAGCGAGAGACACAGAGAGAGAGACAGAGAGAGAGAGAGAGAGTGAGAGAGAGAGAGAGAGAGAGAGAGAGAGAGAGAGAGAGAGAGAGAGAGAGAGAGAGAGAGAGAGAGAGAGAGAGAGAGGAGGAGGAAAAGGAGAAGGAAGAGGAGGAGGAGGAGGAGGCGGGGTTAAGTGAGCGTTAAGTGTCTTAACCTTCCATCTCATCACACATTAGTGACGGTAAACCCAATGGGTTATAATGGGCCGCGCTCTGGAAGTGACAGCAGCGCAGGAAGCAGGAAGGTTGCAGGTGAAGGCCGCTGTGGCTGTGGCCGTGCATGTACAGGGAAGAATATTTATATTGTGACAGTATACACCTGTATTCCAGTATGACGCATCCAACGTGCGTTAGCACCTTGAAAATCTTAAGGGGAGTAAAAGTAATAATCAGGTATAGCCTTCCTTTCTCTTGTATAACTCTAATAGGTTTGATGGGACAACTCTTGACAGAGAATGCCTCTTTTGGTGTATTTATTGTGATTGATTATGGAAATTGCGGATGCGACTCGGTATTGCGAACACCTGCCGTTGAAATGTTAAAATTACCTGCGTATGGTAATTTGGGATCTGAAACCATCCAACAGTAGAAGTAAATTGCATGCATTATACATACTGTGATATAGAGGCTGCAAGGGGAGAGAGAGAGAGAGAGAGATGAATTAACCACACAACACTGGTGGCTGTCTTATTCATTCCTGCACCAAAACAGTAACACACACAAACACAGTTTAAAGACCAATTAACTCTCAATGTCATCACTGGCTGTAAATCTTAAAACGTTCTCCTCTGGGCTCCGACATTAGTCTGTGTGAAACCTACTTTCTACTTAGTGATGCTAGCAGTACTTATATTAACTACTCCAAATAAGCCATGGGTCCCGCAGAGTTCAAGTTATTTCAATACGTTAAAGACCTAACAAGGACTTCTGCTGTGCTTCAGCGGGAATTATTTTGTCGTCCTAATGGATCATTTGTAGAGCTAGACAAAGTTGTTCATGTTACAACATTTTATCATCGAGTCATTGTTTTCATTTAGCTGTGGACATGTTATACCAAACGTTGTTTTTAAAACAAAATCAGTAGTATCAAACACAATTGCCGCATCTTTATCTTAGCTTAATCCTAGCGCTATCAAGGTAGAGTACAACCTTAGCTCCTTGCTCTCCCCTCGCCCAAGCTCCGAGCACGTTGGCATCTCAGAGGTCCAGTCAGATGTACGGCGGACCAAAATCCAATCGACTGCATAGCTCCCAGACTGGTAACATCGCAAATCACATTATCATTATCACCATATTTTTTTCTAGCATAATTTTCTAGCATAAAGTCTAGCATAATTATCTCGGCTTCGCATCGCAATAGCCGTTCAGTGTCTATGAATTTGTTTCATAATATGTGGACATACTGTATGTGGGTCATTGAGTCATTTTTTGTAGAGTATGGAGAAAGGTTATTTTCTCGGGCAAATATTATTCTCAGTAATTATTCTTTTCTAAGGATATGGACTCATTGGTTTGTATATGCCGGACTGTTTATTTACTTTATTCCTTATTATTAATAACTTTATCTGTATGCAATTTGTATTTCTCAGCGTTGCATGAAGCAGCGTTTCGACAAGAGACAGAGGGTGAGAGTGCCTCCCTTCACAGTGGAGACTGGGTCAGGATTCATGATGAAGGTCAACTGCTCAACTGGGGCCAGCCACCTTTCTGTCTGGCTGACGGATCACGGTGGCACGCAAGCCGGCTTTGGAAGGTTGCACCGCCCCCCATCGTGGACTCAGGGCCCGGGGTGGACAGGGACTTTGCTTTCCCTGATGAGCAGTTGCGGGGTACAGCCGGGTTCCCACCTGAGCCGGTTAAGCCAGTGGTTCATCCTGAAACTCTTTCGGCCTGTGTCCGGGTCAGACCAAGATACTTGGAGGACTATATTGTGAGCTTGTGACTCTCAGGGGTAATGTTCAGAGCATAGTCTGTTGCATGGCAGAATAATCCACATGGCTATGCTGGTGACTGGCAGTCTACCCAGTTCATCTAGAGTTAAAGTTAAAGGTTCCTTGTGGGGGGGTAAATGTTATGTATGCATTACATCCGGTGTGACCGGGAGTTTTGGGGTGTGTGAACCGTACGCAGTTGTTGTTGTTGTTGATGCCATGGTAGTGTGTACAATAAACGGTCAACCTAAAAGTCGTAGTCCATAGTCTTATTAAACACAACACTGACGTTATCGTACGCCTGCCAACTCAAAATCTGATTGGTTAACGCCACAGTTTTGTTTCCGTTCACTTTAAGCTCCAGGCGCCCGCACTGTTGATTCTGAAGGCCTAAGGGCAGATTTCCTGGACCCTGGCAACACATTATGGCTGAAATATGATTGGATAAAAGCTGTAACATAAAGGCCAACCCTCCAAATCTCGAGGCTGGAAGCAGCGCAACCAAGAGGAAAGCTATGAAATTAAGATAATAGACTATGGGGAATCATTTAATACATATTATGGAAAAAATATATCAAAATTAAATTTATATTCTGATGACTTGACAGCTTCTTGGGAGAAATTGCTGTGAAGCAGAGAGCGGTTGTTGGCTGTAAATATACACACCACTCACAAAGTTGTAGAAAATATTTAATTTGCGTTTGTGCTGTGAAAAGTGGTGACGGTGGTCACAGCTTTGCTTTGTGTGAGTGGTGACGGTGGTCACGGCTTTGCTTCGTGTGCGTCTCTGGTCTCTGGTCTCCGGCTGGCTCTTAAGGACACCCTTAATTCTGACTTTTTGAGAGTCCTGGTGGGCGGAGGAGCCCAGAAAAGCCACTTTGGTGGCGTGCAGCAGGAGCAACTACCATACTCAGCATTACAATTCAGTGCATTCGTCCTCAGAGTCGATTAGGTGATCAGAGAAGACCAATAGCTGTATGCTAAGGTGTATGATCAAGGCAGACATGTGGTTGCATTCAGCAACAGTGTCAATTTCAAACTGGAAGCAGCTATTCAAATAGAATCACAATAATCACATTTGTTGGATGAAGTTATTGGATTGACTTTATTACACACAACTCATTGGATCTCCTTTATTCCTTTGGAAAAAGCATTGGAAGGCCATTTAATTTAACCCATCCTAGTATAAGGAGCAGTGGGCAGCTATTGTATATACAGCACCCGGGGAGCAGTGTAGGGGTCAAGGGCACCTGAGGCCATGGTTCTTAGCAGGAAACCGGTGGATTGTCTACTCCAAGTAGGGAGGGAGTCCTTATCCCAAGTGAAGGAGTTCAAGTATCTTGGGGTCTTGTTCTCGAGTGAGGGGAGGATGGAGCGTGAGATTGACAGGAGAATAGGTGCAGCGGGAGCGGTATTGGGTGCACTTTGGCGCGCCGTTGTAACCAAAAGAGAGCTGAGCCAGAAGGCAAAGCTCTCGATCTACCGATCAGTCTTCGTTCCTACCCTCACCTATGGTCATGAGCAATGGGTAGTGACCGAAAGGACGAGATCGCGAATACAAGCGGCCGAAATGAGTTTCCTCAGGAGGGTGGCTGGAATCTCCCTGAGGGATAGGGTGAGAAGCTCAGTCACTCGTGAGAGACTCGGAGTAGAGCCGCTGCTCCTTCGCGTAGAAAGGAGCCAGTTGAGGTGGTTCAGGCATCTAATAAGGATGCTTCCTGGTCGCCTCCCGAGGGTGGTTTTCCAGGCACATCCAACTGGGAAGAGACGGGGCAGACCAAGGTACAGGTGGGGTGATTACATCTCCACACTGGCCTGGGAACGCCTCGGGATCCCCCAGTCAGAGCTTGTTGATGTTGCCAGGGAGAGGGATGTTTGGAGTACCCTGCTGAAGCTGCTACCTCCGCGACCCGATTACGGATAAGCAGGAGAAGATGGATGGATGGATGGATGAACAACAAAACGAACAAGAACGATTGAGAAAAACTTCGTTAGCCGCACAAATCTAGGCTATTTCAAAACACCTGTAACATCTGTAGTCCGTTTTAACATAGGCCACATGGCATCACATTTACCCTGTAGGCTACCAGGCAACTTTTTGCTTTCTCCTTTATTTCATTGCGGCAAAGTCCTTTATTATCGGACATTTTGACCGGCAGGTTTTTAAATTACCGTTTTTTTATAATTTTTACCCGCTAAAAACCGGGAAATACCGGCTAACGGAAACCCTGATATTTATATATATTTTTTTTTTTCTTTTTTAATTAACACATTTAAACATAAAACATAAGATAGGGCTGCAGGCTAAGTAAATGTTTGATTTTAAGTACACCCATTTTGTGTCAGCATTCCAAAGAAATGTTTACATTTCATTCATATTTGATTTGGCGATTCTATTCAATTTTTCTATTTTAGGAGGTGAAATAATTTTAGTGGCCATCAAATCCTTTTCCATGTAGAAATACTTAAATTCCCCCAACGTCAGAATTTAGGGTGTCCTTGATTTTATATCAGAGCCCATTGTGTTAAAAAATATTGAAATACAATGCGTCACATTTGCTTGATCACATTGTAATTGTATATTTTAACAAACCTCTATATGGTTCAAATGCACAACAGCTGTAGCTCCTAACTGGGTTTTGTTTAATTATTTTCATAATACTTAAAAGTACGTAACTCATGAAGGTAATTATAGGTCGCTTGATAAATGGAAATGGAAATGTTGAAGTATGTTTTTTAGAAATGTGACGCGTGTTGGTTTTACCGGGACCTGGAAATCGGATGATTTCGCTGGTTCCTCAGGTCGAACGACACAAAACGGGCACATCATAACATAACACAACAATAACAACATCAAACAACAATAACAACAACACAATCGAACGCAAAACATAAAAATAAACAAACACTGTGCAACAACCAAATCACCCAAATGTAACACCACTAACCCTACCTGCAGATATCCAACCGAGAGGGACAACCAAGAGCGGGGGGAGGGGATCCCATTCCCCGACCGGAGCCACCAAGCCCAAACAACAAATGCACCCGCAGGTGAGGCCTACTGGTTAATGGACATTTATATAGCGCTTTTCTAAGCAGTGGTTACTCAAAGCGCTTTACAAGTCATGCCTCACATTCACCCATTCATACACAGAGTCAGCCATGGAGCCAAGGAGCCAGCCAGCACATCAGGAGCAATTAGGGTTAGGGTGTCTTGCTCAAGGACACCTCGACAGCTTTTGCTAGGAAGAGGTGGCGGGGATCGAACCAGCAACCTTCCGGTTGTGCGACCGCTCTACCTGCTGAGCTATACTGCCGCCCAGGTTAAGATACGCCGGAGGGGATGGAGACCAGCCCTACCGAGCATTCTCCTTGCTCCTTGTACAGTCTCTCGCAAAGAAGTCCGACAAACTGAACTACCGAACCGCCTTGCAGCGGGACTTCAGGGAGTGCTGCACCATGATTTTTACGGAAACGTAAAATCCATGAATCCATGATTCCTGACAAAGCAGTGCAACCAACATGAAGAGGTTGAAGTCCACGGCCACAGTTGGAAAGAACGTGCATCGCTGGACAGATGACGCCATACTACATCTGCAGGGGGGGCTGGAAATCACTGACTGGAGTGTATTCAGGACCACTGACCTTGATGTGTATGCAGATCATGTCACAGCATACATTAAAAGGCTAGTGGAGGAATGCATCCCGACAAGGTCTGTTCGCTCATTCCCGAACCGCAAACCATGGATGAATGCTGACATACGAACCAAACTTAAGGAACGGAGTACCGCTTCCACAATAGGCAACTACGATCACTATAAGAAGGCCAAGTATGAACTCAGAAAATTATGCCCGACCGGGCTCCGTGGCTAACCCGGCCACCAGGCGCTCGCTGACGGGCCCTCTTTCCGGGTCTGGCTCCGGAAAGGTGCCCCGGGCTTCCTCCAGGCAGGGTATCCTCACTTCTTCTTCTTGTTTGTCCATTAGGGTCTTTGAACCATTCTTAGTCTGGCCCCTCCCCTGAGACCAATCTGCCATGGGAGACCCTACCAGGAGCACAAGGCTCCAGACAATACAGCTCTCAGGTTCTCAAGGACACCCAAACCTCTCCACCACAATACCACGACCCATGTTCTTTTTTTGTTGTTTTATTTTTTATTTTTATTGTATATATAATTGTTTTGGTATTATTTTGGAGATGTATACTGCGGGAGGGAATGGGGATTAAGCATTCCAATGTACCTGTTGCAATTGGCCAATACAAATATCTTGTATCTTGTATCTTGTATCACTGTGGATTTTCACACTCACCACGCTTTACTCGCCAACACCGCCTAAACATCCACACAGAAATGTTCTCAGAGGAGGAGCCGCCGTTATCCCTTGCTGCCGTGCTACAGGGATGCAAAGTAATCTGCTATAATTACAGCGCCCAAATGCAAGAGACAGGAGAGATAACTTCCACAATGTAGCCCGGAGAGAATGTGTCTTCTCTATGCTATACTTTCACAAAGTAGAGAAGGTAAATAATTTGTAGGTGACACAATTCTAATCTTTGAACGGGGAGTTGATTGCCTATACTGTATTAAGAAAAGAGCAAGCTGGGATTCATGCTTTGCGTTAAACTCCCTTTGTGGCTGTTTATCAGCAAGGTATAGTTTGGTACTTGGTGCTTGCCGGAAAACTTGCATTGGAAAATGTTCCTATGGCTAAAACAAAGGTGAGACAAGACCAAAGGAAACTGTGGAGAAGGTGCCTGGGTACGGTGGCTTGAAATGGAAGCATTGAGCGGACCCCACCAGACATCCACCAGTGTGTCTCTCTGCTGGTCCGCAGACGCACACCCGCTCATCTCTCAAGAAACAGACGGGTGGCTTTGCACTATCAAGTGCAATCCAGAACCGGATGACGAAGGTGTTTCAACCAACCACGACGCCCCCCCTGGCTTTGCTGGCTTCTTTCTGCTCTGTCTTTTCATGGGAATTAGACTGTTAAAGGACACACACACACACACACACACACACACACCCTGAATATTGAAAAATATAAAAGGGGGCTGAGACACTCTGGTTTGTTGTGTTTTATTTTGATGGAAAGCGCAAATTCAATGAGTGTGTTTTGGTTATTTAAATCATTTGTTCACTGTTACAGTTGACCTCCTCACACACCCCACGTCTTCTCTATCCCACCTGGGCTGTTAGACTGGATAAATGTGCAAACAAACAGAAAATGAACACAATAAAATAACATGCCAAAAACAAATCCTTTCCTTTCCATTGTCATATTTAGTGTTATGTGCTACAAATCAAACAACATGAAATGGACCACAGCCAGTTAACCAAAATACCACAATTGCAATGATTTAAAACAGCATAACCACATCTGGTGTGTGGGCATCTGTATGTGCCACAATTTAGCAATTCCCAGAGGAACAAGGATATGGTAGAATAGATGTAAGGTCAACAACCAAGCAAGTCTGCTTCTACACACTTGTAGCCTGCTACCATTTTAGACTTCTCCTCTTTCCTGCTCATCTCTTTCTCTCTCTCTGCACATCTTCTCTTTCTGCATCTCTCCCTCTCTCTCTCTACATCTCTCCCTCTCGCTCTCTCTGCATCTCACCGCTCCCTCTGCATCTCTCCATCTATCTCTTTCCCTCCATTGCTGTCTCTTTCCCTCCATTGTTCTCTTTCTCCCTCCATCAATCTTCTACTTTCCATCTCTCCCCTCTCCCTTCCTCTCTTAAGAACACTTAGTGCTAGAACAGCAGGTAATTGGTCCTACAAACTCCTGCTCATTTACATGCTCCGCTTCTCCTCCCCCCCCCCCCCCCCCCCCCCCTCCTGGACTGATTCAGCTCTCTCTCCTCGCCTCCGCCAGTGTTGCATTGTGGGATTGTCCTCCGATGCAAGCCAGCCAGTAAGGCGGCTCAATGCAAAACCAGGACTCCTTCCCGGGTCTATCACAAGGAGCACATTGTGAATATATGCATCTTAAAAAAAATACAGCCAGGGGTGGAATTGACATGCACAATTCCACATTGCTAAAACATCAAAACTAATAGTAATTAATACTAAGTATGTTTACATGCACACAAATCTTCCAACTATAGGCAACCTGTCCACACGATGGGGAACTCCAACTGTCCTGTATACACTTCATCTGACAGAAGAACCTTGGAGTGTATTCCACATAACAGATGCAAGATATATTGGTCTCTATCCTTGTGTGTGTATATTGTGTGTCTGTACCATGAGGGCTGTGGTTTGATCCCCTGGCTCTTCCTAGGCAAGTGTTAAGGTGTCCGTGAGATAGGCATCCTAACAGCTCGCGACAAGCTGGCTGTCACCTGACATGGCTGACAAAGAAGCAGGTGTATGATGTTCTGTATGAATGGGTGAAGGCAATGATTCTAAAACCACAGGTCAAAGAAGTGCTCTATGAATGCAGTCTTTTTTTGGTTAGAGATTTGCGTCAAATGACACTGATACTTTGAAAAGCCTTTCCCCTCCATCACATTCAACCTATGACAGAAGCCAACGTCTTGTAGGGTCCTGGAGTGTCTGAACGCTGCTTTTTGAGTGCTGAACAGTGAAGAACAATTAAGATAACCACTAAATAACTATGGCCGAGCGTCCTCCAAGCTGTGTCGTGGAGAAGAAAATAAATGCAATTGTGGTGTGCTCCTTAAAGGAGGAAGGGAGGAGAGGAGAGGGGGAGGGGGTGATGAAGGGAGGGAACATGAGAGAGAGCGGTGGAGGTGGATAAAGGTCTGAGGGTCCTCTCCAACTACAAGGGGAGCTCAGGGGCTGTCACCAACAACGACCCTAACCTACCAGATGAGCTAAACAAGTTTTTCGCTCACTTTGAAAGGGACCATGAGCCGACCAACAACTTGAACATCCACCCAGAGGTCTACGTTCTACAACTATCTGAGTCCATGGTCCGCAGAACCTTCAGGAGGGTGAAGGCAGGGAAGGCAGCTGGCACAGACAGAGTTCCATCCGAGCTGGCTCCTGTGTTCACCAAAATCTACAATACATCACTGCAACAGTCTGTCGTCCCAGTGTTCTTCAAAGCGACAACCAGTGTGCCGTTACCCAAAAAGACCAAGTTAACATGCCTCAATGATTATCATCCAGTGGCTTTAACACCTATAGCCATGAAGTGCCTGGAGAAACCTGTAATGTTGCATATAAACTGTTCCATCCTGAGTCCCTAGACCCACTTCAGTTTGCATACAGACCAAACAGGTCTGTAGATGACCCCATTTCCCTGGCACAACACACAGAACTCCACGACACTACACTGCAGCATCTAGACAGGAGGGACACCTACATCAGACTGCTGTTCCTTGACTACAGCTCGGCGTTCAACACCATCGTTCCCTCCAAGCTGGTCCCGAAACTGAGGGACCTAGGTCTGAGAGCTCCCATCTGTAACTGGATTATGGACTTCCTGACGGGTAGGCGTCAAGTGGTGAATATTGGGAACAACATCTCATCCATTCTGGTCTGGCTGCTGCCTCAGTCCCCGGCTGTACTCGCTCAGCAATAATCGGATTATCAAGTTTGCAGACGACACCACAGTCATCGGCCTGATAAGCGAGGGCGACGAAACGGAGTACAGAGATGAGGTAGTCCTGCTGACACGATGGTGTGAGGACAACAGCCTTGCACTCACAGAATGAATGAATGAATGATTGTAAGGAGCTCATCGTGGACTTCAGGAGCCATCGGGGCACCCACCCCACAATCAGCCCGGACGGAACACCGGTGGAAGTCGTCAGCTGCTTCCGTTTCCTTGGGCTACAGATTTTCGATGACCTGGTGTGGACCCGCAACACGGAGGTCATGCTGAAGAAGGCACACCAGCGCATATATGCTCTGCAGTGCCTCAGAAAAAGTGGATAGGTGAATAGGCCAGAGGTGGCTAGTGAACGTCTACCGTGGCACTGTAGAGAGCGTCCTGATGAGTGGCGTCACTGTGTGGTACGGCAACACTACTGCACGGGACAAGAAAGCCATCAAGAGGGTCGTGAGGACGGCAGAGAAGATCATCGGGTGTGCACTTCCATGCATTGAGGAGATCTGAAGGACCAGATGTTGGAAGAAGGCCATCATAAAGTACTGCAACCACCCTGGGCACCATCTCTTCTCCCCCCTACCGTCTGGTCGCCGGTTGCGCAGCATCCGTACAAGTAGTACCAGGTTTAAGGATAGTTTTTATCCACAGGCAGTGTGCCTACTGAACTGCGAGGAGTGCTGCCACTTTCACTTTCATTTTGTTAATTGTCATTAACATTACACTTACATACTTTGCTGGACTCATTACAGCTACTGCACTGTACTGCACTGTATTCATGATGCTGCTGCACTACTGCACTTTAAATGCTTTTTAATCTTTTTGCACATTCAACAGATGTTCATACCATATATCAGTCACTTTGCTGTCCTTTTTTGAGCATTCCAATGTACTTGTTACAAATGGCAAATATATATATATTGTATCTTGTTATATTCTAGTGTTTGCAGTATAAGTATAGTTAATAGTATAGTATATAGTGTTAAATTGTGGGAAATTCATACTGCAGGAGGGAATGGGGAGTAAGCGTTCCATTGTACTAAATCTTGATCTTGAACCTTGATATGCAGTTAATTGAATCTGATAAACAAAATCTCTGAATCGTAATCAATTCATGTGATCACATTTAGACACAAACATCCTCGCCAAGATGGATATTCTAAAATCCAAAATAAATCAAAATCCTCAAACAACGATGAGATTCATTCAAGTATGTTTTAATTCACCATTCATATAGAATTGTGAGCAATATAGAACAATATTGGCTAGACATTATTGGACAGGAACAAACAAGAGACATTTCCACGTGCGCTGGCCACACACACACACACACACACACACCTGGACTCAATTTCCCCCCGTGTCATTTGTTGATCACCTCACCTGGGGTATATATACGTTGCCTTTCCTTTACCCCAGCGTGAGGTCGTTACTTATTCTACTTTCACGTAGTTCTCCCGTCTGGTACCCATCGCCTGCCAACTACCTGCCGGTACTCCGCACCCGATACCCCCGGTACAGACTCCTTCCCCTGTCCCGGACTACCCTCCGGTACTCCGCGGATCGTCCTCCCCATGTACCCTTGTGTTTTTGTGTGTGCTTGTGCAAATAAAGCCGTTCGTATCACTCTCCACTTGTCGGCGTCTGCGTTCGGGGTCCAACCCACTCCCTCACTCGTGACAGAACGACCTCACCACTATGGACCCCGGCGACCTCGACGAGTGGCGCCAAATATGCCGGGTGATGCGGGACGACCGGGATGCTTGCCTGGACCCCGGCCTTCTCGAGCGTGCGAAGCGCGGGCTCGATGCTCAGATGGTCGGGTTCAGAGCACAGATCCAGGCGCTGCGGGAGCAGGAGGAAGCGTGGGAGGCCCGGTTGGCCAACATGGGCCCCGCTGTCCGTGACCAGTGTCAGCTCGTTGTTGAGTCCCTGATCGCCAGTCACGGACAGGCGGGTCGGAAAATACAGACGACGTTGGACCAGTGCGGGAACAGTCACGCTTCTCCCCCGTCTGATCGCTCCGCACCCGGCTGACGACGCCGCTCCGCACCCGGCGGACGACGTCGCTCCGCACCCGGCTGACGACGCCGCTCCGCACCCGGCTGACGGCGCCGCTCCGCACCCGGCTGACGACGCCGCTCCGCACCCGGCTGACGGCGCCGCTCCGCACCCGGCTGACGACGCCGCTCCGCACCCGGCTGACGACGTCGCTCCGCACCCGGCTGACGACGCCGCTCCGCACCCGGCTGACGACGCCGCTCCGCACCCGGCTGACGACGTCGCTCCGCACCCGGCTGACGACGCCGCTCCGCACCCGGCTGACGACGCCGCTCCGCACCCGGCTGACGACGCCGCTCCGCACCCGGTTGACGACGCCGCTCCGCACCCGGCTGACGGCGCCGCTCCGCACCCGGCTGACGACGCCGCTCCGCACCCGGCTGACGACGTCGCTCCGCCATACCGACCTGATGACGTCAAGCGGCCCCCGTCTGCTGACGCCGCGCCGTACACGCCCGACGACGTCACGCAGTCCCCGTCTGCTGACGCCGCGCCGTACCCGCCCGACGACGTCACGCAGTTCCCGTCTGCTGACGCCGCGCCGTACCCGCCCGACGACGTCACGCAGCCCCCGTCTGCTGACGCCGCGCCGTATCCGCCCGACGACGTCACGCAGCCCCCGTCTGCTGACGCCGCGCCGTACCCGCCCGACGACGTCACGCAGCCCCCGTCTGCTGACGCCGCGCCGGATCCGCCCGACGACGTCACGCAGCCCCCGTCTGCTGACGCCGCGCCGTATCCGCCCGACGACGTCACGCAGCCCCCGTCTGCTGACGCCGCGCCAGATCCGCCCGACGACGTCACGCAGCCCCCGTCTGCTGACGCCGCGCCGTATCCGCCCGACGACGTCACGCAGCCCCGTCTGCTGACGCCGCGCCATACCCGCCCGACGACGTCACGCAGCCCCCGTCTGCTGACGCCGCGCCGTACCCGCCCGACGACGTCACGCAGCCCCCGTCTGCTGACGCCGCGCCGGATCCGCCCGACGACGTCACGCAGCCCTCGTCTGCTGACGCCGCGCCGTATCCGCCCGACGACGTCACGCAGCCCCCGTCTGCTGACACCGCGGCGTACCCGCCCGATGACGTCAAGCGGCCCCCGTCTGCTGACGCCGCGCCGTACCCGCCTGACGATGTCACGCAACCCCCGTCTGCTGACGCTGCGCCGGATCCGCCCGACGACGTCACGCAGCCCCCGTCTGCTGACGCCGCGCCGGACCCACCCGACGACGTCACACAGCCCCCGTCTGCTGACGCCGCGCCGTACCCGCCCGACGACGTCACGCAGCCCCCGTCTGCGGACGCTACGCCGTACCCGCCAGACGATGTCTGGCGGGTACGGCGTAGCCGATGAATTGTTCTTAGCTATAGTATTTTCTTTCTATGATGCCTCGTTTCCACCAAGCTGTTTTGAGAGCCGGTTCGGAGCTCGCGCGTCATCGCGAACCAGTTCTTTGGGTTTCCACCACAATGGAGCCACTTTCTGGCTCCGTTAAGTGGTTCGTTTGCGGCTCCACTTCGAAGCTGGGCTGGCCAGCCGGCTCCACTACGTCAGGGGCTGGGGGCGGGGCTTATCGGGGCTGGGGGCGGGGCTTATCGGACAAACTCAAAACAAACTCAAAGTTTTTTTCCGCCATCTTTAAAATCAGTAAAATTCTCCGTGGACATGAAGGTGACAGTGGTCCGTGGACGAGACAAACTGCATTTGTTTGCGTTGTTGTCCTCGGCAGAAGGTCACAATAAACTAGAGGAGCTTCTAGAACAAACCGCTATTAGAAAAACTACAGCGTGAGATGTCTTCAGCGGGGGAAAGGACCGAGGAGCTAATCGATAACAAACTGGACGATACGAGGGGCTAATCGATAACAAACTGATGATCCGCTGCTGTCACTCTGGTCCTGGTAAGTTTTACTTTATAAATCTTTCCCGCGTTGCCAACCAGCTTTGTATTTATAATCTGTTTAGCGAGCTGCTCATTATCACATCAATGTTATGTTCCTATCATCACAAATGAGGAGCTATGATTGCTAGGCTTCTGTTAGCCGATATTAACCTTGATAACGTCAGGATGATACTTTCTAAAAACAGTAAAGTGTAATGGAGTCATGTTTTAATTCACTTTTCTCTTCTTTTAGTTGTTTATGGAGTCTTCTTCCCTGGACGATGCGATGCGGAGCTACCGCCCCACTGGGCTGCAGCTCACAGGAGCCCCTCAGCCCCTCGGAGCTTTATTAACATGGACTTATTACACTGCACTCTACACTTTTACATTTTCTGATTACTGTATATTGTGTATTTATTTTTTTGTTTTTTTTAATAAAACATTTCTATTTTTCATACAATGTCCGCTTCATTATGCTTTATCAACCGAGAAACATAATACAAGATGACAGTTTTGAAGAAGAAAAGGCAAATGGTCCCTTCTGTTTAAGTACTCTATTAATGCAGCTCTAACGTCAAGTCCATTTTATTAGTATAGTCCTTTATCACAGTTAGGGGCTTCAACGTAATCGCGTCCATAGCACTAAAGACGAGCAGCTGTTTGTAGCCTCAAAGCCAGGCGCAACACTTTTCCATCCATCATGTAATATACTGTTGTGGAAGTTGGCGCGAGCTGCTGGGAAAGCAGAGACGTTAACAGTGACGTCATGACGTGGCTTTCTCGGCGAAAAAGGCAGTGGAAACGCAAACCAGTTTTTTGCCGGCTCCCCAATTGAACCAACTGCGAACCGGCTCTCGCACCACCCGAGAGCTAGAACTAGGCTTGCTTTGGTGGAAACGAGGCATAACAGATGCACTTGGCTTCAAACAACTTGTCCAGCACCCTACCCACAATGGTGGAAACACGTTGGATCTCGTCTTGGTGTATCTCACACCTGGCCATCTCACCTTACACCTCAGCTTTATCCCACTACTTCTTGCTTACTTTCAAGGTGGTGGTATCTTGCCTCCACAACAAGTGCCAGGCTGCCGTCGCATTACCCCTGCAACTACTGCATCCATGGCAGTAGTCGCTCCTCTCTCTGACTTCACTGACTCTGTGGGTCAGAGCCAGTGCCTTGGTTCAATGAGGAGACTCGAACCCTCAAACAAGGCGCACAAGTCGGTCACCGGGTTCATCAAGAAGTGCATAGATGACGTTGTTCCGACCAAGTCGGTTCGGATATATCCCAACCAGAAACCGTGGATTAACGGCGATGTTCGCGCTGCCCTACATGCGCGTAACGCCGCCTTTGGTTCCGGGAATACGGAGGAATATACGAGAGCCCGTTACGACCTCCGTAAGACCATTGTCACTGCCAAGCGGGAGTATAAGGACAGAGTGGAAGATAAATTCAAGAAACACGATGCGAGGGGTATGTGGCAGGGGCTGCAGACAATAACGAACTTCAGAGGGAGAACCAGTTGTGTAGAGAACTCCTCTACCTCCCTCCCAGGAGAGCTAAATAAATGTTTTGCTCGGTTCGACGTAAACGGCAGCCCGCCGAAGCCAGCACCGACTGAGGAGACCAGCCAGCTGCGCATCTCGGAGGCGGATGTGCGCCGCACCTTTAAGCGGCTGAACATCCGTAAGGTGGCAGGCCCCGACGACATCCCGGGCCGCGTCCTCAGAGCATGCGCAGACCAGTTGGCAGGAGTCTTTGCAGACATCTTCAACCTCTCCCTGTCCCAGGCTGTTGTCCCCGCGGTCTTCAAGATATCCACCATCGTGCCTGTCCCTAAACAAACCAAGGTAACATGCCTGAATGACTACAGACCTGTGGCCCTCACCTCGATCGTTAGCAAATGCTTCGAGAGGTTGGTCAAGGACTTTATTTGCTCCGTGTTACCTACCACGCTGGACCCATGGCAATTTGCATATCGTCAAAATAGATCCACGGACGACGCAATTGCCATGGCCCTCCACACTGCCCTTTCCCACCTGGAGGGAAAGAACTGTTATGTGCGAATGCTGTTTGTGGACTACAGCTCAGCATTCAACACAATAGTTCCTGCCAAGCTCGACACCAAGCTGAGAGGTCTAGGCGTACCCCCATCCATGTGCAGCTGGATACTGAACCTCCTGTCGGACCGCCGCCAGGTGGTGAGGATGGGCAGCACCACATCAGAGCCACTGACCCTCAACACGGGAGCCCCCCAGGGATGCGTGCTGAGCCCTCTCCTCTACTCCCTCTACACCCACGACTGCATGGCTATGCACAGCTCCAACGTCATCGTCAAGTTTGCTGACGACACGACAGTGATGGGCCTGATCGCCGGCGACGACGAGACAGCCTACAGGGAGGAGGTCGGATCGCTGGAGCAGTGGTGCCAGGAGAACAGCCTCGCCCTCAACGTCAAGAAGACCAAGGAGCTGATCGTGGACTTCAGGAGGCAGAGGGGAGAGCACAGCCCTATCTCCATCGACGGCGTTGCAGTAGAGAGGGTCAGCAGCTTCAAGTTCCTCGGCGTGCACATCTCCGAGGACCTCACATGGTCCACGCACACCACACACGTGGTGAAAAGGGCCCAACAACGCCTGTATTTTCTCAGGCGTCTGAAGAAATTCAGCATGGGCCCCCGCATCCTGAGAACATTCTACAACGGTACCATCGAGAGTGTTCTTACAGGGTGTATCACCGCCTGGTACGGGAACTGCACGGCACTCGAGCGCAGAGCGCTTCAAAGGGTGGTGCGGACGGCCCAGTATATCGTTGGAGGTGAGCTCCCCTCCCTCCTGGACATTTACAACCAGCGGTGCGTGGCCAAGGCCAAACAAATTATAAAAGACATTGCTCACCCCAGCCACGAACTGTACTCACTATTACCGTCAGGCAGGCGATACCGCAGTATCAAGTGTCGTACAAATAGGCTTAGAGATAGCTTCCACAGTCAGGCCATCAGGCTGCTGAACAAGGGCGTATAACATATAACAATGTATATTTTATTACATTGATTTATATATACATATTGCTCTTTTCTGTGCTGATTTTTGCATTTTATAAATTGCATTTTTTATTTTTATTTTATATTCTTTATTCTATTTTTATTCTATTTTTATCTATTTTTATCTTATCTTATTTTATAACTGCTGTCTGTCGTCGGGTATTGCACACAAGATTTTCACATCACTGCTTTATACTAAACTGTAAACTGTGAAGTGACAATAAACTTGACTTGAAGGCTGCAGAAGACTAGAACGCAAATCTCCTTGGAAAACAGCACAATCTCCTTGGATGAAATTGCAAAACGCACACAGGCCTCTAAACCCACTACCTGTATGCTGGACCCTCTCCCCACCAAGGTTCTTAAATAACTTTTGTTGGGCCTACTATGCTCAACATCATGAACCTATCCATGTCTACTGGAACAGTTCCATTTTCCTTCAAGACTGCTATGATAAAACCTCTACTGAAGAAGCCCGGCTTAGACCCAGAAGTACATAGCAACTATCGGCCCATCTCTAACCTTCCTTTCCTTTCGAAAGTACTGGAAATAATTGTAGCTGACCAAACCATCAATCATCTGATGGTGAACAATTTATTTGAACCATTCCAGTCTGGGTTTAGAACCTTCTACTCCACTGAAACTGCTGTGACTAGAGTAGTTAATGGTCTATCCTTACAATGGACAGCAATGCAAGCTCCTTGCTGGTGTTGCTAGACCTTAGTGCCGCCTTCCACACAATCGACCACAGCATCCTCCTTGATTTTCTCAAACACTATGTTGGCATCAAAGGCTTGGCTCTTCTCTGGTTCAGATCTTACCTCACAAATAGAACACAATTTGTTCTTTTTGATGATCACAATCGAATCACAATCGCCTCTCCGGGAACCATCACCTTATCGTGGTGGAGAGGTTTGGGTGTCCCTGTGAACCTGAGAGCTGTGTTGTCTGGAGCCTAGTGCTCCTGGTAGGGTCTCCCATGGCAGATTGGTCTCAGGGGAGGGGCCAGACTAAGAATGGTTCAAAGACTTCAATGGACAAAAAAACGAGAATTGAGGATACCCTGCCCGGAGGAAGCCCGGGGCCCCTTTCCGGAGCTAGGCCTGGAAAGAGGGCCCGTAAGCGAGCGCCTGGTGGCCGGGTTAGCCACGGAGCCCGGTCGGGCATTGCCCGAAAAAGCGACGTGGCCATTTCTCCTTCCCGCGGACCCACCACCTACGGGAAGAACCACTGGGGTCGGGTGCACTGCCAGTTAGGCAGCAGTGAAGGCAGGGGGCATCGACGGACCAAACCCAGCCAACAGAGACTGGCTTTGGGGACGTGGAATGTCACTTCTCTGGGGGGGAAGGAGCCTGAGCTGGTGCGGGAGGTGGAGCGCTACCAATTAGATCTGGTGGGGCTTACCTCTACGCACAGCACTGGCTCTGGAACTAAACTCCTGGATAGGGGTTGGACTCTTTCTTTCTCTGGAGTTGCTCAGGGTGTGAGGCGCCGGGCGGGTGTGGGGATACTCACAAGTCCCCGGCTGAGTGCCGCTTTGTTGGAGTTTACCCCGGTGGACGAGAGGGTCGCCTCCCTACGCCTTAGGGTCATGGGAGGGAAAACTCTGACTGTTGTTTGTGCCTATGCACCAAACAACAGTTCGGAATATCCCGCCTTCTTGCACACCCTGGATGGAGTCCTGCATGGGGCTCCTGAAGGGGACTCTATAGTCCTCCTGGGAGACTTCAACGCACACGTGGGTAACGATGGGGAAACTTGGAGGGGCGTGTTGGGGATGAACGGCCTACCTGATCTGAACCAGAGTGGGGTTTTGTTATTGGATTTCTGTGCTAGTCATGGATTGGCCATAACAAACACCATGTTCAAACATAAGGATGCTCATAAGTGTACATGGTACCAGAGCACCTTAGGCCGAAGGTCAATGATCGATTTTGTTATCGTATCATCTGGCCTGAGGCCGCATGTTTTGGACACTCGGGTGAAGAGAGGGGCAGAGCTGTCAACCGATCACCATCTGGTGGTGAGTTGGGTAAGATGGCGGGGGAAGCCTCTGGACAGACCTGGTAAGCCCAAACGTGTAGTGCGGGTGAACTGGGAACGTCTGGTGGATGCCCCTGTCCGGGAGACCTTCAACTCACACCTCCGGCGGAATTTTTCGGGCATCTCTGTGGAGGCTGGGGGCATTGAGCCAGAGTGGTCTTTGTTCAAAGCTTCTATTGCCGAAGCTGCGGTTGAGAGTTGTGGCCTCAAGGTCATTGGTGCCTCAAGGGGCGGCAACCCTCGGACTTCGTGGTGGACACAGGTGGTCAGGGAAGCCGTCCGGCTGAAGAAGGAGGCCTTCCGGGCTATGTTAGCCTGTGAGACTCCGGACTCGGTTGCGAGGTATCGACAGGCCAAGAGGACGGCAGCCTCGGCTGTAGCGGAGGCAAAGCAGCGGGTGTGGGAGGAATTCGGAGAAGCCATGGAGAAGGACTTTCAGTCGGCACCAAAGCGTTTCTGGCAAACAATCCGGCGCCTCAGGAGGGGGAAGCGTGGGTCCATCCAAGCTGTGTACAGTAAGGGTGGGACATTGCTGACCTCAACTGAGGAGGTGATCGGGCGGTGGAAAGAACACTTTGTGGAACTTCTTAACCCAACTACACCCTCAATGGTAGAGACAGAGCTGGAGGATGAAGGACGGCAAACATCAATCTCCCTGGAGGAAGTCACTGCGGTAGTCAAACAACTCCGCAGTGGCAAAGCCCCAGGGGTTGATGAGATCCGTCCAGAAATGCTAAAGGCTCTGGGTGTTGAGGGGCTGTCATGGATGACACGTCTTTTCAACATTGCGTGGAAGTCTGGGACAGTGCCTGAGGAGTGGCAAACGGGGGTGGTGGTACCCCTGTTCAAAAAGGGTGACCAGAGGGTGTGTGCCAATTACAGGGGTATCACATTACTCAGCCTCCCTGGGAAAGTCTACTCCAAGGTGCTGGAAAGGAGGGTTCGGCCGATAGTCGAACCTCAGATTGAAGAGGAACAATGCGGATTCCGCCCTGGTCGTGGAACAACGGACCAGCTTTTCACTCTTGCAAGGATCCTGGAGGGGGCTTGGGAGTATGCCCATCCGGTCTACATGTGTTTTGTAGATTTGGAGAAGGCATATGATCGGGTCCCTCGGGAAATACTGTGGGGGGTGCTGCGGGAGTATGGGGTGCGGGGGTCATTGTTGAGGGCCATCCAATCTCTCTACTCCCAAAGCAAGAGCTGTGTCCGGATTCTCGGTACAAAGTCAGGCCTGTTCTCAGTGGGTGTTGGCCTCCGCCAGGGCTGCGCTTTGTCACCCATCCTGTTTGTGATTTTCATGGACAGGATTTCAAGGCGTAGTCATGGAGGGGAGGGGTTTCAGTATGGTGGGCTCAGGATTGAATCACTGCTGTTTGCAGATGATGTGGTCCTGTTTGCGTCATCAGTATGTGACCTTCAGCACTCACTGGATCGGTTTGCAGCAGAATGTGAAGCGGCTGGGATGAGGATCAGCACCTCCAAATCTGAGGCCATGGTTCTTAGCAGGAAACCGGTGGATTGTCTACTCCAAGTAGGGAGGGAGTCCTTATCCCAAGTGAAGGAGTTCAAGTATCTCGGGGTCTTGTTCTCGAGTGAGGGGAGGATGGAGCGTGAGATTGACAGGAGAATAGGTGCAGCGGGAGCGGTATTGGGTGCACTTTGGCGCACCGTTGTAACCAAAAGAGAGCTGAGCCAGAAGGCAAAGCTCTCGATCTACCGATCAGTCTTCGTTCCTACCCTCACCTATGGCCATGAGCAATGGGTAATGACCGAAAGGACGAGATCGCGAATACAAGCGGCCGAAATGAGTTTCCTCAGGAGGGTGGCTGGTATCTCCCTGAGGGATAGGGTGAGAAGCTCAGTCACTCGTGAGAGACTCGGAGTAGAGCCGCTGCTCCTTCGCGTAGAAAGGAGCCAGTTGAGGTGGTTCGGGCATCTAGTAAGGATGCTTCCTGGTCGCCTCCCGAGGGAGGTTTTCCAGGCACATCCAACTGGGAGGAGACCACGGGGCAGACCGAGGTACAGGTGGGGTGATTACATCTCCACACTGGCCTGGGAACGCCTCGGGATCCCCCAGTCAGAGCTAGTCGATGTTGCCAGGGAGAGGGAAGTTTGGAGTCCCCTGCTGGAGCTGCTGCCTCCGCGACCCGATTTCGGATAAGCGGGAGAAGATGGATGGATGGATGGACAATCGAATCACTGTAACCTAAGCTTTGGTTTTCCCCAAGGGTCGGTCCTTGGTCCTCTGCTCTTTGCAATCTACATGCTCCCTCTTGGTGATATTATTCGCAGTTATGGAATACGTTTTCACTGTTATGCTGACGACACCCAAATCTATATTCCTATCAAGTCAAACGACTCCTCCCAGATCCAGAAATCCAAATTCTTTATTGAACATGTCAGAAACAAAACATACAACAATAATGAATATTGTGAGGTAATTGTTGATTTGCGGCTTTGAACATAATTTGAATAGTTTTATAGTCAACCAGGTCTTGTAGTTTTAGTGTTTTTAGTTTGATAAATAATTTATTTGTTGGTTCTCTGTACGTAGTTTTATGTATAACTCGTATGGCTCTTTTTTGCAGGATGAAGATAGGATGTGTATTTGTTTTATATGTGTTCCCCCAAACTTCCACACAATACATCATGTATGGAAGTATGAAGGAGCAGTACAGCATAAACAAGGAAGCTTGATTAATAAGGTATTTGGCTTTATTCAGAATTGCTATTGATTTGGATATTTTGGCTCTGATATAGCTTATATGTGGTTTCCAACTTAATTTATTGTCTATGATTACTCCAAGGAATTTTATTTCCGATACTCTTTCTAATTGGACGCCATTTATAGTGAGTTTCTTCTCTGTATTGGTCGATCGATTCCCAAATATTATGAGTTTGGTTTTGCTTGCGTTCAATGTTAATTTATTTTGGTCAAACCAGATCTTCATCCTGCTCAGTTCCTTTTCCATTGTGACCAATAGCTGTTCTAAATTTTCCCCACAGCAGAGTAGACTTGTGTCTACTTTTGATACTTCACATATATTGTTAATATACAGAATAAATAGTAATGGCCCCAAGACAGAGCCCTGAGGCACCCCACATGTAACCTGCAGTAGTTGTGATTTATGGCTTTGTAGTTCAACATACTGTTCCCTGTTATGTAGGTAGCTGGATAGCCATGATAGTGCAACACCTCTAATGCCATATCTCTGTAGTTTTTTCATTAATAATTCATGGTCAACCGTGTCAAATGCTTTTTTAAGGTCCAGAAATATCCCTATTGCATATTCTTTATTTTCTATTGCCTTAGTAATGTGTTCCATAAATTCTATAACTGCAAATGATGTGGTTCTGTTTGCTCTGAAACCATATTGTTGTTCATAGAGTATGTTATGTTTGGTGATGAAGTAATTTAGTCTTGTATAGTAGATTTTTTCCAGTATTTTAGAAAACTGTGAGAGCAATGAAATCGGTCTATAGTTTGACAGTACATGTTTATCTCCAGATTTGTGTATTGGTATGACTTTAGCAGTTTTCATTTTATTTGGAAATACACCGGTTTGTATTGACTGATTACAGATGTGAGTTAGTGGTTTGGCTATACATTCAATAATGTTTTTAACTGTATACATGTCAATATCATGACAGTCTGTAGACCTTTTACTCTTAAGTTTCTTAACAGTGTCAATAATTTCATTTTCATCAGTCCCTCTTAAGAATATAGTTTCCTTCACATATATATATTTACTTTCTACACCTTCACTACTACCAGTATTTGGAATTTCCCCAGCTAGACAAGGACCAACATTGACAAAGTACTTATTGAAATCTTCAGCAACTGAGGTCATGTCATAAATTACTGTATCGTTTTTTGACAGAAAACTGTTTGGGTATTGTGCCTTTCCATTTCCTTTTTTAATAATGGTATTTTATACATTCCATGTGTTTTTAATGTTATTTTTGTTATCCTCCAATAGTTTGTTGTAATGATCCATTTTGCTACATCGTATTATCTTTGTTAGTTTGTCTTTGTATGTCTTGTATTTTTGTTCAGCCTCTACTGATCTATTCTTTAAGAAGTCTTTATATAATTCATTTTTCGTTTTACATGCATTTAATATTCCCTTTGTGATCCATGGTTTTTCAGCATATTTTTGTTTCACTATTTTCTTTACACGAGGACAATGTTTTTCATACAGCCCTGACAGAATATGTAGAAATGATTCATAGGCTTCATTTACATCTGGTACATACACTTTGTTCCAGTATTGCTTAGATAATTCTTCTTTAAGAGAATTAACAGACTCTGGTGTTTTGTGTCTGGTAATTGTGACTGTTCTGGTGTCTTTTCTTTTGTCAATGATCCTAGTACAGTTCTGTATCGTTGCAAAGACTGGCAGGTGATCACTTGTGTCATTTATTAATATTCCACTTATTACTTTCCTATCCATAACATTTGTGAATATGTTGTCAATGAGTGTAGCACTGTTGAAGATGAATCCTGCCTGGCTGCAATTCAAAAATGGATGTCCATCTTAGAGAGATGATAATCATCAGCCCAAAGCACGACCACTATTTGAAGATCACACTGTTCTACTGTGGCCCAAAGCTCTTGTGTTAAAAATGTTGGTGTCTTGTTTGACCCAACGCTATTTATTAAATCAACTTGTATAACCAGAACTGCTTTTTTTCATCTTAGAAACATTGCTAGAATTAGACCAATGCTGTCTGCCGTGGATGCAGAGACACTCATCCACGCGTTTATATCGTCTAGACTATATTACTGTAATGCACTGTTTTCTGGGTTACCAAACTCCGCTACGAAAAGCCTCCAGCTTGTGCTTTATGCTGCTGCTAGACTTTTGACTATGACCAGAAAGTTTGACCACATTACTCCAATTTTGTCCTCGCTCCACTGGCTTCCAGTTAATGCGAGGTCGGATTTCAAGGTGCTACTACTTACTTATAAAATCCTACACGGATTAGCACCCTCCTATCTGAAGGACCTTATTGTTCCCTATTGTCCTTCTCGGCCCCTCTGGTCTTCAGGAGCCGGCCTTCTATCAATCCCAAAAGTCATAAAGAAATCAGCAGGGAATAGAGCGTTCTCCTACCGTGCGCCCTATTTGTGGAACAGTCTGCCACCTGTAATCAGGGAAGCAGACTCTGTTGAAATATTTTAATCTAAACTTAAAACCAACCTTTTTACATTGTCGTTTGGCGCCTAGGAGTGCACTTCAGCTCTCGTTAGAGCTAAATCGACCCGTTAGCCAGCACTAGCCTACCCCTGCTGCTGATAGGTACTAGACTAGAGGTTCTCGATATGTTCCATGGCCACCCTACCAAATCTAACCATACCGCAGTCTGCTTCTGTTTTCCAGTGTGCCGCAGTGATCCCCACCAGAAGCATACCGGCCAGCACCACACACAAATTATATTGTCATTTTAATCTTTGTATATTGTGTATATTATATGTATATTAATTTCTTTGTACTTTACTATGTACATTAATATAAGTAACTTATGGCACCCATTGCACTCAATCCCTGGAAGGAGGGATCACCTTCCACTCTGTGTTCCTACTCAATATTTCTTCCTACATAATTAAGTTGTTTTTTTTGCCCTTAGGGGGGGCTAGGGTTACGGGGGTGTTGTAAACATGTGGCCTTATGTGGGCTTGTGAAGCCCTTTGAGATTGTAACTGTGATTAAGGGCTATACAAATACAATTGACCTGACTTGACTCTAGAGCACAGTCAGTTTTGCGTCTTGGTTACGCACATGGTTTACTGTATCCGGGTAAGGAAATCCAATCCAGGAAAGAGGCACGTCCGCCAATTTATATTTAAGGCAGCATGAAGGAAGGAAGACATGAATGAGGTACACAGAGAAATCGGTAGTTTCCTAAACTGACTCCGGAGAGGGAAAACCGGAAGATGGGGATTGTGGAGGGAGGGAGGAAAGGTGGAGGATAAAAAAGCATGATAAAACCTAAACCTAAAACGTATCTCAGGCAAAACAATACAAAAATGGATTGAGTGCGAAGACCAAGAGGAGAGGTATAGGGGGGGGGGGGGGATAAAAGACAAGAGTGTCTCCATGGAAACACTGTGCACAGAAAATCTTTGAATGGAGCGTTGTATTGCTCCTCTGTGACTTGGCTTCTCCTCTTATTTTTCATATTCATTCATTCCCCTCTTCCATCCGCCCATCCATCCCACCACCGTATGGCGGCTGCTCTGCGACGGTCCCCAGTGGATTTGGATGGGCCCCTGGGGTACCGGACCCCAGGTGGAACTAAAGACACAACCTGAATAACATTTGACGGATGGCACACTGTCGTCGCTTAGTTGGCGCCCTTTCATTGCTCGCCGTAAAACAAAGAACCTAAAAAAACTGTTCAGTTGTGTAAGCTGTGGCCATTAGGGGAAAGGGGGGGGGTGGTAACAAAAAGGAAAAAAACTCAAAAAGGAAAGGCAGCTATTATTTGTAGTGGACTGATGTGGCGCCACCGGATGACAGCGAGCAATGTAAAAACAGAACAGCTACATGTTCTGCAGCGATGTTAATGAATTCCGAGGTTAATCGATCCACCGTGGAGTACAGAAGGGCTGACCGAGTCGATGTTTTACACCACCTGTTTTTCAGACCAGCTCGTGGCTACGAATCATTAGGCTCTTTGTTTATACTGGACCTTTACGAGACCTCTCACATTTTTGAAATCATCCGCATCATCAAAAATGTATCATCAATTATCTTGAGCTTATGAAGTCAGCAGTCTCCTGCGACCCCTTAACACATATCAGACGACCCTGAGTGGAGGTCTGGTTATGGCGGGAGGGGAAGGCGACGGAGATTAGATGGTGGTGGTGGATCATTACCGGCGTTGAGCAGCGTGGAGCAGGTGGAGATGTTGATCTCCTGCAGTTGTTCTAGGTTCTCCGTGTGGAAGAGGCGGATGGAGTAGCCCTCGGAGAAGGCCATCCACACCCCTCCGCCGGCGAGCAACATGTGGGCCACGCTCACCACGGGGTCTGGGTGCACCTCAAATCTCTGGAGGAGCGGAGAGCAACGAAAGAACACAATTGCAGGGGTTATTAGAGCAGGAGGTGAGGGGAGATGCAATAATGACGGAATTAGATGAAACAATGAAGAACATTGGCTGGCTTTAAATCCAAAATGGGGGGTGGGGGGGGGAAGGCAGTTGAGTTGGAGAAGGGACAATTGGCGTTGGGAAAACCAATCACATTAAAAATGTATTTGATTACATTAGCATTTGTTTATTCCATATATAGCTCCCTCTTAGCTAAGTAAGGCTTATGCAACGAGAAATAAATTATTGATTGACTGATGAACACATTTGTATAGGAACAAATTAAGGGATAACATTTGTTTGTTTAAAATTTGATTAGATTAAACTTTATTGTCATTGAGCAAAAATACAGAGCAAATAAAATGCAGTAGTCAAACCAGAAGTCAGCATCTAACCAGAAGTCAGCATCTAACCAGAAGAGAGCACCTTACCAGAAGTGAGCATCTAAACAGAAGTGAGCACCTAACCAGAAGTCGGCATCTAACCAGAAGTCAGCACCTAACCAGTAGTCAGCATTTAACCAGAAGTTAGCATCTAAACAGAAGTCAGCACCTAACCAGAAATGAGCATCTAACAAGAAGTGAGCACCTAACCAGAAGTGAGCCCCTAACCAGAAGTCAGTAGCTAACCAGAAGTGAGCAGCTAACCAAAAGTAAGCACCTAACCAGAAGTCAGCATCTAACCAGAAGTCAGCACCTAACCCAAAGTCAGCATCTAACCAGAAGTCAGCACCTAACCCGAAGTAAGCACCTAACCAGAAGTCAGCATCTAACCAGAAGTCAGCAACTAATCAGAAGTCAGCATCTAACAAGAAGTCAGCATCTGGTTAGTCAGCATCTAACCAGAAGTGCTAAAAAGCAGTAAAGTAAACGATATTAATTATTATAGTTATATCACAGCTAAGGGGAAAGGGGGGGGAAGCTGTTCCTGAACCTGCTGGTCTAGGAACAGACACCTGTAGTGCCAGGTGGAGGGCCAACTGCCTGTTACTGGGGGGAGACTGAGGAGCCGGTGGTGGGTTGGGTAGTTTTCGCAGTGCAGCTACCCGACTCAGTAAAACAAAATCTTCAATCCTCTAAGTCTGAAAGGTCGGTAATACTCCAAAACCCTGGGATGCGTCTAAAAAGTACCACGAACAGCTCTCCTAACAGACACTTTGTTTCCGTGTGTGTGTGCGTCAGTGTGTGTGTGTGTGTGTGTGTCATATTCCCTGGGGGGGCACCCATCTCTCAAGCACCCCAAATGAAAGGGATCACAGCGTTGGAGGCACACTGTCTTAATGAGTAGCAAAGCCTTATCGTGACGGCGCACATGTCTGCCCCCTAGAGGTCCCAAGTGCGTGACACGGCTCGGCTAGGGCACAGCACAGCGCTGCGTCTGCCTCCCCGAAATGAGGTTGGCTGTGTGACTACAAACCGTGAGAGAGAGAGAGAGAGAGAGAGAGAGAGAGAGAGAGAGAGAGAGAGAGAGAGAGAGAGAGAGAGAGAGAGAGAGAGAGAGAGAGAGAGAGAGAGAGAGAGAGAGAGAGAGAGAGAGAGAAAGGCAGAGAGTGAGACAGAGAAAGGCAGAGAGTGAGACAGAGAAAGACAGAGAGAAAGCGAGGCAGAGAGAGAAAGACAGACAGCGAGAGAGAGACAGACAGACAGAGACAGAGAGAGAGAGAGAGAGAGGGAGAGAGGGAGAGAGCAGCAGCAGCACAGTGGAGAGAGAGAGTTCTTCCTCAGACTCCACCTGTTAGCATGACCTTGCCAGGAGGATCGTCTCTTGTTTGAGATTTGCGGGGAATGAAAGGATCCTTTGATGTGTGTGTTCTTTTTTTCTTTCAGTCCTTTTCTCAGATTTTTTGGTATTTTTCTTCTTGCCGCCACATCTCAAAGAACACCGTCTCAAAGAAACATTATTTGATTATTTGAAGTTCAGGAGTTATTTGCATTGTCCTCTACAATTAAAAATGGCCAGGAGAGCCCCTTCTCAACAACAGAATCACTCACTGAGGAAATGTCGGCGGCCATCTTGTGTACATTTAAAACTTTAAACCATTTTGACTGCTCCGAGGTAGACTGAGCTCTAACTCAAAGGCACAGCTAGAAAGTTAGTTGTTGAGGACAATCCATATGGGTGGCATTTTATTAAACAGGGCTTCGTAACTTTTTATCCAAAAAATAAATAAATATAAATCCCATTAACTATTGAGTGACCGTCTGCGTGTCGGTGAAACGAGGTCCACAGGATCGGCTGGGTGCGGCCACGTTGATTGTGCCGTGCTCAACACCGTGCAATGCTTCAGAGATTATTCACGCCACACAGGTACATATCTCATTGATCTCCTAAAGCAAGTTTATGTCAAGAGTTTATATCATGATCTGCTATATCAAGAGAAAAAAGTTCCCGGATGTTACCTTTACCTTTTAGGAAAAGTTTGTATTTATCCAAAGTATATAGTGGACTTTGAGGAGTGAAGAAGGGGCGTCAAGGATGCCAACAGGAACGTAGGATTTGGCAGCAGTGAGTAGGGTTAGGGGAATTCACGATACAAGCATACATCACAGCTGTATCAAATGATGACTTGTCCATATCAGCACCGTCTCAAAATATCAGATTTCTCTAACTGCTACTGACCTGGGGTCGTGCTTACTGTCCGCTGCTGTCATTTGAGGCTAGAGAAGCTTGATCTGGCCTCAGCCAATCTGCGGGGACGTGATCGAGGCACGAGGCACGAGGCACGATTCTGTGATAGTGATGACACTGATACGGCAGCTAGCGCTGTGACCGCAAGCGTGCTAGTTAAAAACAGACTAATGCAACAGCTGCTGTCTGTGCGAACGATTCCAATCCGATTGCAGACACGATACGATTACGGTTGGAAAACTTTCAGACGCACGCAACACGCTGGATGCTTGTTGGGGCGGCAGGATAGCTCAGTCAATTGGGACTTGGGACCTGGGCACGGCCGAGGTTCCCTTGAGCAAGGCACCAGACCCCTACACTCCTCCCCGGGCAGCTGTATATAAAATAGCTGCCCGCTACTACTAATCCTAGGTTGGGTTAAATGCAGAGAAACAAAATTGACTGTGTGTGTACATGTATGTGACCAATAAAGAGGATTCAATCCGCCATATTTAGTCATGTGTATTGAAGGATAAAGGTAGAATTAATGAATGACTTTTAGCATACGTTGAATTCGATAAGTTTACTTTAACTCCTCAATTGAATACCCAGATCGAATTCCCAGTATTTTATTTCCCCCAAAAAATAACCTTCATGGCTTCATGGTCGATATGTGCGAAAAGCTCAGGCTATATAAATATTGATTGAGAGCGAGGTATAAAATACTGGTGGATTTCCTTCTCACTCTACGACCTTAAAAAGCAGGTAAGATGAGTGAATGACTAATGTACAAACCTTATCATATACATGCAGAATATGGAGAGAAATTGCTATTGCTATTGCTGTTCTCAAGCTGGCTTCAATCTCCTGCTGATGGCTGCTTGACAAAAATCACCCCATTTAAGGCAACCGATATAACGCCAGATAGAATGCTGATTTATTCATTCCTTTCCGTTTATAAGCCTAGTCTACTAACACAAAGTTATGAATAGCAAGCTTATGAAAGTCATAATTTATCGTGAGTCTATTAATCAAACATGCATAGTAGCCTTATACTGTATTAATATATTAATCGATTTATTATGTATGAAACAAGAATGGAGGAAAAAGCGATTTGCAGACAATTGGTTCCACCCTGTGGCAGAAGAGAGCGTACCAGCTCATGGCGCATTAGAAACAGTATAAATGCGCTCTCGCTTATACGATTATACAAGTCGGATTTAATGGTTTAATATCACCCAATCCTAGTGGTGAGCCATTAAGAAATAGGCTCGATCCAATTCAAAGATTAAGTGTGTTTTTTAGCTCAGCGGCGGAACTCCCCCACCTCGAGTATCCAGTCACCCAGCGGATAAGTAAAGGTAGCTACCACCCAGCACGCCACCGTGAGTGGGCCTTACCTACAGAAATGAGTCAGGTGGCCGAGCGTGACCGCTGGTAATACATCCTCTCTGCACTACCGCCGCACTGCCTTGTCGCCGTAACAACAGAACTGCTTTACGTAGAAGAAAGAAAAAAACCAGACCATAAGGCGGAAAGGATGGAAGCAGCGAAGCGAACGTGAGAGTGATGAGGTGAGAGGAAGGGGACAAGTCCTGCCAGTCGCTGTTGATCAAAGGCTGTGTGTCTATGCATGTCCCACTTAGTTAGGGGCCGGGGCTCAACCGGGCTATGGCTCAACCGAGGACCACCTTTTGGTGGCTCTTAGGGGCTTTTCCGGGCCACTAGCTACCAGAAGGGTACAATCAAAGGCTGGGGAGGGGCTGGGGGGAGGGGTTTCCGGATTTAGGAACACCGTCGAGACCATGCAATGGACTGTGGAGTACTCTGGAAATGGACTGTGTTTAGAGGGCTATATGATTTATATAGGCTAGATAGACCAGGCTGCTTATAGGCTAGATAGACCAGGCTATAGACTGCATATAAGCTAGTTAGACCAGGCTATATACCAGGCTATAGACCAGGCTATAGACCAGGCTATAGAATGCATATGGGATAGATAGAACAGGCTATAGACTGCATATAGGCTAGATAGACCAGGCTATAGACTGTATATAGGCTGGATAGATCAGGCCAGGACCAGGCTATAGACTGTATAGGCTAGATCAACCATGCTATAGACTGCATATAGGCTAGATAGACCAGGCTATAGACCAGACTATAGACTGTATATAGGCTGGATAGACCAGGCTATAGACCAGGCTATATACTGCATATAGATTAGATTCGATTTGATTAGATTCAAATTTATTGTCATTGCACAGCACAAGTACAGTACAGCGAAAATAATTAGTAGGCTTAAAAATTAATAGGCTAGATAGACCAGGCTATAGACTGCATATAGGCTAGATAGACCAGGCTATAGACTGCATATAGGCTAGATAGAGGCTAAAGACTCTATGGAGAACTGTGGATATGTACTGTGCACTGTATAGACTAGATAGACCAGGCTATAGACAGTTTATAGACTAGATAGTGCAGGCTATAACATACAGACTAGATGTGTTGTATGGTAGGAGGCACGGTAATGAGCATGGTTAAGGATTTACGAGCAATCCTCTGCATAATGTCTCACCCCTATGGCTCCCTAATGGCTGCATCATTTAATGCAGGCCAATGCACTGCATGTTGGTCGCCAACCTGCCTTTTTATCTGCGTGAACACACCAATTTCATCTTAGTTTTAATTGTAATGCCTAATGTGTGTGAGGGGTGGGGGGAGACGAGGTGAGCAGGGGAGAGGGTGTCACAGTGAGCTGGAACAGTCCCTCTCCAGATATGTTTTGCTATTTAATTGCCATTGCAAAGAAAAAGGAATAGCCATTTACATTTGGGAACACTAGCTGAACCCTGGCTTGTCTGTTTTTGATGGGGTTAGCAGGGAGGTTAAAATGGTTATTAGCAGAAACTGTTAAAAATGCACACAGCATTACATCACATTAGTCATTTAGCAGACACTTTTATCCAAAGTGACTTACAATAGTGTGTTTCAACAAAGCACAGCAACAACAACAACAACCATGTGCTACCTGTGTGGAGAGGCTGGCGCCGTCCATGACAGTCACGTAGTTCCCACAGCTGGCCCAGACCAGATCCTCCAGGACCAGCAGGGTCCGGACCGGCTCGGTACCCAGGCTCACGGACCTGCGGCTCTCCGGCTTCCACAGGTCACTTGATGGATTATGAAGATTGTTGCGGAATAAAGAGTGGATCATGGTGAGAGAGGGGGTTCACTGTTTATTATTATTATTATTATTATTAGATCATGTTCCAGAAAGGAAGGTCCCCCATGCTTTGTGTATTAGGCTCTCAGAGTGAATTTAATTCACAAAGGTAATTTGGATCAAGGCAATTATACTATACCAGAATCCGGTTGGGCAGCTATTAAGTGTCATTAAAAAGTATATTTAACTCCTCCGTCCTCTTTATGCAGATACACTTCACATGGTACATGGTACCAGAGTACCTTAGGCCAAAGGTCATTGATCGATTTTGTTATCGTATCATCTGACCTGAGGCCGCATGTTTTGGACACTCGGGTAAAGAGAGTGGCAGAGCTGTCAAATGATCACCATCTGGTGATGAGTTGGGTCAGATGGCGAGGAAAGCCTCTGGACAGACCTGGTAAGCGGGTGAACTAGCGCAGGTGAACTGGGACTGTCTGGTGGATGAACTCCCACTTCCGGCAAAGTTTCTCCAGCATCTTTGTGGAGGTTGGGGACATTGAACAAGAGTTGTCAGTGTTCAAAGCTTCTATTGCTGAAGCCAAGGTCATTGGTGCCTCAAGGGGCGGCAACCCTCGGACTGCGTGGTGGACACATTGGGTCAGGGAAGCCGTCTGACTGAAGAAGGAGGCTTTCCGGGCTATGTTAGCCCGAGAGACTCCGGACTCAGTTGCAAGGTTTCGGCAGGCCAAGAAGACTGCAGCCTCAGCCGTAGCGGAGGCAAAGCAGCGGGTGTGGGAGGAATTCAGCAAAGCCATGGAGAAGGACTTTCAGTTGGCACCCAAGCGGTTTTAACAAACTGTCCAGCACCTTAGGAGGGGGCAGCGGAGATCCATCCAAGTTGTTTACAGTAAGGGTGGGATACTGCTGACCTTAACTGATGAGGTGATTGGGCGGTGGAAGGAGCACTTTGAGAAACTCCTTAATCCAACAACTGTAGAAGGTGGCTCTACGGTAGAGGCAGAGCTGGAGGATGATCGACGGCAAACATCAATCTCCAGTCAGTGTCAGTCAGTGTGGCACATCTCCACAGTGGCAACCCGGGGGTTGATGAGATCCATCCTGAAGGCTCTGGGTGTTGAGGGGCTGTCTTTTCAACATTGCGTGGAACTCTGGGACAGGGCCTAAGGAGTGGCAAACGGCGGTGGTGGTACCCCTGTTCAAAAAGGGGGACAAGAGGGTGTGTGCCAATTACAGGGGTATCACATTACTCAGCCTCCCTGGGAAAGTCTACTCCAAGATGCTGAAAAGGAGGGTTTGGCCGATAGTCAAACCTCAGATTGAAGAGGAACAATGCAGATTCCGTCCTGGTCGTGGAACAACGGAGCAGCTTTTCAAATACTATTGGGGGAGCTGCGGGAGTATGGGGTGCAGGGGTCACTACTGAGGGCCATCCAATCTCTGTACTCCCAAAGTGAGAGCTGTGTCCTGAGCTGTGTCCTGCAGATGATGTGGTCCTGTTTGTGTCATCAGTATGTGATCTTCAGCACTCACTGGATCGGTTTACAGCGAGTGTGAAGCAGCTGGGATCAGGATCAGCACCTCTTGATCTGAGGCCATGTTTCTCAGCAGGAAACCGGTGGATTGTCTACTCCAAGTGGGAAGTGAGTCCTTACCCAAATTAAAGGAGTTCAAAATGAGTTTCCTCCGGCTTGCATCTCCCTTAGGGATAGGATGAGAAGCTCGGTCACTCGTTAGAGACTCAGAGTAGAGCCGCTGCTCTTTTGTGTAGAAAGGAGCCAATTGAGGTGGTACAGGCATCTAGTAAGAATGCTTCCTGGTCGCCTCCCGAGGTGTTTTTTCCAGGCATATCCAGCTGTGAGGAAACCACGGGCAGACCAAGGTACAGGTGGGTGATTACATCTCCACACTGGCCTGGGAACGCCTTGGGATACCCCAGTCAGAGCTGGTCGATAGCTGGTCGGGTAGTTTAGAATCCCCTGCTGAAGCTGCTACCTCCACGACCCGACCCGGAAAAACTGTAGACAATGGATGGATGGATGGACCTTTCTTTGACAATAAGAAAAGGCAGCCCCATAGTAAATCTAGCATGCACTCTAATCTGTTGCCAAATTTTCCATCTGTTTCCAATTTTCCTTTGAGTTTTAATCACACATCCAAGACTGGGTAGAGATGAAGTTCACTAAGCCGTTTAATAAAAAATTTGAGTTGTTTATTTCTGTCTTTCACCGTGTACAATGGCATCTTACCTTTGACTTAATTGCTTGACTGCAAGAGAAGAAAAAAAAGACAAATGAAGATGAATAATAGGCCTATAAGGGCCTGGCCAAGAAACAGCCGGGCTTGTGGCACTGCTCCACTGCTCCCGGCTAACCACAGCCTTGTGCCATGAACACGTGAACCAGCACTGGATTTGGTGGCTTTTCCCGGTCCTCCGACGGGCCAACTGAAACTGTTTGTGTTGAAAAGCGTTGTCGAAGCACATAACTCCAGAAGCGGGCCCTTGCCTTTTCGATTCCTCGACCCAGCCGCGGGATTTCCAGGCTTTTTTGTGTGTGTGTGTGAGATTAATTTGTAAAAGACACAGCAGGACGAGCAAACACTTTATCCAGGGGAATGGAAACTTTATTTAGTATTTTTTGGGTAAGACACATAGTAAGAATAGAATGGTAAATAATTAATCTGCATGCCGCAGCTTGCTGCAATTAATCACCTCTTCTGCACTGGTAGAGGAGGAAGAAGAGGAAGAGGAGGAGGAGGAGCCGTATGGCGTATGGCGCGTATGGCGCCGTACGAGATGGCTGCCGTGTCGCGAGCTCCCGCACGACGACGCAGTTTTTTGTTATTTATTCTTTTTATCGCAACTATTTTAGTTCAGGATGTTAGCAGCAAGTTCACTTATAACTTTTGCACACTTCGGGAGATCAGATCGACGCCTACCGGAGTTTTTTCATTCTTTCGACTCGGACGTCCCGCCCGAAGTCACAGCTGGATTACCTCCGATCATCTTGGGCACGATTACACGCAAGCGTCGCCGGAGGAAGCGAGGGAAGCGAGCCGGCGTGCTAGTCAGGCTGAGACGTCGATCCGATCGCCCCCCACTACCCACCATTCTACTGGCTAATGTACAGTCTCTGGACAATAAGTTAAGCGAACTACAGGCTCGTATTCAATTTCACCGGGAAACTAAGGACAATTGTATCATCTGCCTTACGGAGACATGGATGTCGGAGGGGGTTACCGACGCAGCTATCGAACCGACGGGATTTTCCGTACACCGGGCGGACAGAACAAAGGCTCTCTCCGGTAAAGATCGCGGAGGGGGGGTATGTCTCATGATAAACAGATCTTGGTGCAACCAAAGTCATGTACATCCCTCAAGTCTTTCTGTTCCCCGGACCTGGAGTACCTGATGCTTATGTGCCATCCATACTGGCTACCTCTGGAGTTTACAGTGGTAACCGTGACCGCTGTTTACATTCCCCCACAAGCCAACACGGACACAGCACTGAAGGAACTGTACGGGGCTATCAGCGAACAGGAGTCGGCCCACCCCGAGGCTGCTCTCATCGTGGCGGGGGACTTCAACAAGGCGAACCTGAAGAAGGTTCTCCCGAAGTTCTACCAACACATAAAGAGCAACACACGGGGCGAGCGGATCCTCGACCACTGCTACACTCCCTTCCGTGATGGCTACAAGGCCCTCCTCCGCCCACCGTTCGGCAAATCAGATCACCGCTCTATCCAGCTACTCCCCGCCTATAGGCAGAGACTGAAGCAGCAACCGATCGCTGTGAGGGAGGTCCAATGCTGGTCGGACCAATCAGATTCTACGCTGCAGGATTGTTTTGATCACGCTGACTGGCACATGTTCCGCGTTGCCTTGGACAATAACATCAACGAGTACGCGTCGTCGGTCACCGGGTTCATCAAGAAGTGCATAGATGACGTTGTTCCGACCAAGTCGGTTCGGATATATCCCAACCAGAAACCGTGGATTAACGGCGATGTTCGCGCTGCCCTACATGCGCGTAACGCCGCCTTTGGTTCCGGGAATACGGAGGAATATACGAGAGCCCGTTATGACCTCCGTAAGACCATCGTCACTGCCAAGCGGGAGTATAAGGACAGAGTGGAAGATAAATTCAAAAAACACGATGCGAGGGGTATGTGGCAGGGGCTGCAGACGATAACGAACCTCAGAGGGAGAACCAGTTGTGTAGAGAACTCCTCTACCTCCCTCCCAGGAGAGCTAAATACATTTTTTGCTCGGTTCGACGTAAACGGCAGCCCGCCGAAGCCAGCACCGACTGGGGAGACCAGCCAGCTGCGCATCTCGGAGGCGGATGTGCGCCGCACCTTTAAGCGGCTGAACATCCGTAAGGCGGCAGGCCCCGACGACATCCCGGGCCGCGTCCTCAGAGCATGCGCAGACCAGTTGGCAGGAGTCTTTGCAGACATCTTCAACCTCTCCCTGTCCCAGGCTGTTGTCCCCGCGGTCTTCAAGATATCCACCATCGTGCCTGTCCCTAAACAAACCAAGGTAACATGCCTGAATGACTACAGACCTGTGGCCCTCACCTCGATCGTTAGCAAATGCTTCGAGAGGTTGGTCAAGGACTTTATTTGCTCCGTGTTACCTACCACGCTGGACCCATGGCAATTTGCATATCGTCAAAATAGATCCACGGACGACGCAATTGCCATGGCCCTCCACACTGCCCTTTCCCACCTGGAGGGAAAGAACTGTTATGTGCGAATGCTGTTTGTGGACTACAGCTCAGCATTCAACACAATAGTTCCTGCCAAGCTCGACACCAAGCTGAGAGGTCTAGGCGTACCCCCATCCATGTGCAGCTGGATACTGAACCTCCTGTCGGACCGCCGCCAGGTGGTGAGGATGGGCAGCACCACATCAGAGCCACTGACCCTCAACACGGGAGCCCCCCAGGGATGCGTGCTGAGCCCTCTCCTCTACTCCCTCTACACCCACGACTGCATGGCTATGCACAGCTCCAACGTCATCGTCAAGTTTGCTGACGACACGACAGTGATGGGCCTGATCGCCGGCGACGACGAGACAGCCTACAGGGAGGAGGTCGGATCGCTGGAGCAGTGGTGCCAGGAGAACAGCCTCGCCCTCAACGTCAAGAAGACCAAGGAGCTGATCGTGGACTTCAGGAGGCAGAGGGGAGAGCACAGCCCTATCTCCATCGACGGCGTTGCAGTAGAGAGGGTCAGCAGCTTCAAGTTCCTCGGCGTGCACTCACTATTACCGTCAGGCAGGCGATACCGCAGTATCAAGTGTCGTACAAATAGGCTTAGAGATAGCTTCCACAGTCAGGCCATCAGGCTGCTGAACAAGGGCGTATAACATATAACAATGTATATTTTATTACATTGATTTATATATACATATTGCTCTTTTCTGTGCTGATTTTTGCATTTTATAAATTGCATTTTTTTTGCATATATTCTTTATTCTATTTTTATTCTATTTTTATCTATTTTTATTTTATCTTATTTTATAACTGCTGTCTGTCGTCGGGTATTGCACACAAGATTTTCACATCACTGCTTTATACTAAACTGTAAACTGTGAAGTGACAATAAACTTGACTTGACTTGACTTGACTTGACTTGAGGAGGAGAAGGAGGAGGAGGAGGAGGAGGAGAAAGGAATGTTGACACATCATCATCCAGATGAGAGACCCCTGGTGACGGAGCCATTGTATCGCCCACTGACGAGAAACACGGCGCTAAACCAGCCACGCACGGTGCTCGTCTAACATGACAACAAACTGGTCGAGCTGTTGCTTTCTGTGAGGATGGGAACGACGGGCGACAGGGAGAAGAAACAGGCTTTTCAAAGTAAATGGTGGGACAGGCTTTCACATGCAAATGCATGTAAAAATGAATAATAAATGAAGGGAACTAACAGTTAATTTGAGAGAAATGATCATCAGAACAAATCCAGTCCAATTAGTAAAATGTACAAATACAGTCAATAAATGTTGTTGGAAATGAAATAATTCCACCAATTCATTGCTGGTAAACAAGTGGGGGCTAAATAAGTGAGGGCATTTGAAATGCTTTCTGGAAAAGAATGTGATGGCGCTCCTCCATCTCATTCTATACTTGGAGGTGGTGTCACAGTGGCGTCATTGTAAATCCTTAAATAAACAAATGCCAAAACCATTTTTTAATGAATTCCCAAACTATCACCCAACCCCTTGCCCCCATTACCTATCAAAAATAATTCAAACGCCTTTTACACAGATCTAAAGCAAATTCTGACACATTTTGTCAGAATCATCTCTCAGCATTTAACACATGAAGATGATGATGAATGGGGCCCTGTTAAACCCTAGCACTGTCATCAATAAACACACACAAATGGTTTGCTGACACACACACACACACACACACACACAGGCATACAAAAAACGGCAATACAACATGACATACCATCGGTTCGTCCATAAACCACCACAGAGCCGTTGCGCAGGCCTGCAAACAGGAAGTGCGAGGAGTGCTTGATGGTCAAGGTCAGCAGACACTGAGCAGCGCTGTCCACGCTGCTGTACACCATGATGCTGAGATGGAGAGACAGGGAGAGAGGGACAGATACAGAGCAAGTAGACGAGAGCAAGAGAGCAGAGAGACGAGAGAGTGAGAGAGACAGAGAGAGAAAGAGAGAGAGAGAGAGAGAGAGAGAGAGAGAGAGAGAGAGAGAGAGAGAGAGAGAGAGAGAGAGAGAGAGAGAGAGAGAGAGAGAGAGAGAGAGAGAGAGAGAGAAAGGCAGAGAGTGAGACAGAGAAAGACAGAGAGAGAGCGAGACAGAGAGAGAAAGACAGACAGCGAGAGAGAGACCGACAGACAGAGAGAGAAAGAGAGAGGGAGAGAGCAGCAACAACAGGCGATGAATGAGTGTCATTTGAAATTAAAGAGTTTCATTCTCGTTTTCATGCTGTTTGATTTAACAGTGTACTTCTGGAGAACAGCGCTGTGTGTGTGTGTGTGTGTGTGTGTGTGTGTGTGTGTGTGTGTGTGTGTGTGTGTGTGTGTGTGTGTGTGTGTGTGTGTGTGTGTGTGTGTGTGTGTGTGTGTGTGTGTGTGTGTGTGTGTGTTTGTTTGTTTTGTGTGCAGTGTGGACCACTCCCTTCTTCTCATGTTGGAAATGCCATCTGAACCCTCACTGTGTCTTATTGTCTTCTCAAGGATGACGAATGAATGCAGTTGTTGCAGGTTTTTTGTGCGGGCCGCGTATTCATCTCAAAGAGGATCTTAAGTGGCATCGTGTCCGACCGATTTTTTGTTATTGTTGTTGTTGCCGTTTGTGCTGAAACACGCAGGTTCTGGGTCCTCCAGTCCACAGGCAGCCACAGTGAAGAAGATGAATCAGCCGGCTAGACGTATAGACGCCTCCTCCTCCATGCCTCCCATCCCATTCACCCACCCGACCGACCCAAACACCCTCAAAACCCCACACATACCAGCCAAAAATAACAAATAATAAAGACATAAATACATTGACGGCGTGCTAAAGTGGTGGCATCGCGGAGTTGTGTGCGGGTTTGTGGCAGAAATGATTCAATCTCTACGACTCCGGTGACGGAGAACTGCAATTAAACGCATCCTCCGTTGCTCAGGAACTATATCGGATTGTTAACTATGAAAGAGTGATCTGTCACTCTCCGTCACTGGAAGACAAGGGAGAGCATCCTAAACAATTAAATTCATCATTATGAAAATAAACTAAACAAACGAAAAACAGGATTTGTAGACTGGCGTTTGGAGATAAATGGCTCCTAAATGACACAATGAGTTCTAGCACTATTTCCGGGACTCCCCCTGGTGGCAGTTCTAGTTCCAGTAGTCGGTTCTGGCCGGTCTCACCTGCCGTCATCCAGTCCCACGCATACAGTGTTGCCGACCCCCGGGGGAGAGGTTGTGCCGGCCGGGGGCCCTCCCTCTGGGTCCTCCGCGGGGATGGGCGCCGGCACGTACTGCAGGCATAGGGGCCGGTGGCCCAGCTGCAGGCTCTTGACGGCCCGCGGGTTGGACCTGTTGAGGGAGAAGATCTCCAGCTGGCCGTGGGCTCCGTCCCCTCCGCTGGCCACCTGCAGAAGACCAATCAGGGGGAGCCTTAAGAAAACGCTGCTGGGAAAAGGTCAGGACTCTGTGGTTCCAACAGATCCAGGGATTGAATCTATCGGCTCTTCATGTTGTTGCTTAAAGAGCTTTTTTTTTTTTACAAAGTGCACAGACAAGGTCAACATATATACAGTACATTTTAAAACGCCTTTATAGCCGCACAGCAATGCGGCAAAAAGAGGCCCACACTCTGGAGGCTACCGCTACATCGGTGTGTTGTTAACTGTGACCAATTAACATATTGTACACTGCGCGATGACTCCGCCATCTCTGCCAAAGAGAACCCGAGGTTTGTTAAACGGTTTCAGAGATAGCAGAGAGATCTGCTCACCTTGGAAGCCCATCAATACAAGGTTCAAGTTCAAGTTAAGTTTATTACTCAATGCTTTAATTATAAGCAATGAGTGAAAATCTTATGTGATATACCCGACAACAGACAGCAGTTATAAAAAACAGAATAGAATAAAAATAAGTATTCTTAACAAAACTGTATTAAGGTAAATATATAAAAATGCAATATGCCAGCACAGAAAAGGAGCAATAAATATAGACATAGAGAGAGAGAGAGAGAGAGAGAGAGAGAGAGAGAGAGAGAGAGGAGAGAGAGAGAGAGAGAGAGAGAGAGAGAGAGAGAGAGAGAGAGAGAGAGAGAGAGAGAGAGAGAGAGAGAGAGAGACAAACACAGAGGGTGTGAGAGAGAGGCAGAGAGACAGGGGGGAGACATACATTCGCACAGACAGAGAGAGAGACACACACACACACACACACACACAGGGTAAGAGAGAGAGAGAGAGAGAGGCAGAGAGACAGAGAGAGAAACACACACACATTCACACAGAAAGAGGTAGATAGAGAAGACCTATGTAGCAGCCAAGTGTCCAAAGACACAAGGCTGCCAGGGACTCTGTGAGCACAGCCAGAGGCTAAGCACACCCTGACACCACCCCTATCCTCCACCCACACTGTGCTATTTACAAATGCACATGTCCACCTTCCCCCCACCCTCACCAAGCCATCCTCCCCCATCCACACACTATTTTTACTTCGTCCTCTCCTCGATCCAATTTCCCCAGATATCCAGTGAAATTACTCTTCCCTGACAAAGTAATCAGTACTTATTTAGACCCCACAGACGTTTGCGGTCCGGGCTCTGTCCTCTCTGTCCACACAGTAAATGCACTGCCAGTATCAATTAGAGTAGTCCCTTAACCGGAGTGACCAGTGTGGGGAAACGGGCCCCCGACACAACCGAACAACAGACAAAGACGGAGCACTGAGCTGCTCTGACGCAAGAGCACCTGTGGGAAGATCACCTTTGAGATAGATACATACATACACATACATATACATACGTATCAGGGTTTCCGCTAGGATATTTTCTTGCCGGTCAAGTGTCCGGACAGATTTTATTTTACTGGACAAATTCGAAGTTAGGGTTAGGTCGCACGTCGTACTTTGTTCATGTACGTCGGACATTCTGGACGGAATCGCCACGCTGATGTCCCGGAGATCCAGAACCAGCCTATCCCGCGTCACCCGCCTGTCTCGCATTACGCCGGTCTATACGAGCTCCCCGGTAATTATAATTACCTGTCGCTACTCCGACCTCCCGGTATCTAGACTCGGTCGTCCCTGACCATCCGCCTGTCTGGTACCTGTCGCGGATCGACCTCCCGGTACCCAGACCCCTGGACTGTCCCTGATCACTCTCTTGTGTTGTGTTTGAGTTGTTTTGTGTTGCTTGAAATAAAGCTTTATGTTATAGCTCCACTGTCTTGGTCTGCGTTCTGGGTCCCCCCGAACAATCCCACCCGTGACATATAATGTACACCTAGATTGACGAAAGAATGACAAAGACCTCAAATCAATTTGACTAATTAATGAACAACAAAACTAACAAGAACGATTGAGCAAAACCTCGTTAGCCGCAAAAATCGAGGCTATTTCAAAACACCTGTAACATCTGTAGTCCGTTTTAACATAGGCTACATGGCATCACATTTACCCTGTAGGCTACCAGGCAACTTTTTGCTTTCTCCTTAATTTCATTGCGGCAAAGTCCTTTGAGCTGAAATCAAAGGTGTCTAATGTGTCTTTGCAGCTTGCAATACGCATAAGTCGCATCACTCTCTCCTCCTCCAGACGACTCCGCAGTAATGTTTTCAAACCATTCTGCAGGGAGAAGCCCCTCTCTGCTGGTCGCTTGACACGGGCAGAACACAGGCAATTTGAGCCCATGTGACCCAGTCGGGGTACAGCTCGCTGAACTCAGAAATTAGCACTTGGCAAGCTGTCGCAAACATTAAAGCCCCATAGCCGTGGAGCGCTAACATTAAAGCCCCATAGCCGTGGAGCGCTGCCATCACTGCACCTGCATCTCGTCGGGCGGCTTGACGTCATGAGAGGTGCGGCAGCTGATTGGTCACTTCATGACCAAAACCCAACATTATTACCGGCTAACGGAAACCCTGATACGTATATATATATATATATATATATATATATATATATATATATATATACATATCAGAGGAGGTCAAGACAAGAGGGAGATCAAAATATTGAAGAGGAAGAGTAATTGCTTGAAAGAAAACAAAGCACTGAGAAGCAGAGTTTTCTTTCCTTCTTCCAGCGCACTGGAAGTGCTAAATCCAACCAGTCCATTTCATCCAGAAAAAGACGTTGAAGATGTGGACACCGACGCCCTCGAGTGCTGTGAACCCTTATTCCCAAAGCGGAAGCTGAGCAGGGAACCAACAAAGCCAAACCAAACAGACATCTAAAGACACCAACCTCAACAACAACAATCATGTTTTAAGACACTTGAGACAGACTTTATAGAACGGCAGAGACGACGTGGGGTTCAATATAGAGACATTAGGTGTGAATAATGACTCATATTACCAGAATCAATACGTTGGTTGTGTGTGTGTGTGTGTGTGTGTGTGTGTGTGTGTGTGTGTGTGTGTGTGTGTGTGTGTGTGTGTGTGTGTGTGTGTGTCTGTGTGTGTGTGTGTGTGTGTGTGTGTGTGTGTGTGTGTGTGTGTGTGTGTGTGTGTGTGTGTGTGTGTGTGTGTGTTTGACATTGCCTATAGTACTTACCCAGAGATAGCCTTGAGGTAAAGAGGTGCTGGCGGCAGAGAATCCCAGCAATGCACAGTGGACCGGGTTGTGCAGGGCGGCTTCCAGCTACAAGACAACATGGATATGGATGAGCACAGACCAAACACACCAAACACAGGTCCAGGTCAATAATATAATATAATCTGTTCTCCCTTTAGGACCATTTCTCCCTTAAGGCCATTTAGCGGGCACTTTTCTAAAACCATGTCATTAACTAGAGGGCACTCAGCCCACACCTCCACCACACCAAAAAGTTCCCTGAATCCAGATTTGAATCAACTGTTCCTAAGTAAGTAATCTAACCACCAAGTTTTGTCCAATTATGTAAACAACTTTATGAGTTAGCTTGCTAACAGACAAACAGACACACAAACAAACAGACAGACACTAACCTCCTCCAACCTTCGATGGCTGAGGGTAATTGAAGATTCAAGATTTTTATTTGCCATTTGCAACAAGTACAATGGAATGCTTACTCCCCATTCACTCCCGCAGTATGAATTTCTAAAACACAATACTATAAAAAATACTATACACAATAAAAATGAACATAAAAGTGACTGAAGAATGATATGTACGTGGATGTGTAGAATTGTGCAAAAAGCATTTCAAAGCATTTCAAAGTTCAGCAGCATCATGAATACAGTGCAGAACAGTGCACTAACTGTAATGAGTCCAGAAAGTCCAGCAAAGTAATATAGTGTAATGTTAATGACATTGTTATGATAGTGGCAGCACCCTAGTAGGCTCACTGCCTGTGGATAAAAACTATCCTTGAACCTGGTAGTCCTTGTACGGATGCTTATATGGTGATATAAGATGCTTATATGGATGCTAATGAATAGTTTGGGCATCTTGCTCTGGGGAAGCCTAGAGGTAAACTGTGGACATCGGTGTTCGAACCCTCGACCATATCCCCAGCAATGAGAACACCCTTTCCGTGTCTTAAAATGAGGCAAACTCATATCTTTGTGTTATTCCTCAACGCTGGTAAGATATGGTTGCACATTTGTGTCTTTACACGCATGGATTGATGACACAGACTTGTCAGTTTAGTTCAGACATGATGGGATGCTGAATTAAAGCAAGTCCTTATGCATCACAGCATTTAAAATGTGGTTTTACGTTTAAAAAGTGTGGACAGCAAAAGCAACAGGAAGGTAAAGTGTTTACCAAAGCAGACAATGCAGATTTGGTGGCAGATATGTGAGTTACATTCAGTTAACTCCCACGATCATCTAGGTTTGACTTTAAAATCCACACTTGATCTTCTACAAGCAAGTATTGTTATCATGATATTTTTTCTGCATTGTTAAAAATGCAGATCGAGGGAAACTTAAGAAACTTGAAACATTTATTTTTCACTTTAACTTGCCTTTTCCTGAAACACAGAGATTAACTATCAAATGATGCTAATTTAGACACAAACAAAGTTCAAGGCATGAGCTATAAATCAACGAGTGGATCAGTTCAGCGAATATTTGGCATTTACCTCCAGAACTAAAAGTAGTCCATCTTAGGAGAAGCAACAATCAGACCCCGGGAAGACTGGACTCTGTGACGCTGTGCAATGCACATTGTCGGGAAGACGGGCTGACTATTTATGGACGGACAACAAAAGAGCAAAAAAATAAAACTCTGTGAAGGAATGATTATTATTTTGCTGTGCTATAGCATGTGGCAGAGGGGACATCTAATTGCATGGTATTGGTGAAGGCTCTCTCTCTCTCTCTCTCTCTCTCTCTCTCTCTCTCTCTCTCTCTCTTTCTCTCTCTCTCTCTCTCTCTCTCTCTCTCTCTCTCTCTCTCTCTCTCTCTCTCTCTCTCTCTCTCTCTCTCTCTCTCTCTCTCTCTCTCTCTCTCTCACCCTGGGTATGTATGTAAACACAAACCACAAAAAAATAACAACACACATGATCCATCTGGCTCTCTCCAATCCCTCCTCCTTTCCTTTTAGACTTCTCTCTCTCCTATCTCTCCTATCTCTCCTATCTCTCCCTCTCTCTCTTTCTCTCTCTCTCTTCTCTTTCTCAGCACCAACTTCTCTTTCGTGCCCTGGATGATAGGTAAAGAGAGGTATTAAGAGTCAGCGGATATAGGGGCCCATATGGAGGCCCCTGAGGTTAGGAGCCTCAGACTGGCAGACCAGAGGGACCGCGGGCACCAGTTGCTGCAGCTGCTGCTAGTTGTTGTTGTTGTTGTTGTTGTTGTTTTTCTCCCCATCACCATTCCCCCTCTCTCCCTCATGGGCTTCAGATAGTGTGTTTTATCACTCACACACACAGGACTTCTGGGAGTTGTAGGCCAATCTTTGCGGGCAGAGATTGCTTTGTCTGTTAGTGCATTTCTGGCCCCGTAATGGGAGTGTGGCTGGGGGACACTACACTGTGGTCCTTTACATGAAGAGCAGGTGTGTAAATGAAGACACTTTCCGCTTTCCGTTATTAAAACTATTAGAATGGAATAGGACATTACGCTCACCACAGAGTTACATATAGCACCTGCGATGTACATTAAAGGACGTATGCAGGAAGGAGCTGACTGTAAAAAGGCACACATTTGATATGGAGGGATATTTATTAATAATTTGTCAACAGAGATTATTGTTAGAATGAACCTGTCTTGTAAAACCATGATTTTTACAAATGTCGCAGAAATATCCAAAACAAATCATATATATTATTCCTCCTACTGTATGTCCATACTGACTCTCAAAACTACAATCGGCTGGTGAAATGTTGACTCAATCAAAACAATCTTTAGAATTTAGAGCGATGGCGGACATCGTGAAGTCCAACGGGCGGTAATCGCCACATACACAATCACGAACATTGTGGCTTTTTTTCAATGATGATACTGTCGTGAATCTGTGGGAATCAGAATTCCTTTATTTGTCACTCACTTTATTATTAACAATAATAATAATAATACAAATGATAAAAAATAATAATAATAAAATAAAAAATAAATAAACCTCATGGGTCACATCAAGAGGATTCTGAAATCATCTCGCGACCCCCCCCTCGGGGTCCCGCGACCCCCACTTTGGGAACCCCTGCTGTAGACCACCTTTGCAGACCGTCTCGAGCCGTGAGTGGGATCAATGGACAAGTAAAGCACTCGTCGAGTGACGGAAAGCTCTTTGAGAAGCCGGCGGGAAGGGGGCCGGTGGGAACACCAGAGTCAATACTTTACCGCTGTACAGTCGAATACACGCAGATGGGAGAAACACGCTGGGCAGCCTCATTACCGGCCATTGCGGGGTTAAAAATAATCAACCTGGCAATGGCCGGTAATGAGGCTACCCAGTGTGAGTGTGTATATACTGTACTTTAACAAGGGATATAGTGGCATGTGTGTGTGTGTGTACATAAGACGGTGTGTATGTGAGTTTGTGTGTGTGTATGGAAGTGTGTGCATAAATGTGAGTACGTTTGTGAGTCTGTGTGGGCGTACGTCACTGTGTGTGTGTGTATATGAATGTGTGTACGTTTTGGAGTCTGTGTGTGTATGCCAGTGTGTGTGTATGTTAGTGTGTGTGTCAGTGTGTGGATGAATGTGTGTGTATGAATGTGTGTACGTTTATGAGTCTGTGTGTGTATGCCAGTATGTGTGGATGTTAGTGTGTGTGTCAGTGTGTGGATGAATGTGTGTGTGGATGAATGTGCGTGTATGTCAGTGAGTCTGTTTGTGTTTGTGTGTGTGTGTGTGTGTGTGTGTGAGTGTCAGCGTATGTGTATAGGTGAAGCTTACTGAGGGGGATTTAATGGAGGCCTCTCGGGGCTGCTGTTAAGAAAACGCTGTAACGAGCACAGGCCGATTAAAGCAAGATTTGTTGTTGTGCGGGGGGCGAGGACGACTTGGCGGATGCCGAGTACTCACAGAGGACCCCCTGGCCCCGACAGCGGGGCCCGGCCCTACCCCTGACCCCCTGGGGGGAGTCGGACCATATGCTACTCCAGGTGGTAAGGCCGCTTCGGTTCAATCGGCTACAATTCGTCTGGCGAGATGGGTTTAACATGTTTCCCTATTAACTGTCTTGTCTGTGTGTCTGGAACCTGGAGGTGGCTTCTGTTATTACCTACGGCCAACAAGGCTGGAAGGCTTTAATTATTCACAGCGTTGGGCTGAAGGGCTGTCAAACTTAAGTCCCCCCCCCCCCCCGGGAAAAGATGACTTCGACACATCCAATTATTCACCATTATTCCAAATTCCCCTATGATTATAGATCTCAATTATCCAAAATCATAGATGACGATGATTCTACTCTACCAAGACTCTAAATCACCAAGATTAAAGATGACCGTGATTCTAAACAACCATGATTCCAAAACCCAATGATTATAGATCACCATGATTCCTAATCAACAGGGGCCATGATTCTGAATCACCTTGAGTGCAGATAGCCATGATTCCAAAACCTCATGATTATCGATCACCATGATTCTGTCACGGTTACAGTGGTTGGCAGGGGGCGTGGCCAAGCCACGTGCGCTGGACCACGCCCCCTGCCAACCACCGTAACCGTGACAGATTCTATATCACCATTCTTCCAGATTGCCATGACTTTAAATGACCATGATTATAGATCCCGAGGATGCCAAACTACCATGCTTCCGGATCACCATGATTCCAGATCACCACGTAGAGACCCTCCCTCGTTGCTTGGCAATGCTTTTTAAATAAAGATCTCCTTATTAGAAAATGTCCTGCAGGAAGTAAAAATTCTTTATCGAATCACAAAAAATACAGAGAGCATGCAAATATTACACTGCATATTATATTGCCAGGAAGAAAATTAGCAAATAAACAACCAGCATATTAAAGGCATACACATATATACAAAATAAATAAACAAATATCTGAACCTTCCATTCCCATACCACCCCAAACACACACCCCCTTCCCAATTCCAGACCACAGCTATCAGCTCCCCGCGCTAACAGCTGCTAATAGAAAAGTTCCACTGTTTATTAACTGGTAATTGACTGGAGTCTGGGATGGGGCCAGAACCGGAGCCAGAGGCTGTGTGGGGGAGGGATGGGGGGGACGAATGGCAGTGACCCACCGGTCAACCTTTAGTAGGTTTCAAGTAGGTAATGCTCTCTGAACATGCTGTGGTGACATAAGAGTTGTGTGTTTGTTTTGGTTTCCAGCAGGAAACGATTGCGTGTAGTACGTATCTCACCCACCCCCACACCCCCCGTTGGGTCAGATATATGGGTCAGATTTCTGGTTTATTGACTTCTTGTACCTCGGCCTTAGACCCCTGGGAAGGTGAGGTAATACGTTCCGTGTACAGTAGTGTCCACATCCGCGTCCACCTACCCTCACTCTGTCTGTATCTGTACCTCCTGTGCACGCCACAAGACATGACATGATGACGTGATACAACCAATTCTGCCAGGATCAGATTTGTTGTCGGAGGAGGGATGGGGTCGGTTCGACTTCTTGCCTTGTATATATATATATATATAATACGGGGTGTTTGTATCTCTTGGAGTGTGTTCGTAGGTTCGGATTGGATTCCGAAACCTACTGTTTTGCGCATTACCTAAATAATCGTGTATCTGCATAGCTCAGACGCATGAACACATGCACACTGGCACGCACGCACACACACACACTCAAGCAAACACACGCACACAATCCACATGCACACACCGGCGTGACTAGAGAGACAACATCATAAACTTGCTGTTGGCTTGTTATCTGTCCCTCCCGACATTTCCCCCGAAAATCTAATTAACACACAAGGACGGGAGGATCAAAGACGAGGCGTGCTCGTCTATAATGTTATGATTTCATGAGCTGGCCACCGCCGCCATGATTTAAATTCTGCCGCCGTTCACCAGCGCAGATCAAAGGGTCTGCCACCCGCTGCGCTACCGGGGGCCGCCATCAGCCCTGCATATTCAGAGTCATTTGAAGACAATACCCTTTCGACCGCAGGCAGGAGAATCTGTAGTAAGTAAGCATGTGCACGCACAACACACACGCACGCACACACGTCTAACACACACACATACACACACACACACACGCGCGTTTATTAACTTAATCTCTGTCTGGACGGTGGAGGCACTTGGCGGTGGTCAGGTCCGACCCAGAGGCAAGTGCCGTGCAGTTATATCAGGTTATATCGTTAAATCGGGATATTTCACTTTTAAATTGTACCCCCGCCGGTTGTACAGTAACAATCTCTTCTCCCCGTCTGCCCCCGGACCACGCCACGGATCACATCAACAGCCGTGAGTGGAAAGAGCGAGCGGCTTGTGGGTCCACGTGTCTCCGAGCGCTGGTCCGACATTGGCGGAGCAACGCAAACTGCTGCTCGTGACTCGGCTGCTTTGCTTTCTCTCTCCTTGCGTGTCCTTCACCGTGTCCGCCGGCGTGCTGTTAAAACGTGCGGCTAATGTGATGCCAATGCTTTAATGTCGCTTGCTCTAGCGTCCTTCCGGGGCCCTCGCACACCCTCGATCTGCATGTGTGTGTGTGTATGTGACACACAGACACACATATACAGACTCATAGATGGACAGATACACCCAACCACCTGCAGGACAAGCACACAAACACACACACACAGACAGCCAAATAAAACAACTCATACACACGCACACTCCATGCAGATAACTGCAGCCTGAGTGTTCTCTCTCTCTCCCTACCCTGTAAAAGACACCGGAGACCTGGGACAACCAGTTCCTCCTGAGACAACCAGTTCCTCCTGAGACAACCAGTTCCTCCTGAGACAAGCAGTTCCTCCTGAGACAACCAGTTCCAACCAGTTACACACACACTCACACGTTTGTTGCGACGGTGGAGGCTTTGCAGCGACAGTGCGATGGTGATCGATAATCCTAGAGTGCCTTCCTCGCCAAAGTTTGTGGCGTCAACAGAACCCCTCCTGTGTTCCAACAAGCTGCTTACATTCCCGCATGCACTCCACGCAGATATCCGCCTAAACACTGATTTGGTCACGGCTGTGGTCTTCCTCTTCGCTTGAAGTCTACCGTTTGCTATTTAGCCACTTGGCTAATGCTAATAAATGTTTTCATACAGTCATTAAGGAGGAGGTAGGGGGCTAAGACACCTTGCTCAGCGGTACCTCCAGGTATGGACTGTGGAAATTGGGGTTCAAACACTCTAAGCCACTCTAAGCCACCCCAACCCCCCTCCGGTAAGGCAGGAAATACAGGGCACTGCAAATCATCTTTGACTCAGAGATTGCTTTTAAAACAGGACCATCTCACGCATCAAAACATGTTGACAGGCTGAAATCCGCATTGAAATCCGATGGTGGCAGCGATATAAAAGGACAAGGAGCCGGTTGAGGTACAGAAAATTGCCGCGTCCTTGAAACCTCTCAGGTTTTCCCAACAGTCATTCATGTAGTACTCCAGGCCTGTCTGGTGGACACTCCTCAGATGGCAGCAGCAAGAATGACAGACTAATTAGTCGTCGGAGAACACAAGGGGCCGAAGAACCAATCGCACAATGCAGAACAGCGTCGGGTTTAGGGAACAAATGCTCTGCGTTTCCCTCTGAACCCACGATGGTCCCGTCTACCATTACGGCTCCAAAGCATCGCCGCCGTAACAATGTGCACCAAGTGAGTACATTATATAAAAAAATGTATGGTTCCGAACGTACAATATGTTCCCTGCAGCACTATCTTAGACAGGAACAGTGTATAGAGAAGAGGGGAGGGGCACAGGTTTCCTAAAAGCGTTGTAGCTTGGAGACCAAATGATTCCTCACAATTACCATGTTAACTGTAAAAGCAACAGATCAAGCCCCTGTGCAGATGACCTCGCTGTCAGGAGCCACGTTACCACACCTCCTCCTTCTCTCCCTCCCTCCCTCCCTCCCTCACTCCTTCCTTCTTCCTTACATGAGTTATTAAGGTGCTACACTGCCCTCTGTTGGCTGATAAACTGTCCTGATTAAGAGGAGAATGATGGAAGAATTGAGCATGTGTGGAGAGGCTGTTTCATCACCGACCACTCTGTGTGAATGGCATAATCTGAAATCGTCATCTCTGCTCTGTAAGCACCCCATGAATATCCATGAAAACAAAAGACTTGAGTGGATTTTTTTTTCAGTTGCAAAAACATATAGTCCATCATTTCATCTCTTTTTTAAATTTGTCTAAATATTATTTTTCTTGACAAACTTTTGGAATTAGGGGAGGGGGGTATAAAAAATAGGTAATACAAATCTGTGGAGGTTGTTTTTTTGTGTCGCCTCTTCTCTGGGAGGATTAACTGAATCCTAGCTGAATCCAATACCTGTGTTCAGCAATCTGAACAGGTGAGAAGGCCTAGTCCCGATAGATAGGACAGCCGGGCGTAGACAGGACATCAGACAGACACTTGACCTCTAGACATGCCTGACACCTCAGCAAAGATGTTTGGAGAAACTGTCACAATCTATTCAGAGCCGACGCCAAAGTCCAATGCTTAAATCCTGCCGTGACCCAGTTGAGCAGGTCCCGGTTGATCCTGGCGTTCCAGACAAGTCAAAGCTCACAAAGGCTGTCTGTCAACCGCCCTCTGTGTCTGTGACAGTGCCAGGCTCAGTTCCGGTGGTTTGAGTTATACTACTTACTATTTAGTTATTGTGTAAAGCAAAGCCACTAACAGGGACTTACACAACAAATACAACTACTGATACAACTAATTAAGGAACAGGTAGGGGTTAGGCATATTGCACCAGGATGCTTTACATGTAGGCTTCAGACATTGAGGATTAAAACCAGTGTGAGTGGAACACCCCGAGATGGTCTGCGGCCTGATAACCTGCACAGCCAAAAGCATACCCCGTTTTTAAGTTGAAGGAAAACCCAATGGCAATAACTGGACAACCGTCTAAGTGGATGTCTGAAGAAAAAAAAACATCATAAAGGTGCTTTTAGTTTAGTATTTGAGTATTTATCTAGTATTTATTATAGTCTTTATTCTGTATTACTTGTTTTTTGTGTTGTTTCTTTGCTTTGACCTGCCAAGGGACCACAAATGGGAATTAGCTTGCAGCTATAATCTGGTACGAATGGTCGAATGGCGGCATTCATGTTTAAACTGTGCACTGTCCATTTATACAACAATTATATACATTAAATGCATTGTTAAATGCATTGTGGACAGGATTTCAAGGCGTAGTCATGGAGGGGAGGGGTTTCAGTATGTGACCTTCAGCACTCACTGGATCGGTTTGCAGCGGAATGTGAAGCGGCTGGGATGAGGATCAGCACCTCCAAATCTGAGGCCATGGTTCTTAGCAGGAAACCGGTGGATTGTCTACTCCAAGTAGGGAGGGAGTCCTTATCCCAAGTGAAGGAGTTCAAGTATCTCGGGGTCTTGTTCTCGAGTGAGGGGAGGATGGAGCGTGAGATTGACAGGAGAATAGGTGCAGCGGGAGCGGTATTGGGTGCACTTTGGTGCACCGTTGTAACCAAAAGAGAGCTGAGCCAGTCTTCGTTCTTACCCTCACCTATGGCCATGAGCAATGGGTAATGACCGAAAGGACGAGATCGCGAATACAAGCGGCCAAAATGAGTTTCCTCAGGAGGGTGGCTGGTATCTCCCTGAGGGATAGGGTGAGAAGCTCAGTCACTCGTGATAGACTCGGAGTAGAGTAGAAAGGAGCCAGTTGAGGTGGTTCGGGCATCTAGTAAGGATGCTTCCTGGTCACCTTCCGAGGGAGGTTTTCCAGGCACATCCAACTGGGAATAACGGATAAGCGGGAGAAGATGGATGGATGGATGGCATTGGTAAAACGGTTGCCATTCTATGTAATTCAAGATTCAAGATTCAAGATTCAAGAAACTTTATTAATCCCGAGGGAAATTAAGGTGCAACAGTTGACACAGGGGGAATAAATGCACACACAAATATACTAATACCTAAGCTAAAAACGAAATAACAACAACTAACTAAATAAAACTACTATAAACAAAATATAACTAAAATGATTCTAAATGAATCTAAGTGTATTGATAGATGAGTAGATGAATTAAATGAAATAATTCATATAATAATTAATTAATTAATTAATTAATAATTAATAATTCATTAATTAATGAAATACTATAACAAAGCAGAGGCAAATAGTTGCCGTAAAATAGTACCGTAAAAAGAAAGCGCCTTTAAAAATAAATACATCATAGCAGGTCAGCTCCGGCCACAGAAGCAAACAAGGCGTGGAAGGTAAAGTGCATTCCCATGCAAATTAGTTTAAGTACATCATTTACTATTTTAATAAATAGCATCGTATTATTATGCCATTAAGTCTCAGTTTTCTCATATGGTGCATGGGTGAATGACAATGTGGCATACATCAAACCCACCCAAACACAGGGCTGTAATCTGCATGTAAGAAAGTATAATATCCTTCCATGTCATCACAATTGTAAGAACAATAGGATATTCTACCAATGCACCTCTTTGAGGAGGAGGAGGAGGAGGAGGAGGAGGAGGAGGAGGAGGAGCTGATATGCCCAGGCCAATTCTGCAAAAGGGAGGAAGTGCTTTGAATCCACGCCGGGGCATCTGTTCTGTGCACCAATCAAGAGAGAGGCGCATATATCCCGGCCTCAAAAGGGGGGGGGGGGAAAGCAAAGTATCTTTGAAAACAAAGGATAAGGGTGGGGGGAGGGGAGGGGGGGAGATGAGACGGGACTAGATAAAAAACAAGTAGGCGAGAGAACAGTAGGGAAGACATGAGAGATGGAACAGTAGAGGGGGAGAGATGTGAAGAGAAGAGAGAGTGAATTATTGCATCGGTGCCAGCTTGATGACATCCCCCCCCCCCATCTTCACTTCCTAAAAAAAAAAAGTGCGGGTAAATCATTAGACGTGTTGCATAAGGGAAAGGCACCACTTTCCCATCCTGTCCCTCCTTTTGATCCATATTTCATGATGACCCACGGCAACCATCTCTTGTGGTACACAACAATCCACCGCTAATACCAGCCGCCAGCCACCGCCTTCATGTCGAATGGGGGTTCCATCGTTCCCGTCTCCTCTTTGAGTCACGATCGGCGACGAAACACCTGTGCGACTTTATAAACCGGTATGGATAGACGGAGGCGTCCCAGCTTGCTATTCTGCCGTCTCGGCCAGCCTCTGTCCCGCATGTCTCGTTGTGGCTGTGTGGCCACCATGTGACACATCGCTTTCTGGACGAGCGAGCGGTGGACGGATGATGGATGAAGATAGCCCTACGGCTGGGCCACATTGTATGCCCGGTGGAGGTGGAACCTCACGATGCGAGTGTGGAACGTGGGTGGGATGTGTGTTCGCCCCCCCTGGATTTCAAACTACGGACAAAAAAAAACAAAAAAAAACTCATGAGCATCAACAACAAGAAAACCAATCAGCTGTGCTAATTTGGTTTTGTGAAAGCTAATGAGTATACGCGGCGCGCTAGGCAGTAATCTAAGTGAACCGGCGGCAGATACGAGCAGCGCACCACAGATGTAAAGTGCCGCTGAGCTGCCACATCTTTTTTTCCGGGCAAAATTTCCGGGCTTAAATTTTGGCCTGAATTAAGATGCCAACCAGGGAGATTGCTAACAGAGGTCCTGAGTCTTAAAGGCTCTCTCCAGAGACTGAAGCATAATTTAACCACATGTGCCCTGTGATGTGAGCCATCTTGTGCCGTATAACTGCTGAGCACCAGAAATACAGTTGATGATGATGAATACCAGTCCTAATGACTGAAAGATTAAAGGAAAAGCAAAAGGCTTGTCGATGGGCATTCTTTGTTGGTTGTTTGTGTTTGTCAAATGTATTTGAATGAGTACAAATAAAAACCCCAAAAAATTTGTTAGTCAATACTCGCTCAAGCCAAAAAATAACAAAGTTGATGTGAGGAAGTTCAGTGTGAGAGCTCTACAACAATTGACTCAATTTCACCAAAGGAAGCAAGCTGATAGGATGATGGTATATTGAAGTAATTGTACTGCATGTTAATAATCTCATAAAATGTATCGAGACAATCGTAATGAAATGGTTTATTCATCTTGTGCAACCCGAAACCCCATACACAAACAGCAAGCTAATGTCTTTAGCATTTCAAGTTATCCTCGCTCCACGGCTAAGACCCTCAAGCATACTAATACATAACTGTGTTACAAATTTCGCTGAAAAAAATTGTAAAACTGCCATGACGGTCCTTTTACACTTTTAAACAAGACACAGCTACCGTTTATCAGTCTTAACCAGACAGCCGTACGGACGGCAGTACCATCACAGTTAACCGTGGCAGGAATAAAACAGTTGGCTTCTCCGTCAGAGTGTCTGTATGTGTTCATGAGTGCGCCCGCCCTAACCTTAAAGCACGTATGTGTCGTGAGCGTGAGTGATGGACAGAAAGATACAAGGGAATGAGAACAGAGTGGAGGAGGGGTGGTTGAGAGAAAACAAGAGATAGGAGAAGAAACAAAAGAGGAAGAGGAGGAGGAGGAGGAGGAGGAATTGGAGGAGGTGGGAACCCCTGCTGTTTCCACTGGAAACATGTTATGGTTTATCTTCTCTGCCTTAAGAGAGGAGCAGTGGGGAGGAGGAGCAGTAGTGAGGAGAAGCAGTGGGGAGTAGCAGTGGTGAGGAGAAGGAGTGTTGAGGAAGAGGAGCAGTGAGGAGCAGTGGAAAGGAGGAGCAGTGGGGAGTAGCAGTGGTGAGGAGAAGGAGTGTTGAGGAAGAGGAGCAGTGAGGAGCAGTGGAAAGGAGGAGCAGTGGGGAGTAGCAGTGGTGAGGAGAAGGAGTGTTGAGGAAGAGGAGCAGTGAGGAGCAGTGGAAAGGAGGAGCAGTGAGGTGGAGGAGGAGCAGGCTGTTCTTCTTCTGAAGAACAGCCTGTCCTGGACACTCCCTGAGGGATTAGTTTTGAAGTAGGGCTGAACAATATGGTAAAAGATAGTAATTACATTGTGATTATTTTCACTGACATTGCATTCAATTTCTATTCAATTTCATTTAATTGTCACAACAAAAACAAACATTATGTGACGTTTTTGAGGAATAGAGAGGGATAGAGACAGGGAGAGGAATAGAGACAGAGAGCAGAGAGAGAGGGATAGAGACAGAGAGAGGAATATAGATAGAGAGAGGGAAATAAAGCAAGAGAGGAATAAAGAGACAGTGAGCGGAATAGAGACAGAATGCAGAAAGAGAGGGATAGAGACAAAGAGGGAAATAGAGATAGAGGGGAATAAAGCAAGAGATAAAAAGAGGGACAGAGAGAGGAATATAGAGAGAGAGAGAGAGAGCGAGAGCGAGAGCGAGAGCGCGAGAGAGAGAGAGAGAGAATAGAGACAGATAGCAGAGAGAGAGAGGTCGACACACAGAGACAGGAGAGAGACAGGATTTCAGAGAGAGAGAAAGAGAGAGAGAAAGAGTGGAATATAGAGAGATAGAGAGAGAGAAAGGAAGAGAGACAGAGGATAGAGAGAGGAAGAGACACAGAGACATGAATTGAGGCAGAGAGAGGAAAAGAGACAGAGAGAAAGGAAGAGAGACAGAGACAGGAATAGAGGCAGAGAGGAATAGAGACAGAGCCTCAGGTACAACTGCATGAGTAAGACATGCCGTGGTTTCCATCTAGGAGCAGCAGACCCAGTGGAAGGCTACGGAAAGAAAGTAAAGATCTTCTGGGATAACACACAGACAGACACACACACACAAACCACCGCCATTAAGCTAATTGCATGATCACTTCATAAGATTCTTCCGGGGTGCCAGCGGTAATTTGGCTTTTCTCCCCCACCCAGCACCTACCGCCCTGCCGGCAGCCGCCGTAACCGCATTACGGCTGAGAATGTCGTTGGAAATATCATCTTTCAGCCATGGCGGTTTGATTTTATGCACGTTTCACCAAATCCATAAACTTTGTTAGTCTGTCTCTCACCAGCGCTGGTCATTTGATCCAAGGGGGTTTTAACAGGCTTATCGACAGGCATTCTTTCGCCAGGCATCACTAGGAGGAGAGGCTGACATTATGTCATTCTAGACCACTAGACCACTCAACCCGTTTTGTCCCGCCACCCCCGCTTCTAGATCGGGGAAATGTTTGCCACCCTAACTTTGACTTCCTTATGAATCAGCTTACACACTAAAATCGTTCTTTTTACTGCTGGAAATATCAATGTCCCGGTGAAAGTAATGGCACACAATCGCTCCACTACACATCAAGTGATTAGCAGTAGTTTGCTTATGGCTATGAATCCTCGTTTATACAGGACGTCTAAGAGAACTTTAAATATATATAATAATAGTGGTTTGCTAAGATGGGTCATGAAATATCTAAAGCTTATCATCTAGATGTACATAATAGTAGGCTACACATCATAAATGTATTATAAATCAGTTTCAATCCAAATCGAAATATTGTCATTTAAGTTTTTGTTATTACCGATAATGATTCATGGCTTGTCCTTATTTATGAATTGCTTCTTGGTTATTATCGCAAAACCAATATGGACAATATGGACTTTGACTCCGACTTCTACACTTTGGGTTTCATAGTACGATGGTTTGAAGGATGCACGGCTAGGTAGATGTCACTCAATCGACACTCCCACACAGCCCTGATCATAGCGCTGTCAGCAAAAAAACAACTATTTTAAACAAACATTTCTAATATGTACTGTATAAATGTTCATTTGTTGGTAAAAGCACAATAAGGGACTTGACTTTTCCTTTTTTTTTTACTTTTACAGGAATGGAAGGTTCACTTCGCAGGTGTGAGCCGTGTGAAACGGTATACATTCTGTACGTATTTATTCATTCTCAATTTCTACCTCGTCATCGTAGATTTGTTGTGTCTAAATGAGATTTCCGGCACCTCATCACATTTTCATTACGCCGGGATTACATTAAACCGGGAATTGATGAAGACAAAAAATGACAACACCGACACGCCGTCGTGTTTGGAACGCCGCACTCACCTTTCTGTCGGGCGATTTGACGGCAAAGACGGGCAACCGACACGCGAGCAGCGGGCACCCAGACGAGGCCATGGGTTTGCCTTGGTCCTCCCCGCAGAACCACCCGGGAGAATTTTCCTCTCCTGCGGTTTTCAGGGAGAAGGCAGAAAGAAGAATAGACTTTTGATGGGTATTTTTAAGGACCTTTAAAAGACATTTCCGCTCCATTAGTAGAAAACTGGCAAACTGCACGACGAAATGAGCCAGCCAATTACATCGAGTGGGTTTAGCGCTGTCACTTAACTGTTTAGCACTAGAGCCAAGCCATTTAGGCCTATAGCTTGACAGGCTACAGCTAAACAGGTACGCTAGAGTGTCTGAGTTTAGCACAATAAGGTTTAGCGCTATAGATAAACAGACCATGTAGCAGTATAGCTAAACAATTGAACGTGTCTTAACAGTTTAATTCAGGGGTCTTTAACTTCTAGGTGGCGTCACCTAACCCGAGTTGGCGTTGGCTCAGTGAATCCTCGCCAAGACGCAAACAAGAAAAAAGGTGCGAGGTCACTTTTTAAAATACTTTAATTATCGGCTTAATGCCAAAGAGCACTTCGGATGAGCACACCCGAGTAACAACTTTCTGCAGATAATTATTCAATTAGCATAATACAAAAACCCTATCGAAGGCGAGGAGAGACGGACATGGGTGATATCTGAAGTTGCCTCTTTTGGATGATTATTATATAAAGTAGAGAGGGTGAGGTTGAATAAGAGGGAGAGGGAGGTTAAAAAAGAAGGAGGAAGGAGGGGGGGGACTCAAATTGGTTTTATCTTTCAGCCCGGCCTTCATGAGGATGAATTATTACTCTGGCCAATTATAACATTGGGCGAAGAAAGATAAGCAGTCCAGGTTCCCATGTGAAGCCATGTTAGCCATTAGATTAGATTACATTAGATTACATTAGATTACATTAGATTACATTAGATTCAAATGTATTGTCATTGTACAGCACAAGTACAGTACAGCAAAAATAATTGAGCATCTAACCAGAGTGCAAATGTTGCAGTAAAGTGCATGGTGATATAATTGACAGTTTAAATGTACAGGTTAAAAGACAGTCTACTAGGTATTAAGTGGGATATGTGCATAGTGAGAGACAGACCACCCACCTCAACACAAATGTCCACACAAACATACACACACACACACACACACACACACACACAGTACATATAGCAAACACAAGCCTGTGTGTGCACTGATTTTGTAATAACAACCACACACATATACACACACAAACATGTGTACGCACCAACACATGTGTACATATCTCATATGTACACACACACACACATACACAGGGACACAAAAGCACACATACAGACACTATCTACTGGCACTTAAATACTATTTAATTTTACTTTATTTCTTCATTTCTCCTTCCTCTCGTTTTCAACGGTTGTTTTATTTTTTTATTTTTATTTTTGTTTTATGTTATTTACCTGTGATTTCTTCCTTTGTACGCTTAATCAGAGCTCGGGGGCATTGAGGTTGACATAGAGTGTATTTAAGGGAGCCAATGAAGCGTGAACCATTGGGCACACCAGAAAAGAGCTCGGGGGAGAAAACATCTTTAAAATAGTGAATGTAGGAAAAGGTACGTTTCAAATGTCACCGATTAGGTATTACAAATATAAAACCATCATTCTAAAACACATATTGTTCAAAATCCATGCTGTTGATAAAAACTAAACAAAAACACTTCTTCGAGTGAAAAATATGTGAGTGTGAGAGAGTGAGTGAGTGAGTGAGTGAGTGAGTGTGTGAGTGGTGTGTGTGTGTGTGTGTGTGTGTGTGTGTGTGTGTGTGTGTGTGTGTGTGTGTGTGTGTGTGTGTGTGTGTGTGTGTGTGTGTGTGTTTGTATGGATGTGTGTGTTTGTGTGTGTGTGTCTTTATGTTCACCACGGTGGCACAATTAAAAATCAAGGAATGCCAAGAAGAGTTGAAGCTCCATCGTGATCAGGCCGCGTGGGATGCTAATGAAAACGCTGCTATTATTATCCAGGCTCTAGGCAGGTGAAGACCAGGTGGAGCGGCCAGATGAGGCCTGGGGGGTCAATCCCATTTTTCGGAGCTTGATTCCAGTTACAGTTACTGAATGAGGACATCACAGGGGGGGGGGGGGGGGTTTGTGAGAGCAGGGGGTGTGGAATACTAACGAGCCACGAGCGTGGGGTCTACCACTTTCACTATTCCTCTGCGCTTGGCTTGCGCTTCAAGTCCTCCGCTGATGAAGATTAATTTGCGCAGCACGACGCTCCATCAGGGCCCTGGGAGGCACAAAGGGCAAAGATATGGACTTAATGCAACCACGTAGTCGACATTTCCCATGGATCAATGGGGCGGTGGTGGGGGGCGGTGAAATCTGTTCATTAAATCCATGATAATGTTCACTCATCATAAACATCTCTGGTGTTTGAACACCACCAGCCACATAATCCGTCTGCTGTGTCACAAACCAGGATTATCTTTTTCAAGGAATGAAGGAAGGAAGGAAGGAAGGAGGAGGAAGGAAGAAGGAAGGAAGGAAGGAAGGAAGGAAGGAAGGAAGGAAGGAAGGAGGAAGGAAGGAAGAGGAAGGAAGGAAGGAAGGAAGGAAGGAAGGAAGGAAGGAGGAAGGAAGGAAGGAAGGAAGGAAGGAAGGAAGGAGGAAGGAAGGAAGGAAGGAAGGAAGGAAGGAGGAAGGAAGGAAGGAAGGAAGGAAGGAAGGAAGGAAGGAAGAAGGAAGGAAGGAAGGAAGGAAGGAAGGAAGGGAGAGTGCAACATAAGAAGAGCATCTTTGAAGGCCTCACTTGGTGTTTCCTACTTTCCACTCCGTGTCTGCGGTTGGTGTCGTATCCCCAAGGGGCGGGCCGTCACACACACACACACACACACACACACACACACACACACACACACACACACACACACACACAGACTGTAACTTATGCAAAAGAGGCGTGGTATGTCCATTCACACACCAACAATCAACAGTTTTGATCAGTTAAGAGATAGAAAGGCTTTCTGAGCACACACCCATACACAACAACAATCGACTGTTTTGAACAGTAAAGACATGGAAAGGCTTTCTGCCCACACACACAAAAGGCACACACACATACACACACACACACACACACACACACACAGTTCTCCACTCATCCTATTATGTCCCCTTTATTCCTTCCCTGTGCCACCATCTCACACAACGACACGGGGAACCTTGAGTGATTTCCAGAGCGATTCGGTCCACCTTGTGAGTGCTATTAAGACGTGTGCCTCCATAACGCCATCTGATAGAGCCGAGACCGCCTCCGTGGTCAGAAGCAATTAATTCTGCCACCAGAAAGCCCATTAATTCGGCCCATGCTTCTGGCTCCTCCATGTTGAAGATCCTTCAGGACCAGCGGGAAGAGAGGAGAAGATAGAAGTCTAAAAGATGCTGATGAAGTCCGGGGGCTCCACACCGACACACCACACTCCGACACCGCATCTAGAGCCTCTCCGTTTCTTAAGATCCCCCCCACTGCTGGACCACCAGAGGCTGCGAAATGGTGGATGCGGCCCGGTGAAGATAAGCCATATTGGGCCCCGCACTCCAGTTCCATCACCGAGTGGGGCAGGTCTGGCACCGAAAGATGAAGTACCTTGATTCGATGGCAGGCCTCGATCTAGAAAGCATCATTTGTAGGGAGGGAGGCGGCACCGTAAGCACATTTACCGTCAGGCAGGCGGAACCGCAGTATCAAGTCCGCACAAACAGGCTTAGCTTCCACATTCAGGCCATCAGGCTGCTGAACAAGGGTGTATAGCATATAACAATGTATATTTTATTACATTGATTTATATATACATATCTTACCTTTTACCTTTTTTGTGCTAATATTGCTTTATTGCACTTTGATATTTTATATATTTACTTCATACAGTTTGTACTTTTTGCTTCTTTTTTATTCTATTATTTTTTTTATTTTTATAACTGCTATCTGTCGTCGGGTATTGCACATAAGATTTTCACCCATTGCTTATACTTGTATAAGGTTTGATGTGACAATAAACTTGACTTGACTTGAAGTAGCAGACCATCCGTGAGATTGATTCAACAACTCCGTTATTTTAATTACATTCGGTTAAATGGGAACGCAAAGTGTGGGTGTGTTGCAATTAACATGTAATTGTCATCCTGCCCAGGTTGGGGCTGATCTTTTCCTCCCAGGGGAGAGACACTTTAAATGAACGGTGAGATGGGTCAAATGAGTGTCTCGTGAGCCCTGAGGTGGGGCCGCGAGGTGGCCACTCAATAGCACCATTTACACTAATATTTGCCTAGAGACTCCCTTCGGAAACGGCCGAGTGTGTCTTTACTGCCTTCATAATTTGTGTGCGAGATGCAGAGAGAGAATGATTTATCCTGCCGAACAGAACCCCCCCCCCCCCCCATGCAACCCCCCAAAACAGCCACGAGCATGTGTTGATGGAGACATCGCTGACCGAGAAGCTCATCAAGAGCTCAGAGCTGTTGTCAGGGCGGGGGGGGGCAAATGAAAGTTTTCAAGGAGCAGACCTTTTGCAGCCAGGGTAGCATCCACTTAGCTTGGAATTGCTGACTTCCAGGGAACATTCCGCACATATACCTCCCGTAGCTCATCTTAAAGACCCAGCGAGATGTGTTGAAAGTGCACTTCTCACCTTCTGAGCTAATTCCCTCTCTGACACAGAGAGAGAGAGAGAGAGAGAGAGAGAGAGAGAGAGAGAGAGAGAGAGAGAGAGAGAGAGAGAGAGAGAGAGAGAGAGAGAGAGAGAGAGAGAGAGAGAGAGAGAGAGAGACTCTCTGCCACTCTTCCCATGACAACACCCAGCATGGCAGTCCACAGTGACCACGGGGAATTCTAAGAGCATATAAGAATGAAGGATTGTCACATACTGTGCGCTCAGCCCTTAGATCTACTTTACTTTGACTTGGGAACAGGAGCGGCGTTTCCGGGGACTTCATTACAATCTTGCAAGGGAGAGTTGAGATCCCTCTTACATCTTGAGGCTCTTTCCTGGCGAAATAAAGGTAAGGATGAAATGGCTGCGTTCCCCTCCATGAACCTTCTTTGATGACTAAAACATGAGGGACAGCATCAAACTTCCTTCCTTCTCATCTTGGGTGTGGCGCCCACGGAACGAACAACAGGCGCAATTGTTTTGTAGTAGTGTGGGCCATGTGCGCACAGCGTCTGTCAGAGGAGAGGCGGCCTGTGGCGCCTGTGTGTGTGTGTGTGTGTGTGTGTGTGTGTGTGTGTGTGTGTGTGTGTGTGTGTGTGTGTGTGTGTGTGTGTGTGTGTGTGTGTGTTTGTGGTCGATGCAAGCATAACAATCAGCCCCCCTGCAGCCTGGCTGATAAAGCTGCTCACAACAAAGCGGGGTCGGGGGTGGAAGGTGAACTGCTCCACTGAACCGGACCCCAATGCTCTGGCCTGCGAGAGAGAGAGAGAGAGAGAGAGAGAGAGAGAGAGAGAGACAGAGAGAGAGAGAGAGAGAGAGAGAGAGAGAGAGAGAGAGAGAGAGAGAGAGAGAGAGAGAGAAACTGGGTGACTGGTGTGTGAACTTACGTAATGCGATCTTAGCCAGATGCAGTCGGTTGACCCAGGAGATCTTACTGAGGGGGTTCGGAGTGTTGAAAACGACCATGAAGCTCACATGACGTCCTGACCTGAAGAACACACACACACAAGCAGAGACACACACACAAGTAGACACACACACAAGCAGAAAGACACACACACACACACACACACACACACACACACACAAACACGCACACACACACACACACACACAAACACACACACACACACACACACACACTGTTCAGTATTGATCAAGTTCACTTCAAAGTGAAGCAACTACTGCTGTGAAACAATAGGACATTGGTTAAGACTGAGATTAAAGAATCGGTTCAACAATAAAAACTTTGAAAAAAATGTGTACGAAAGAGGTTAAAGCTTTTAAAAGCACAGCCCACTGCATTCTTTCGGCTGGGACTTGTAAAGGTGAAATCTAATTGATGTACTATGTAAAAAAAGGAAATAGTCAAAGTCTTGTTTTATTATTAACTTTTTGTTGATCCGATTGTCTGTTAGCAAGATAACTCAAAAAGTTATGTATGGAATTGGACAAAACTTTGACTACTTATGGGCCAAGGAACTGTTGATTTGGTGCGGATCTGGATCGGAATCTGGATCCAGGGGACTTTTTGGTGTGGCGGAGGTATGCGCGCTACTGAGTGCCCTCTAGTTTTATTATCAAATGAGCAGTATAATAAATGATTTGTGTATTATGTAAGCATATTAGTATGATTAAAGTGTTACTTAAGTAGCAAAAGGAATAAAGTGAAAACACACAGTATGAATGATAAATAAAAAGGTGGACAAGAGGTACAAATTATGAAGCCTAAATGTACCTTAATGTGGCTTTTACCGAGCAGAATTTGAATAGAATGAGTAAGGGGACATTCATCTAATGTATTGTAATCGTGTGAGTTTTCCTAGTTTCTACCAGACTCCTTAATGACACACCTCAATGGCAGGAACGATTAAACTGCAGATTTGCTTGGCCTGCGAAAAAATGTTTCATAATGCAGCAGCTTGTCATTAAAGATAAACACGCTCTATTGACCCGGGAAAAGTCCTTGTGAAAAAGTGTTTGTTTTTTCATTCACAGGGTGAACATTTGACGTTGTTGGAAGGCACAGGTGATCTCTAGAAACAGAGGTAACATGCGTAGGAGAGTGAATCTGACGCCAATTTAAACAGTGATCCAAAAAAATGTGTTCAAAGATTAACCCAGAAACAGATGGAAATCATGGACAAAAATGAAGGAATGTGAACAAAGATTATTCTTAATCAAAATACAAAAATCCTTTTTACTTCAGTCAACCGTTGTCACATGTCGCCAATTGCCGTAACAGTGGTAGCCAACCCCTAGCATTAGCCACGCAGCTACCTAGCATTGGTTACCTAGCATTAGCTACCTGGCATTATCCACCTAGCATTAGCCACTGAGCTAAAACCGACCGGTTTCAAGAACAAGAACAAGTTGCACCCATTTGTCTCAGAGGTAAGATTTCCCTATACCCGTATCATTATAACATTGTTATTCCACATCCTTCTCCCATCTGTTACCCCAATAAAGGCAACCCCCCAGAATGATTTTGTTGTCCATCCATTCTCCCCTGCCTCTGCTCCTGCCAATATTCAAGAGAGCATGCAAGACAATCATGTGAGTGTGGATGAAAAGTAAATGGTTCAGTGGTGGTTAACAAGTTCTGTAACCATGGTGATGGAGAACAAATATAAGGAAATAAAAATGAATACAAATTGTGTGTGTGTGTCGAGGCAATTTCAGCTTGGTGCAGAAAAGAGTGCTACTGAAAACGTAGCAGTCGGTGGGAACAGAGTCTGAGGTGAAACTAGAGCTGGGTAGCTATCTGTAGCAGAGGCTTACTTTCTTTGATAACGTCCTTCACTGGGAGCAAAGGAAATAGAGGATGTGTGGCATGTCTTTATCTTTAACCGCGCACTGCACAGGATTATCAACCATGTGGATCTGTTTAGTCGGTGTTGCAGATCCAGCTACATTGTTTTGAGCCCAAACAAAGAAAAACTGACAGGAAAGTGTGTTGAAAGAGAGAACGACTGACGTAGGACTTTTGACTTGATCTTGACATGAAAGACGACTTCCAGACACGTATTTGCAGTCCAAGGATAATCTGTAATAAAAAAATAATCCTGGTTCTGTCAGCTGTGACGGACTGTGATTGTTTCAGAACCGATTCGATTTTGTCAAGAGTCCTAGCTGATTTGCGGTGATGCACCATCCTACTAGAATGTCACCGAAAAAATAAGTACACAATAAACCCAACCAAAATGATGTAAATAAGATGTAAGCATCTAATTTGATGATTGTATGACTTACCTACAGCATGTTCTTTGATGAGAATAAAGTTTGGTATCAAAAACGCATGACAATATCTGATTTGCTTTTTACTTTGAAAATGCAGCGACACGTTATTCAGTTTCCGGAGTAAATGACATTTATTAAACTTTTGCACATTCAATTAAATTTGACCGACAAGATGCATTAGCCTACTATTATAGCCATACATGGCCATGGCTGTAGCCACACTCCTGTAGCCATGTACAGGAGAATTCAAACTCTTGATTTTTAGTGTAAATCCTGTGATCTGAGACCCCCGGGTAATTCCCTCTCCTACCCCCTAAGTCGCCGAGTGTGTGCCATACAGTGTCACAATTTCTACCAAGATTGTCGTAAGGTGTGAGCTGCTCTCCTCAGACAGCATTAATAGTCCTGTAGCTCCAGCTTGGCAGAGTGGCGCCGTTAGAATAGCGATACACAACTAGTCTTACCAACTGCCACTTCGGGGGTCAGCAAAAAGCATTTCTTACACTGACACATTGTTTGAGATATTATATTTTAGTGAATTCCAGAGCATTGTCCATTGTTGCCGTTACTGGTGCACCTACTATAATGCACACACCATTAATAGTCATTAACTGTAAACTAAACCGTCAAGGTGACTGAAGCCAAACAATAGCCAGTATCTCAAAGACGAGGCTGCATTCTTGGTAGGGCACATCTTTGGTAGCACTGTCCGATGAAGGTTCCTCACATAAAATTGAGAAAGTCTAATAAGGTTTCAGGCTAAAATAGTCCAGAGATGTTTCTTCCCACCATTCACTTTAAAAATGTTGTGTGACAAAAGGCCATGAAGGACACATCGTTGTTTTCTTCAAGTTCCACTAAACGAAGGCTGCATACAAAGGACCCTTTACATCGTCCCCGATGACGTAGCAGCCCATCAATTCCTCCTACGAGTTTAATGCAGCTCAGTGTTTGGTTGATGACCTGGCTTGGACCCGCAACACGGAGGTCATGCTAAATAGCGGAATAGGCCAGAGGTGGCTAGTGAACTTCTCCCGTGGCACCATAGAGAGCGTCCTGACGAGTGGCGTCACTGTGTGGTACGGAAACACCACTGCACAGGACAAGAAGGATGGCAGAGAAGATCATCGGGTGTGCACTTCCATACATTGAAGTCTGGTCGTCGGTTGTGCAGCATCAGGACTACCAGGTTTAACCATTTATCCACAGGCAGTGCGCCTACTGAACTGCAAGGAGTGCTACCACTTTCATAACATTGTCATTAACATACTTTGGGACATCGGGACAGCGATAGCCAGCATGACATTAGCAGAATTGTACCTTTGTGCTTAAGCACAAAAGACAAGAGGGCGAGAGACAAATACAATGAGCAGGAATACTTGAGTGTCAGCGAGTCAAAGAGACTTAGAGCGAGAGCGAGAGTGAGAGCGAGAGTGAGAGCGAGAGAGGAGCCAGTGTTCCCTGCAGCCCACCAGAGGAGGGAAATTGCAGCAGAACCTTTATTTTGAAAACTTGTTGCATCGCTGACACTGCAAGCAATGAGCTCCCTGCTAAGGACAGCCGTTAAAAAGGCACTTGTTTTGGTCTGGGCATCTCTCAGGTCATTATAGGTCCAAGAAGAAGAAGGAAAATTGCACCAAAAAATTCAACAAAAACAAACAGAATAGAAGCCCAACACGTTCACACATGGATAAACAGTTATCAACAAAGACTGTGTGTGTGTGCGTGTGTAACACAGCACATGGAACATCTCTGTCCACCCATGGCATCAGCTACATACAACATAAGCACTAGTAGTGTGACTGTGACTTGTATTCATTTTAACAGTTCATTTAAACCAGTTCATAAAACAATAACACATATATTTAGCTATTATTTGAGTTTACCACAGCTGGGGCCACAGTCAGAGAGCAGCAGGGTTTCACTACTTGTGTGGTTCATTAATTGACCGTCCATTTCATGTTAGCCACTGACTTTTTTTTATATTTTCTTTAAATGTCCGTTCGGGAGGGTGACTCACTTGTCTGGCCTGCCGGGAACCTGCAGGCGCAGCCGGCACTTGTTGGCGCTCTGGAGCTGGTCCTCTTTGATGCGGATCAGCCGATGCAGAGCCAAGCACCAGTCTTGGGCCACGGTGGTGTTCAGGTTCTAGGGCGGGGCGGTGGAGGGAGGGGCGGGAGCGGGGGGGGGGAGAAAAGAACTAGACATTAAATTCAATTAAGTCCTACAGAGGTGAGGTGGTGTTTGACGCAACATGAGAACATCGCTACCTAATGTATTTTATTAGTATATATGTTGACCACAGGTATGAGTTCCCGCCGTGTAATGATTTTTGACAGTCATTTACTCAGGCATAAAATAAAAGGAAGCATTCATCACCCGCTCGTATTAAAACTGACAACCCATTAGGGTTAAAATATACCGGTGCACCATTTATTTTTTATTATTTAGATATCTTTATATATTTTATTCCCTGAAATTTATTCACCGGCTCGTGGATCAATGTTTTTATTTATATATAAATTTTAGTACATTCCCCGTACATTAAACACATTGTGTAACATATACATTTAGTGCATTCCCCGAAGCCAAATAGAATTACCCACCACCCACGTGGAAATATCACCTCGATTTGTTTGGGGAGACAATTCCTCTCTTCTTATTACCGCCGTGTTGGAGGCAGTTTGGAGGCAGGCCAGCGCCTCTCCTCCTGAGGTCACCGGCTCATTGTAAAAGGGAAGGCAAAGGGCTGGCATTAGCCTTAGAGGCTCTCCGGGATTGCCTGAGTACACTTCCCTGGAAGTGTTATGATCTCTATCGCGGCACTAATGTGTCGGAGACGGATCAACAACACGGCCGTGTTCCAAATCCAAACCCCGCTGTCAGCAGGGAAGGAACATGAAAGGGGAAGGGCTACGCTTATGTTTGTAGCGATTCTCCCAGACCCCCCGATGCCTCCCCTCGTGTTTCCGGAGGCTGCCTCTCGCCATGGTGATGCGGTTGCCGTGGAACTATACAGTAACCACGGCTTTGAGGCTTTTTGGAATCGGAAGGGCCCCCATGATGCGTCCGAGGCAGGGGGGGCAGTCTTTGATCATCTTTTTGATCATCTTCAATTTCCATTTTGCAATTACGTCAAGAGGAAGATCTGGTGGATTCCTCCCCCCCCACCCCTTCGAAAGACATGTTCCTTGGTACATGTATCTTGCTCTCAGCCTCCCTGATTTCATATTACATTGCTGACGCTACTTATTCTCTTTTCTGACTTTCTTGTTTTTCAGTACACAGTACTTTCTGCAATATAAAAAGGGCACGTTTGTAGATTTGGCAGCTAACGATTCATCTTTCACACATTTTAAGTAAATATAATCGGGACCGAGACTGGATGATGTGTTGTGCCCCCGCGCTCTAATTGATCCCAGGTGTTTCCCATCATAATCAGGCCGGCTGAGGCCAATGAACACCTGGGATCTTCCCTACTTAAGGCTGTTGAAGACCGACGTCGTCGACCACCCCACGTAACCTACCCTACCTTGTTTTGTTTTTGATTGTGGAGATTTTTCAGTAAAGACATTTTTCCGTTGTTTTGGTTGTCCTGTTTCTCTTCTTCTGGGTTCTCTGGCACATTTGGCTTGCCGGTCTCGTTGGGTCTTAACATGATGAATAGCACATGCCTTGGAAGTGTCAGTTGTGGGCCGGCATGGTTCTGAGAAGGCTAAGGATGTGACTTATGGGTTATGTCAGGGCTGACAAATGAAGGCAAGATGTGAAGAGCACACATGTGGAATCTTCACAGCCCATTTGGCTGTGAGGGGACCGGTTCTGCAGCATCCTTACAAGGACTACCAGGTTCAAGGACAGTTTTTATCCACAGGCATAATGATGTGCCGAACGAACTGCTAGGAGTGTTGCCACTATCATAACATTGTCCTCCATATAACATTAAACTATCATACTTTTGCTGGACTTTCTAGACTCATTACAGATACTGCACTGTTCTTCACTGTACTACACTGTATTCATGATGCTGCTGCACTACTGGCACTTTAAAATTATTTTAAATGCTTTTTGCACACATGTATATATATCATCCATCAGTCACTTTATTGTTATTTTTATTGTGTACAGTATTGATATAGTATAGTGTTGTATAGTATAAGTATAGTACATAATATAGCATATAGTGTTCATTTGTAGTAAATTCATTCTGCGGGAGGGAATGGGGAGTAAGCATTCCATTGCACATACACTTATATAAATTGAAATGTTGAAGGTGGTGGAAAACAGGTGGTCTGTGTGTGTGTGTGTGCGTGTGTAAGCCGGGGTCGAACGAGAACCAGAAGCACCTAACTAGGGCTGCTCCCTATTAGTCGACCACAGGTCAAGCGACCAAAGAGTCATTAGTCGATCAAGTTTTCATTGGTCGTTGGTCGCAGGAAATATATATAGATTTTTTTTAACTTTTTTTCCGGACATGTGAGAGGGGACACGTGAGCGAGGACACGTGACAGAGGACACGTGAGCAAGGACACGTGACAGAGGACACGTGACAGAGGACACGTACAGAGAACACGTGACAGAGGACACGTGACAGAGGACGGCAGCGGCGCAGAGGACAGTGAGCCCGCACCAAAGAAGCAAAGGGGAAGCAGCAGGAGATATCAATGCTGATGGGTTCTGGTGAAGAGCAACAGGCGGAAGCGGAGAACAATGAAATGAAGACATACTTGGAGGACCGAACCAAGGTTGAACACTATCCTAAGCTTGCCAGAGCAGCTAAACGCATCCATTCCATCCCTTCCACATCCACACCATCGGAGCGCATCTTTTCAAAAGCCGGCTTCATTGTGAGCAAGACACAGAGCTCACTTCTCCCGGACAACGTAAACAAAGTTTTCTTAAGCCTATATTTATTTATTTGTTTGTTTATATAATTTATATTTATTTTACATTGTTAAAAGAAACGACTAATGGCCTTAACTGACGACTATTGGTCGACCAGGAAAATCTTTGGTCGGGGGCAGCCCTACACCTAACTATAACAGGAAGTGACACGTACCTGGTAGGTTCCCTGCAGGGTGCCCACCAGTAAGGTGACCTCCTCCACCATGGAGAGGTCGTGCTGCAGCTCCTGGAGCTCCTGGTACAGCCTGGGAGGTCCAAGGATCGCTTTGCCTGCAAACACACAAACAAACAAGAAGAATAAAGCGCAATGTCATCACTATACGCTTATCGAGGACTATAAACCCTTAACTCACTTAGCAGACGTTCTTCGCAGAAGTGTCTCACGCCAAACATCACATGTGGCGTTTGCGGTGTGTCCAGACAGATCAACCAAGGACACATCAACTCCACTCAAGCCTACAATCGGTCATAGTTCCGTCCCAGCGAGAGGCTGATTGGCTGAAATAATCAGCCCTCGTGTGTGGTGATGTTTCAGTCTGGAAAGAAATACAAAAACGGTTCGATACCAAAGTTGAAGTCCTGTAATTTGAGCGTCAGTCACGGGATTCAACCGAAAACAGAAAAGGTTGGCCTACAGTAGCACGGCGTCCACGTGTCACCGGCAGATCAATGGTAATTATTTTGTTATTTAACGGGTGCAAATTCACAAGTAGGAGAGGAGTAACCCACCGGCAACCATAATTTGGATCTATGGTGCTTTTTCAGGCAGCCGAGAGCCAAATGCAGGTGTGTCTCATTAGACACAGAATACGCCATCGACTGGATTTGATGCCGTCTTTCATGGCATCTCCCTCCGACCGGAGGGGGGGGGGGGTGGAGGGTAGAGGGGTGGTGGGTCGATCGCGGCTTTTGTCCTGCCAGCCAGCCAGCCAGCCACCCCCTCCCCATTACCTCACCCGCTACCCCCCCGCCGGCGGCTCCACCACCGCAAGTGTCTAATTAAAGCACACAGGTAGATTCTGCTGTCGACTGTCATCAACTCTTGCCACATAATCGACTCACCCGATCTGCTCGGGTGTCTCTTCTCATGCAGCAGTTGTAATAGTATAGGATGGGGGAGGATGGGGGAGGGCTAGAGGCGAGTGGGGGAAGGGGGGAAGACAGAAAGATATGTGGCGAGGTCCAAGGCGGACCCGTAGATGGAATTGTTCTCATTAAGAGAGAGTTCTGCGGTAACCTTTGGTTTTTTTTAATGAGGTGGCCGACGAGCAGACGGAGGAATTTGTAATCCTGGCACGGCGTGGCGATCGATAGCCAACACGGCAACAATCGGTGGATAAATGGTTTGTGCAGTGAAGGGTGGTGCTGGTGTCTGGGGTGCTGCTGCAGCTGCTTCTGCTGCTGGTGGTGGTGGTATCAGGGTTGCTAGTAGTGGTGGTGGTGGTGGTGTCTGGGGTGGAGGTGGAGGTGGTTGCAGGGGGTGATGGTGATCTGGTGTGTGTGTTGGTGTACATTTATGTTCAGGTTTTCTCAGCTCATCCCTCCCAGCTCATCCCTCTCAGGGGGGGAGTGTGTGTGTGTGTGTGTGTGTGTGTGTGTGTGTGTGTGTGTGTGTGTGTGTGTGTGTGTGTGTGTGTGTGTGTGTGTGTGTGTGTGTGTGTGTGTGTGTGTGTGTGTGTGTGTGTGTGTGTGTGTGTTTAGGGGGGTGTTTGTGGTGGTAGTGGTGGTGGTGGGTGGTGGTGGTGGTGATGGAAGGAGAGGGGGATAGTGTCAGGGGCTACATATTTTGGCTGAAGCCTCGGAGGTGAATGTATTGAGTTGTAATCCAGGGGTAATCCCATCGGCGCTGGAGGATAAGGTTTTCAGACTCCCGACACGGCTGGGTCTGTCCACTGGCGGCGGCCCCAGCTTGGCACACAGCGGACACAGGGTCGGGGGGTGGAGTGTAGATGGCCCTGCATCCGCTGCAAATTCAGACGCCACTTCCCAGAAAATGAATTTGGCTCCTCCTCACACTGCGGAATCGTATATATATATAGAAACGACTAATGGCCAACAAAGGCTGCTGATATCAGGGCCCCCCCTGGTGGACTCAAAAGGTTCTGTACGGAATTGGACAAAACTTAGTGGTTACATCACTCAAAGGCCAAGCAAGAGTGGATTAAATTTTAGCGGTGATCGGGATCAGAATCTGGATCCAGGGGTTCGACGACAGAGAGAGAGTGAAAGAGAGAGAGAGAGAGAGAGAGAGAGAGAGAGAGAGAGAGAGAGAGAGAGCGAGAGAGAGAGAGAGAGAGAGAGAGAGAGAGAGAGAGAGAGAGAGAGAGAGAGAGAGAGAGGTGGGAAAAGGAGAAAGAGAGAAAGGGAGAGAGTTGGGAGAGGGAGAGAAAGGTGGGCGAGAGAGGTACGGAGAGAGAGAGAGAGAGAGAGAGAGAGAGAGAGAGAGAGAGAGAGAGAGAGAGAGAGAGAGAGAGAGAGAGAGAGAGAGAGAGAGAGAGAGAGAGAGAGAGAGAGAGAGAGAGAGAGGGAGATGAGAGAGAGAGAGAGAGAAGTAGGAGAGAGAAAGAGGAAAAGAGGTAGCGAGAGAGAAAGGGACAGGTGGGGGAGAGAGAGAGAGAGAGAGAGAGAGAGAGAGAGAGAGAGAGAGAGAGAGAGAGAGAGAGAGAGAGAGAGAGAGAGGAGAGAGAGAGAGAGAGGAGGAGAGGTGGGAGAGAGAGGGGGAGAGGTGGGAGAGAGGTGGGAGAGAGAGAGGGAGAGAGAGAGGGAGAGAGTACACTAGTACCCAGTAGGTGGCAAGGTTCTTAAGACATCCTTTTAAACAAGACTACAAAATAGACCTGGGAGCATGAATTAGGATCCATCTAATCCTCCATGTTCAACCCAACATTACCAGCATCACCAGCCCCACCCCAACCCGCCCCTCCCACACACCCCCTCCCCATCTAAACCGGGCACCACTGGCTGTGAGGAGGGGTCCATTCTCTATTCATGTATTCCTGTAATCATCCGCACAATCAGTGCTGTGATCGTCTCCGCCGAGATCCCGGAGGGGAGAGAAAGTCAAATTTGGGACGTTTGACTTTAGATAGAGAGACAGGCGGTGGCGGCGGTGGGGCGAGCGAGCGAGCGCCGGGGATAATGATGAGGAAACAAGATTCCACTCCGTTAAGGTCAGGCCTGAAGCGCCTCTGTGGCGCTTAAGACTTGACTGGAGTGGAATCTGAGGAGAGGGAAAGAATAAGAAAGAGAGAGAGAGAAGAACAGAGAGAGTGCGAGAGAGAGAAGAACAGAGAGAGTGCGAGAGAGAGAAGAACAGAGAGAGGGCGAGAGAGAGAAGAACAGAGAGAGGGCGAGAGAGAGAAGAACAGAGAGAGAGAGAGATAGGGCGAGAGACAGAATAACACAGAGAGAGAGAGAGAGAGAGAGAGAGAGAGAGAGAGAGAGAGAGAGAGAGAGAGAGAGAGAGAGAGAGAGAGAGAGAGAGAGAGAGAGAGAGAGAGAGAGAGAGAGAGAGAGAGAAAGAGAGAGGAAATCTTTCCCTGTTAACAGCTGCCGGAGATAGCCCTGATCAATGGAGCTGTCAGCCAGGATCCATGGGAGGGAATCCAGTGAATCTCTCATGCCAGTGGGTTCCGTCTGCTACTGGTATTGGAGAGCCAGAGGAGAGGGAGGGGGGAGAGGGGGAGAGCAGGGGAGATCAGGGCCAGTGGAAGAGGAGTCTCAGCAGAGATCAGCAACATGGCTCCTAGTGTCCAGGAAGGTCACACATGTAAACACCCACACACACAATAACATACACACACACACACACACACACACACACACACACACACACACACACACACACACACACACACACACACACACAAGGAGGCACACACAGGCATATGTCTGAGGGTAAATGCATTCATGGATGCAGGCACACGCACTGGCGCACACAAACAACACACACACACACCACACACACACACACACCACACACACACACACACACACACACACACACACACACACACACACACACACACACACACACACACACACACACACACACACACACACACACACACAGGGCGAGTGAAGATAGAGAGAGAGTGCGGCAGCAGGAGTGGAGGCAGAAGAAAGAGCTCCAGGGAGCCGAGAGCTCCTTTGTTCTGCTGAGCAGGATTCCCAGCCCGAATTCCAGCAAGAATCATACACCCCAGGTGTACTGATCAGCTACAGCCCCCCCTGATCCACCACCAGATCATCCTCCACCCAACTAACAGCTCTTACCACTCTCAACCGAGGGCCGGCCTGGCGCCATCATGGTGTGCCTACTGTCTGCGTGCCTAGGTGTCTCCCATCACCTTGCTCAGCAGAAGGTTGCTGATGCTGTGCGTGTGTGTGTGTGTGTGTGTGTATGTGTATGTGTGTTTATGTGTGTGTTTTGTATATGTTCATGCTTTCGTGCTTTTTTTTCCAGTTGCAGCGCATCACCGACACTGAAAAGGTCACTGATGCCACCGATGTCCAGTGTGCATGTGTCCAGTGTGCATGTGTCCAGCGTGCAGGTGTTCAGTGTGCAGGTGTCCCCTGCAGGTGTACTGTGCAGGTGTCCAGTGTGCAGGTGTCCAGTGTGCAGGTGTCTAGTGTGCAGGTGTCCCGTGCAGGTGTCCCGTGCTCGCCTCACCTTGCTTAGCAGGCGGTCTCCGACGCTACGGGCCAGCTGCTGGGTTTCGGCCACCTGGTCCGCCTGCCTCTACAGCTCGTTGAGCTTTTCCGCCAGCGTCTCCAGCTCCGTCAGGGCCAGCTGCAGTGGCGACCGCGTAGCACGGGGTATACAGGGTTAGCCCACTGGTGGTAGTGTGGTCAGTGGCAGCATTAGCCTAGCTGCACTAGCAGTATAAGCCTTCCTGCAGCGCTAGCTTCCTCTTAGTGAATTATCTCAGGTTGATTAAGTAAAAGTTGCAGGAAGGGACTTTTACTCCGGGAGGAGAAGGTGACATTTTTTTCCCTTTAACTGGATAAACGGGTAGAGACAAAAAATCAGGGTGCCTTTTGGATCAATGTGCTTGTGTCTCACTGGTTTGTAGTCGGATTGTTGTTGTCGTCGTGGACCCAAACCTACAACAATCCCTCTGAGCCTCTTCCTCTGGCCTTATAAACTAGAGAGCACACTTTGATTCTGGTACCTTTTTTTTTACTTGGTGGATTGAGCACCTCTTGATGCTGTATCATGTCACGTCCCCCCAAGTAAAACAAGATGACAACACAGGTAATGACTCTTTAAATGACAGCCTTTAACTTCAATAGAGTCAGGTTCGTAACTGTAGAGCGAGTTTTCTTTTGGACACGTTGTCCTTGCTCCTACTTATCAATTGATATGCAGCCAAGTTGTTTGTGTCTCTGATGCCCCGTTTCCACCAAGCTGTTTTGAGAGCCGTTTCGGAGCCCGCGCGTCATCGCAAACCAGTTCTTTGGGTTTCCACCGCAATGGAGCCGCTTTCTGGCTCCGTTAAGTGGTTTGTTTGCGGCTCCACTTCGAAGCTGAGCTGGCCAGCCGGCTCCACTACGTCAGGGGCTGGGGGCGGGGCTTATCGGGGCTGGGGGCGTGGCTTATCGGACAAACTCAAAACAAACTCAAAGTTTTTTTCCGCCATCTTTAAAATCAGTAAAATTCTCCGTGGACGTGAAGGTGACAGTGGTCCGTGGACGAGACAAACTGCGTTTGTTTGCGTTGTTGTCCTCGGCAGAAGGTCACAATAAACTAGAGGAGCTTCTAGAACAAACCGCTATTAGAAAAACTACAGCGTGAGATGTCTTCAGCGGGGGACAGGACCGAGGAGCTAATCGATAACAAACTGGACGATACGAGGAACTAATCGATAACAAACTGGACGATACGAGGGGCTAATCGATAACAAACTGGACGATACGAGGGGCTAATCGATAACAAACTGATGATCCGCTGCTGTCACTTTGGTCCTGGTAAGTTTTACTTTATAAATCTTTCCCGTGTTGCCAACCAGCTTTGTATTTATAATCTGTTTAGCGAGCTGCTCATTATCACATCAATGTTATGTTCCTATCATCACAAATGAGGAGCTATGATTGCTAGGCTTCTGTTAGCCGATATTAACCTTGATAACGTCAGGATGCTACTTTCTAAAAACAGTAAAGTGTAATGGAGTCATGTTTTAATTCACTTTTCTCTTGTTTTAGTTGTTTATGGAGTATTCTTCCCTGGACGATGCGATGCGGAGCTACCGCCCCACTGGGCTGCAGCTCACAGGAGCCCCTCAGCCCCTCGGAGCTTTATTAACATGGACTTATTACACTGCACTCTATACTTTTACATTTTGTGATTACTGTATATTGTGTATTTAATGTTTTTAGTTTTTTTTAAATAAAACATTTATATTTTTCATACAATGTCCGCTTCATTATGCTTTATCAACCGAGAAACATAATACAAGATGACAGTTTTGAAGAAGAAAAGGCAAATGGTCCCTTCTGTTTAAGTACTCTATTAATGCAGCTCTAACGTCAAGTCCATTTTATTAGTATAGTCCTTTATCACAGTTAGGGGCTTCAACGTAATCGCGTCCATAGCACTAAAGACGAGCAGCTGTTTGTAGCCTCAAAGCCAGGCGCAACACTTTTCCATCCATCATGTAATATACTGTTGTGGAAGTTGGCGCGAGCTGCTGGGAAAGCAGAGACGTTAACAGTGACGTCATGACGTGGCTCTCTCGGCGAAAAAGGCAGTGGAAACGCAAACTAGTTTTTTGCCGGCTCCCCAATTGAACTAACTGCGAACCGGCTCCATTGACACGCGAGAGCCCGAACTGGGCTTTCTTTGGTGGAAACGAGGCATAATAGAAGCCCTCGCTCAAGGAGTTTCTTGGGCCATTGGAGCACCAGATTGTTTTTTGGACAATAACCACAAACTACTAGTCGTGGTTATTTTTTATTTCTTCTTTTCGTATATACGAACAATTGAATTGCATTGTCAAATTCTGAGTTGAATTGAAAATTAAACAAGCAGACAATTATTGCCCCTATTGTTGGGGGGCAGTAGCTCTAATCTGTTGGGACCTGGCTTGGGAACCGGAAGGTCGCTAGTTCAAGTCCCTGAAACACCTGGGCACTGCCAAGGTTCTTGAGCAAGGCACCAGACCCCTATACAGCTCCCCGGGTGCTGTATATAGAATTGCTGCCCACTGCTCCTAATACTAGGATGGGTTAAATGCAGACAACCACATTTCACTGTGTGTGTACGTGTATGTGACACATGTATGTGACACATGTATGTGACCAATGAAGAGGATACACTCCTCCAGATTTAGATTTAGATTTTAATTTGGGACCAGACAGTGTAGTGGCCAGGGTGTTCGACGACCAGTCGAGGGTACGATCCCCTCATCTCCTACATCCAAACCCGTAAGCATCCCAAAGTAAGATGCCCCAAGCCCTCCTGACTTCTCAATGGCCTGAATTTGAATACCGCAGGTCACTTTGGATAAAAGTGTGCGCTAAATGACTAAACAGTACAACAGTATCTAGACTTAAGACAAAATAACAAATAAAGGTGATGGGTTAATCAATAAAAGCTACCCACATGAATAAAGGACAATGCCTTCATCCTCCTGCCACCAAGCGATGCTGTAGGTCCCCAAGCAGACCAGATTAACGATATTCCTACTCCCCCTGATTCATGGCCAGCTGCAGGCCTCTCTTGCCTCGTTTCCACCAACGCAAGCCTAGTTCTAGCTCTCGGGTGGCACTAGAGCCGGTTTGCAGTTGGTTCAACTGGTGAGCCGTCTAAGAACCGGTTTGCGTTTCCACCGACTTTTTCGCCGAGAGAGCCACGTCATGACGTCACTGTTAAAGTCTCTGCTTTCCCAGCAACGCTAGCGCGAACTTCCACAACAGTGGTGGATTACATGATGTATGTAAAAGTGTTGCTCCTGGCTTTCAGGCTACAAACACAGCTGGTCCAACGCGTTGAGCTGCTCGTCTTTAGTGCTATGGACGCGATTACGTTAAAGCCCTTAACGTTGAAGCCACTAACTGTGATAAAGAACTATACAAATAAAATGGACTTGACGTTAGAGCTGCATTAATAGAGTACTTAAACAGAAGGGACCATTTGACTTTCTTCTTCAAAACTGTCATCTCGTATTATGTTTCTCGGTTGATAAAGCATAATGAAGCAGACATTTATATTTAGAAATGTTTTATTAAAAAACATTAAATACACAATATACAGTAATCAGAAAATGTAAAAGAGTAGAGTGCAGTGTAATAAGTCAATGTTAATAAAGCTCCGGGCAAGCTGCAGTCCAGTGGTGGCGGTAGCTCCGCATCAACATCCGCATCCATAAACAACTAAAACAAGAGAAAAGTGCATTAAAACGTGTCTCCATTACACTTTACTGTTTTTAGAAAGTAGCATCCTGACGTTGGCTATTGTTATCAAGGCTAACAGAAGTCTAGCAATCATAGCTCCTCATTTCTGATGATACGAACATAACATCAATGATATGTTAACATAACATATCATTGATGTGATAATGAGTAGCTCGCTAAACAGATTATAAATACAAAGCTGGTTGGCAACACGGGAAAGATTTATAAAGTAAAACTTACCAGGACCAGTGTGACAGCAGCGGATCATCTAGTTTGTTATCGATTAGCTCCTCGGTTCTGTCCCCCGCTGAAGACATCTCGCACTGTAGTTTCTAATAGCGGTTTGTTCTAGAAGCTCCTCTAGTTTATTGTGACCTTCTGCCGAGGACAACAACGCAAAGAGACAGTTGGTCTCGTCCACGGACCACTGCTGCTTCGCCTTCACGCCCATGGCGAATTTTAGTGATTTTAAAAATGGCGGTCAAAAACTTTGAGTTTGTCCGATAAGCCCCGCCCCTAGCCCCTGACGTAGTGGAGCTTGCTGGGCTAGTCCAGCTTCGATGTGGGGCCGCTCAGGAACCAGTTTACTGGGCCAGAAAGTGGTTCCTTCGTGGTGGAAACGCAAACAACTGGTTTGAGATTAGGCCCAAGCTCCGAACCAGCCCTCAAAACAGCTTGGTGGAAACACGGTATCTGACTTGCACACTAAACGGATGGCCCGTGACTACTGGCTCCACCCTGGGCCTTTCAGGCTAGTTTCCCTGTAATATATGATTTAATACAGCTACCTTCCCTGAAGAGCAATACATTTAGGCGAGGGGGGGGAAGAAGGAGTGCCCCTGATTCACATTCAGAAGATATCTTTGAGACTCATGGATAATCGATGATAACCGAGGGATGAAATGAGCTGGTTCCATACCAAATATTTTGTAGTGCATGGAGGGGAGTTCATAGCGTAAAAAAGCTAGCAGCATCAAGAAATTGATGAGGCCAGCATGTCTGAGTCTGACACGTCTCGGCCTCACTGTGGATGGCCCCATCAGTGGAAAGCCATATCTCACCCCTGAACATCTATGACCTCTATGACTTGGCCATTCTGGAAAAAGTTTTCTCAGTGCCGGCGGGTGCGGGCCTACCTGAAGTAGCAGTATGAACTGGGGAAAGCGCTGGATGGGTTTCACCATCAGACCGTACAGCGTGATCCGGTCCACACTGGAGGCCTGCTTTTTCTGCGGAGAGAGAAAAATAAAGTATGGCACAACAATTCAAGTGTGCACACATCTACGAGCATCCTGTCTCCACACAATATTAATTACATTTAATTATTTATATGAATCATTATATAATAATAGGAATTGCATTAATTGCATACAAATCCTCAGGAATCAATACACTAATCTCCACATTCTACCATGGACGCGAAACATGTACGCTACCTTCAAGAACTCCAGGAAAGCAGGCTTAGATATGCAGGCCTTCTTAATGAGTGCCATGGCATTGGTGAAGTTGTTGACATAGTCGCTGTACACGTCCAGTACCATCGACTTGGAAAACTGAGGAAAGACAAACACAAAAATGTGATAAAACGTACTGTGCAAGAAAATACATCACTGAGAAGGTGCCCTGTGCCTGCCCGTCTTCAAACATGAATAAACACTTCTACATTGAATTATGATGAACTGTGTGTGTGTGTGTGTGTGTGTGTGTGTGTGTGTGTGTGTGTGTGTGTGTGTGTGTGTGTGTGTGTGTGTGGTGTGTGTGTGTGTGTGTGTGTGTGTGTGTGTGTGTGTGTGTGTGTGTGTGTGTGTGTGTGTGTGTGTGGTGAGAGTGTGCACTGCGTGTGCGCGTGCGTTTGTATGTCTGCGTGCACGTGGAGTAGAGCCCTTTTCAATTAAACCCAAGGTAGACTTAACAGAAACTTTACCACCAGTGTTGTCAAATTGCAAATAGGAATTAAAGCTTTGTTGGGCAGACTGTGCCATCCAAACAGGCATCATTACCAAAACAGCAGGTGACAAACACAATCTCAGCGGAAGGAAAACATTTCCCAGTCCCTCTCTCTCACCTCTTCCAGCGAGGTCTCCCATACTGAAGGACCTTGGTGAAGAGGGTGAGGAGG
>CM051002.1:25325805-25468305 GCA_027704905.1 Muraenolepis orangiensis | reverse complement strand
AAAGGGGGGTGAAAGAGTGAGGCGTTGCACGTGTTTCCATGCATGCAAACAGCGGTGAAGGACGAGAGAGAGAGAAGAGATGGGGGGTGAGGAGAGGAGACAAGGAGGAAATTGAGAGAGAGAGAGAGAGAGAGACAAGAGCACGCATTGATACACCCGTGACGCTAACTCAATGAGTTTGTCGAGCGACGCGGGTAAATCGAACGGAACCAACTCGTCCTTGACGTAGTCGGCCAGACCCGTGAGAAACACGTCACATTGCGCGGCCGCGTTCCAGTCGCTCAGACGAGCCCGGGTTCGGAAGTCTATGGCGTAATCTACGACCGAGCGGGAAAATTCGCGGAAAGACGCACAAGACGGCGTCTGTCGCTGTTCTTCACAACCGCACTCTACCGGTCAGGTGGTTGACGGTAAATGCCAACCTCGCAGCCTCGGAGGCGAAGGTGTGCGGCTGCAGGGCGAACAAAATGGAACAGTTGGTGATGAAGGGGTTACAGCCCTCCGCATCTCCAGCATAGCGCTCCGGAGTTCCTATCCGGGGATCCGGTGCGGTCTCCCGCGGTGCCGGCGCTGAAGCGGGCGGTGCGGAGGTGGAAACATCGGCTGAAGCACCCGTCAGGGTCTCCTCACACTGCTGGATCCATGTGACGAGCAACCCTACCGTCTACTCAAGTGCCACGATTGACTGAGCCAGCGCCGACAGGTGTCCGCTGTGATGAGAGAGGGCGTCCTCAGCCCTCTCAAGGCGGTCCACCGGTGTGGGGGTGTGCGCTGGGTCAATCGTGGCCAGATTGTTGTGACCTGCAGCCACCGGTGCTGCTGCAACACAGTCCAAATCTGCCGCCTAGCTATACCAGCTATACTGCCGCCACTCAGTCTATTCACATTTTTGTGATTTAATGGGATATTGATTTATTGGAGTTGTACCCATCTCTAAATTTTAAGTCAAAGCACCAAAAAACACATCCTCTAAAATTGTGATTTATCTCTCTACAATAAATGCCTCCCTTTGTCTTATACTACTGTGAAAGGTCCGTTAGGTTGAACAACCATAAAAATCTAAACAACACAATAACATAACAACATAATTTTCATAATTTCCTGCAGCAGTGATAAAAGTGATCTACTATCGACTACAGTATCATGACAACGTTGTAACCTTTACCTGGGAAGCACCTGCGCCAGAACCCTCGCTGCTTACCGTTGGCTAGAATCGCCGGCATTATTTTTGTCTTTATCTTATTTTTGGCATGATCGTATTTATTTTCGCAACATAAAAAAGAAACACGCATTATTAAAATGTTGAGGTGGGTTGAAGGCCCATTGCACCATTACAGTTACAAGGACCTACCGAGCAAAAAAAATAGATCCACAGCTCCTTGGGAAGGCTGGTGTGGACAGACACTCCCCCACATCATCAGCACCACACACACTGGGTCAGAGTATTAAGTGATGGAGCCTCCCATCAACAGTAATTAAAGACAACAACGGCCCATTAGGACGGGACTACACATAGGAGGGCTGTGTATTGATCTCACGGTAGTGAAGCCGGCGGTTACTTACGGATGACGGCCCCAAACTGTGTTATCGATGCTATTTAAGTAATATCACACGGGGTGGGACGGGGCGTGCTGCTATACTGAATATCGGCGAGGTTGCGAGAGAGCATTTCAGTGTAGCAGCACCGCCACGGGTGGGATATTGCTTTTGTACAACAAGTTCTACAAGCGTCAATTATTGGCGGACAGTGATACGCGACAATAGAACACGACTTGTTAGCTTATTTAATTGTTTCCTCCTTCTAAACGACTTAATTTGCACCAGGATTCCCCCTCCACGCGCGCCGCGCCACTCTCTCCGCTGTGCAATCACACAGGGCGCTCGTAAGCGTGACCGAAGAACACTTTAACTGAGCGCCTAATTGCTTCCATTTCATCCAGCAGGAGTTGTGAGGAGATATTAATTCCCTATTAAACAAGATTCCAAGGTACGAGGGGAGGGGATGTGTGAGGGAGGGGTTAATTACTATTAGTCAGGTGGACTCAATACATTGCGCCTAAATCGACACATCTTTAACCAATTAACAAGAAAGTTTACCCTGGCGCTACTTAGCGCTTGGCCTCCCGAGGCAAATACTAAAAAGGAAAATTAATCCTACTATGAAGCAATACTTCAGCGACAGCACAGCTGCCATCACGTGTGCAGCCGGTTGCCACGGGGCCATAAGGAAGTGAAGCAACTCCACGGAGAGGACAAACATTTATTTGCACGTTAAACACAGAGAAGCCTATCTTTTTATAGGACTGAACAAAGAGTTGGGAGTTATTTTCCCCACACGGTGAAATCGTAGGATTTGAACCTGTGACCCTTTTACGATATCCCAGACCCTACCTGTGTGTGTGGCGGGGCTGTCGTCTGTGGAGGAGTTCCCCTCCTGTCCAGCAGGGGGGGTCGTAGGAGCCATAGACACGGGCTGCTGGGAGTGATGGGGATCAGAGCTTGCTTTGGACAGGTCCTCTGACTTTGGTTGGCTCTCGTCCTTTTCGGTTGTGGCCTCGGTCGTCACGGAGCGAGTGGAGGTCTTGGCGGCGGCGGCGTCTTCAGGAACATTGTCGTCTGCGCTGTCTTCGTCCTCCTCTTCCTCCTCGCCCTCCTTCTGCGGTGGCTGAGGCGTGGTGGTGGACATCATCCCTGGGGGAAGAAAGATGATGTATGTTAATTATTCATTGTAATTTATTTATTGTTATTTATCTTTGATTAATAAAATAAGCCATTGAGGAACCTTTTAGCTGGGAGTCACCAGCCAAAAACACCTGTAACTACTGTTACACTATCCTAGTGAGTAAGCGAGGAAGTTGAGTTGATGAATAAATATAATTTTAAACATTTAGGTAAATTAGGGGTTACTGAGAATTAGTTTGCTTACAATTTCCCTCGTTGAGAATAAAAATGATGGCAAGGACTTGGAGTGGTGTTTCCTGTGTTCAGGAAACGAGAGAGATAAAAGCTTTTGTTTACAGAATATTCAATAGAGTCACACTGTCTTTACGATAAAATATAGTTCATACAGTTCACCAAGAAAAATTAGTCACTGCAGCCAGACGTTGATTTTACCGTCTGTAATTAGCACAGTTTGTCTATTTGGATATAATTAAAGAGACTGGTCGCCAAACAAGGTTAAAGGAAATATGTGACAGAATACATCACCCATAGGAAAAAAAATAGGAATTTACATCACACACACACACACACACACACACACACACGGCTTGGGAACCGAAAGGTTGGCAGTTGAGTAAGGCACCAGACCTCTACACTGCTCCCTGGGCGCTGTATATACAATAGCTGCCCACTGCTCCTTATACTAGGATGGGTTAAATGCAGAGAGACTAATTTCACTATGTGTGTGTGTACATGTATGTGACCAATATAGAGGATTCAATACTCCAGATTTAGATTTTAATGCATGTACACACACACAAATCCATGCGCACACACACACAAATACACAAAAACACACAAACATGTGGGCATTATAGGCCTAGCTTGTTTAGCCTTTTTGACTATATTGTGTTTATTGTGTATGGTTAATATTAAATACTATCTTCCTTCCGTGTTGCCTTCAATTGCCCCTTGAGGAAAATAAGTATGAATTATTTTAGAATAACACTGAAGGCTTAAAAGTGATCTCCTTTCTAGGGTCATGGTGTTTAACCATCCTGACCTGGATATTGACCAAAGCATTGACCAATGTTCCTTCGTTACCGAGTGCAAGCCAGGAGAGGAAGCGAAAGAAGAAGAGGGCCCTTCCATCCACTAGACAGACAGCGGGTGCTGCTCCAAAGCACCGTCGACACGTTCAAGTACAGCATCTGCTTTGCTTTAATCTGATTTCCATTAGTCGCTCCGGCGCTTCCGAAACCGGGACATTCCAGGAGGAGGCGGCGAGGAAACAACACCATAAAGCACAGGGGGCCGGCCCTCCATTCTCGAGTCACGGTGCCTCTCGCCGATCGCTCAATTCCCACGCCGCCGCCGCTCTTATCCCTTAACCTGAACACACTCATTTTTAGGTGATGCCTCGGTGAGGATCCTGAGACAGCCATTATCGTATTGTTTTATTGCCACACGTCGTGGACATGAAAACTCTGAATGGCATCGGATGGTACCGCCAAGGAGGTGTGGGGAATATCAATGGGCTCTGGAACCCTTCCACGGACCATTCGTCACCGAGGGGACAGCCTCTTCAGAAGGACGGATGATAATCACCGTTTTACGATTGGATGTAATTCAGAACTTTTATCTAAAGACTCTGACAAGTCATTGTAGGAGCAGGTAGGGGTTAGGTAGGGCATCTTGTTCAAGGATGTAAACAGGTAGCCTGCAGACATGGATATCCAACACAGTACAGAAGAAATGATCTTTTACAACATAATACATTTGCTTTTCATATAAAAGCATAAATCAATGGACATTTAATTAGAACTAAGACCTTAGGGTGGAAACTGAAATGTACCTAAACTGAAATATAGCTTAAGTGAAAGTATATAGTTGTATATAGTTGTGCATTAATTGTATTCGTTTTTAGAGCAAGTTTTTAGAGCAATTCTTAGCATTCTATTTAAAGGGGTAGTGACATAATCTATGCCATATTGTCACCATTGCTAAAGTAAAGTAAAGCAAATACTGGTGTGAAATCCTTTGTTCTTGCCAGTTTCTGCCAACCAGCCATTTTCAAACGCTCTACTCTGCTCTGGACACAAGTCCCGTTGTTTTGGTGACATGGGCGGCCTGAGAGGTTACGCTGTCTGAGTGAGTTAAACTTCTTGAACACTTATGGTACGACGCCACGGTGTGTGGCACATTTCTATACACAACATTGCTTACATATAAGCAACATATAACAAACACAAGGACGGCGAGCTGAAACAGAGGAGCTTCACTTACATGTTACCCACAGCCAGGCGTGTCTGTATCTTCCTTAATGCACCAGGCCTCTGGGTTACAATTGTAACATGGGTATGACCCCCCCCCCCCCTCACCCACTACTAGATAGACCCCCAACCCTCCTTTTGAGGAGACAACAGACTTGTTTCTTCACCACCACAAACACTGCGTCTCCCCTGCCAACCCACCCACCCGTTGGACTACAATCCGCAATGCCTGCTCTGTGGAGGGGAAAGCCTGAGAAGACATCATGAACGCATTGTTTCTGCATTCGTCACAGCGATGCCGGCTGGCCCATAGGTCAGCCTTTGGGGAAGGGAACCACAGCCCAGTTGAGGCTCTGAGGGAGGCCAATTTTGCATTAGCCAGGCCCCGGAGGCTGGATCTATTCTGACATCAGAGAGAAAGAGGGCTGGCTCTGTGAATGATCACAGGGAAAGGCTACAGCCGCTGTGCCATGGGTAACAGATTGTTATTATGTACCACTATAACTAATCTAGGCAAACGCTCAGCTCCTGAGCGGGCCAATCAGGGGGGATCGCTCAGTGAATAAGCGGACCGGGCCGAGCCTCAGATCCTTCAAGAGATGGATGATGTCATCATTACTGCAGCGACATCATTCATGGGAGAAAAAGCTGAGCTCGCCACATTTAGCAGGAAAACTGGAGCTGAAAAGTCACAGCTCAGCCAATGGGAGCAATTCTTCAGAGCAACTTTTTCGGTGTGTGTGTGTGTGTGTGTGTGTGTGTGTGTGTGTGTGTGTGTGTGTGTGTGTGTGTGTGTGTGTGTGTGTGTGTGTGTGTGTGTGTGTGTGTGTGTGTGTGTGTGTGTGTGTGTGTGTGTGTGTGTGTGTGTGTGTGTGTGTGTGTGTGTGTGTGTGTGTGTTTGTGTGTGTGTGTGTGTGTGTGTGTGTGTGTGTGTGTGTGTGTGTGTGTGTGTGTGTGTGTGCGTGCATGCGTGTGTGTATGCGTTCACGTCAATATCATTAACTGAAACTGAAAGCCATCCTTTAAATTAAAAAAAAACAGAAAGAATGAGCTTGCAGAACAAGCTGAAACTGACCTGAAATGAAAATATAGGAATACTAAACAAATGGAAGGTAAATATCACCAGTTTCAGTTTTGGGAGGCGAGACAGGTCCTTTATCCTAAACTTCATCCAGTGGACCAAGACAGGATTAGGGTAACAGCCCATCTAACTCCATTGTAAATGTTCCAATAATAATAATAATAATAATACATTACATTTCATATAGTGACACCCATGAGACAGACATGAGAAAATTGCACATACAGTATAATTAAAAAATATAAAGTCATTGGATGGAGGGGGGGATGTTTAGCAGGGCAAAGCCAGTTTGAAGAGGTGAGTCGTGAGAGCCAGAATATGCAAAATAATGAAGATATATACACTCGTTTAGGCTGATGGGAACATGTGCTGCAACATCAGAGCAACAATTATCTCCGTAACGTTTCATCGATCAGTTCATCAAAATAAGTCACTGCAGCCAGGCGATCCGTTGATTTTACCATCTGTAATTAGCAGTCTATTTTGATTTATTTAAAAAGACTTGTCGCCAAACTGTAGAAACAACATTAATTAATAAAACTAAAACAAAAAAAAACACAATATGCAATTAGCGTCTACCACCACTGGGTCCTTTCAAATAGTTGGTTAATTAATTGTTATGCAGCTGCGAGATGTTCTTTGTGACTGAACTTATTGTTCTGCAGCTCGTTGTGGTGGGCGTTATCACAGCAGGCAGAATGTCGCAAGATCAAATAAGGTTTTGATTTGGCTTTCTTCCCAACCCACGTGTGTTCCAGGTTATTATAAAGCTCATCTGGAAGAGAATGTTTGAGGTAAATAAATGTCAGATAAAGTGAAGGCCACATTTGTAGGCGAGACCAGGCTCTTCTTATAGCAGGAAACCTTCCACTTAGCAGTAGCCTATAGGTCCCTTGCATGACTTTGTTTTTCTATTTTTCGATCGTCGTTGGGGGGAAATTTCACATAACAAACCATATTAAGAGTGACGATAATCAAATAGATTGTGTGTACCATTAATTATTGAGACTTTGAAATAATGAGCCTATCATCGTGTGTGTAATGGAGACAGTTACTGTAAAATGAATGTTCTCCTGAAGCTACAATTACAATTTCAAGATGATTGCTTCCCCTTACAATAATCTGTAATCATCAGTCTAAAAATGGCAGCTAACTAACATCAAACTGTGCTCATGAGAATGGCTTCGTATGACACCTCAATTAGTACGCAACTGCAGAGTCACCAGGACAATGGTGTGTGACCTTTGGAGTGGCACAGTGCGAAGGTCATTCAGGGTGACCAGCACAGACTTTTATAAAATCTATAAATTGGAATAGGATTATTTTAAGGATTCTATCAAAGCATACAATAAATACATCAAGACTCACAACAAGAGTATTTTCTGTCGGGATGTTGAATATCATTAAGGGGTGCAGAAGTTCATGCTTGAATGCAAAGCGGTTGACTAGCAAAATATAGGCTCATTGCATCACTTTGACCAGACTGTTTACATAAATAGATAGCAGGTAATTCAGTATTCAGGATTCTGGATTGGCTGCCAGGCTCATGAAGATGTGGTGAGTTTTCATTCATGAATATGTCATGACTAAGCTTTCTATGGGTGTTCCAGCCTGGGGGGAATACAATGTGGCCGCAACATTTAGCTAGGTAGGTGTGAGTAATGGAGGTTTGAGTTTTATTTGACTTTGGATGTGACTGAAAGCATAAAATCTTGTGTTGTGTGAAAATAATAAAATGTCAAAATTGTCATGTCAAATCCATTTCAAATGCAGCCTTTTTGGCAGCTCACACACTGAGTCAAGTGAATCTATTTATTTTCAGACATATCATGATTCATAGCCAAATCCATCAAATATATAAAAATGTAAGTATTATAATCAATAGAAGAGGGAAAGAAATTAAGCGGTTTGGTCCAAATATAAAAACTAATGTGCAGTATCATAATATAGTGGTGGTAGAATATTCCTCTAGTTGTCATTCTTTTTTTAGAAACATTCAGTTTACTTTAAGGCCTCTGAAAAAGCCATTTGCTCAGGAAATCCGAGTCCTGTTCTCTTTCTTTGTATTATTATTTTCTGGTGCATCAGGTTATTATTTTGTGTGTCTTAAAAGCATAGAGAATCATTGAAATATTTATATTTGGCTATCAGTCGGACAAAGTAGGTAATGTCAGAAAATAATTAAGGCAACAACTGAAAAGTCTGTTTTTTTAAACATGAAGCCCAGCAGCAACTGGTGTCACATTCTACTTATCCTGTGACAATAGGAGCAGGTTTCTGTGAATGTTGCGGGTGCCCTTTGACAAGCAGCTAAACACAATTTGGTTGATTCACTACGTGCACGGGACGCAGATTTGGAAACGCATTTGACACAACGTGTCAATCAGGCTAGCTCAGGCTAGTCTACTTGGTCTACTTTATTTGACTGCCCAAAAACGCATATTTTCCAACGCATGCCTATATATATTCACAGATTTTTGTGGTGTTTTTCTCATCAAACTATGTATATAACCTATATTGCTTTAAAGACTGGTTAGAGAAAAAAAAAATGTATGGACTCAAATCAAACGGGACAGCTTGACAGTGAAAGCCTCCCGATGGCAGCAGCCATAGGAGCCCATAAACCAAGAGGACCCACCAGATATTCAGATTTGCAGCAATATGTTACTTCTCCTCCGCCATTTGGACCGCAGTAGGCAGCAAGGCAAAAAGTATACAATAATACAACACCCCCCCCCCCCCACACACACACACACACACACACACACACACACGGTTCTTTACAATTGTCTAATTGTAAAGAACTCCCATTTTTATGGCACTCCGGATCTGCTTAGGTTTATGTTCAATTATGTCGCTCTTCACGGTGTCATTTTTGGTGAACTTCATCTATTTTCCCACTTGTACTTGGACTGCATGGTGAATAGTTGGAGAGCATCTCTTGGCGGCATACCTTTTTGGGGATTACGCAGCCCGAGAGCAGAGAGCTTGTGGACACAAATGGAGTTTGGGATTTTTCACAAAATAAGGGAAATATATATGTAATAGATATATAGTAAACAGCAGTGAAGATGGGGTTATGGATTTGGAGTGTGTTTGATTTGGCCCACGTCACACCAGCAGTCTATGGGGCGTTGATCTGTGTTTGGTTAGCTTTGCTTTCCAAGTGTTTGTCTTTGATTGTTGTGATTGGGAATTGTGTACCAAGAAGGCAGATGTGTGCGTATACTGTGCCTATATTGTGAATATTGACCAATTTCATATATAAATACCAATACCCATATCTCCATGCTTGCAAAATAATACCAACCGGGTATTCATTTTGGGCTGAAGGTTTAATCAAGTGTTTTAGATAGTGGTCATGCTTTGATAGATATTAATGCCCGGCACGCACTAAATACACCATGCTCAAAAGGCTTGCAATTCAAATGTTGTATATATTTTTAGAAACCACCAGGTACTCCTTCAGTTCACCAGTGGTTTTGCAGCACTCTTACCACTCAACAACTTTAGAGGGTACTTAAGGTTGGCGGCTATAGGACGTTCCCCTAAAATGTTTTCACTTTAATGTCATCTTGTGTATCTGTAGACCTAGCTATCTCCATTGCTTTTAGTGGAATGTAATGGTTTCTGCCATTATATTTTAAGGTGACATGCACAGTGCTTTTTCTTTACTTTGCACAGTACGACATATAGTATAATATGTTGTATAATATAGCTCCATCACATGGTTTTCTTCTATTCAACTGGGCGGTTGGCAGTGTGATATGTAGATCGTATCCCTTTCTGGTGCATCTCATCTGGTGGTATTCTTCTGTTTCAACCTCTATGTATGCCTGGCTGCAGGCCTGTTCTATTAATAATATAGGAATGCTATTAAAAACATCATAGCTTTAGGTCCTAGGTATCCTAGAGTTCCAGTTACAACGTGTGTCTTGGAAAAGGTGAGAGTGACTCCACATTGGTAAAGATACAAATGTGAAACTTTCCTTGTGTTATCGCCCTCGTTATCTAAATCAGAATCTAGAGGATTGAATCCTCTTTATTGTCACATACATGTACACACAGTGACATTAGCTTCTCTGCATTTAACCCATCCTAGTATTTGGAGCAATGGGCAGCTATTTTTATATACAGCGGTTGGAGAGCAGTGTAGGGGTCTGGTGCCTTACTCAAGGGCACCCAGGTCTTTCAGGGACTTGAACCAGCGACCTTCCGGTTCCCAAGCCAAGTCCCAACAGACTGAACCGTTATAAATGGATAGAGGCCTCCGATTCCTATTGTCAACTTTAAGAACTGGCCAATCTGTCTATCAATCTGATGCACTGATCTGTGTTGTTTCCTTTTTTCTTCTACCAAGGCCTAGATCTCCCATTGCCATTGAAACCACCAACATATAAATATATATAAATATATATATATTTGGGCTCAAAGGTCAAAGTTAATGCGTTAACGCATGTGATTAATCTCGAGACTTTAACGCGCACTATTTTTTTTACCAGGATGACTGAGGAGACGCACCCGGAGCGCTGGACGGAACATTGCACTTTAACACACAGCGCTCGCAATATGATTGTGGCAGCAAATACACTTCCCTTTTACCATATGCCCTGTATAGCACACATTTTACAGAGGGCCGTTGCTGTCTCCCTCCGCGATGGTGGATTTGATGGTGCTTTAGCAAAGTGCCGTCAAATAGTTGGACATTTCAACACAGTCCTGCAAACCCAGCGGATCTGAAAGTCCAGCAAGCCTCTCACCGGCAAAAGGAGGAGCCACTCATTCAGGATGCCACATAAGTTTACACTGTTTCAATGTCAGCTAAAAATGTGAAAAATTATTGTTCACTTTGGCACTTTCTTATTCAAAGTGTCCTACTTGTTGGAACAATGTTTTGCATGAGATGTTTCTTTGCAAACAATTTACAGGAAAGCTTTTTATGTTCACTTTGTTGCAGACATTATTTTGTAACACATTTTTAATGCAGTATGTTTACTATTAATCTTATTATCAATGTTTTGGGCAATACTAAACCCTCCCTGAGACATTTTTGCTCAGAAAAAAGTAACAAATAAAATAATGATTACTTGATTTCAAACTGCTTTTAAATTCTTTTTAAATTCTAAATTCTGCATTTCATTCTTCCAAACCTGCATTTGTTTTGCCACCTGCAAAAAAACATAAATATGTTTATTTTAAACTTGTGATTAATCAGATTAATCACAGAATTGTATTGGGATTAATCAGATTAAATATTTTGATCTATTGACAGCACTAATATATATATATGTATATATATATACATATATATACTATATATATTATAGATTACCTCCCATTTTGGTCTCAGCTTTGAGGTGTGGTAAGTAAGAGATCTGGAAAACATCATGGACACATGTGTCTTCTCTGGAGACAGACACACCCGTATGATAGACATATTGAAAAAAGTCAATAGATTAATGAATGAATGTGATAATGGATGAACACAAAAATGGATATGGATGGTTGAATTAATGAATGCATTTGGGGGTGGATATAAGGATGGAATGGATGAATTGGTATATTCATGTACTGTATGTATTAAAATGTGATGGTATAAGAGGGTATACGAGGAGAGCTCCCTGTTGTCAAAGTAGAATGCTGCAGAATAACATTTCACACCAAAATACTCAGATACCGTCGTCAACCAACTCGTCATTTCGTATTTGTGCTTTGTACTCCCCCCCCCCCCCCCCACACACACCAATTGGTAGGTTTGCTTTAGTCCAATCCTCAGTCCAATTTGTCTTTGTGCCTGTTGTCAGTCCAATTTGTCTTTGTGCCTGTTGAATAAAAAATATCCTGCTGGCCTGGCCTTTGGCGAGATAGACACCTTGACATCGCCGGTGCGGCTCTGTACATTTGACATCAGGCCAGCGGCCACTTATATAAAGCCCTGCTCTATCCACAGCCTTCCCTCACTGTCCTCCTTCCCCCGGAACTCACTGAGTCACAGCAGGTAAGAGCACATATTGCTCTGGGTTCCGCGGCTATCAGGAGCGGCTATCAGGTGATTGCAGTCACAATCATCAGGATTTATTTCACCGGTCCGCGCTCAGCAGTTACGTAAAATGATTATACAGAAATTTCAGACCTCTTTCATTTAATTTACATTGGACCCCGGTATTGTTTTTAGAAATACTCCGACGTGTTCCTCTCTTTTTCCTCCCCCCCCCCCCCCCCCCCTCTTAGGGTTTCTCAAAGGTGCTTCTCTAGGCAGGTTTCAAATGAAAGCAAAGATCAATGCATAGAGGAAATACTACTGTGTAATTTTTTGCACATCTCTATAATATCCAGGGTTCTTTGACCCTACCACCCCACATTTGAGTAATACGGCGTATAATTAAAAATAAATTAATATGATCCTCGGCCCCTCAAAGGAAGCAGCCATATTTCTCATTGGCAACTCCTCCATTCTTTGCAATACATCTTCAATTCTTAACCAGGAAGTGTCCACAATAAAAGAGCAAAAGCTAACGAGTTATGGCGAGCGAGTTGGTATTCATTTGCAGAAAATGGTCAATTTTTTTCTAATAAATATAAATATATGACATGGGTGCCCTGGAGGTTAGAAGTGTGCTCAGCTAATTAGAAATTAGGCCATTGGCTCAGGTCAGGTGTCAGGCTCCCACTAGTGAGCACTGCCAAACCCTAGTGAACACCATAGTGGCGCCTAGTGGGTCTATTTTCACACCGAGTTTGACGTCAAACCTAATCCTTGAATACAAAAGACTCTGAAACACAATGGGGACTTTGCCACTAGGGGGCCCCCCTAGTGGCAAGATATTCATGTGAAGAACCAGACAAAGAACCGGAACATATTTCTGATTTCACTCAACTATTATTTTTGGCCATTTCATTTAAAAAGGGCTAAATGGAATTGCTGGTACCTGGCATTCAGGGCCTAGTATTTTCTTGAATTTTTTTAAATATGTGTGATTATATACCTGTAATCACACACAGCTGGATTGTCCACTTACATTTCATCCCCAATCCTTTTCAAATGTAAATCCCCGATTGGCATGAAGTGGAGTAATAGCCTCAGCTTAACTTGAAACAGGATGGTGACCCAAATGGGGATGGGGATCTGTGGGTGGCATATGGGTGGCATATGGGTTGCAAAATGTTCACACCTACCCAGGCTCTTGTATGCACCCCAGACAGTTTTTAGGTTGCTTGCTTCAATATTTAGATATTTGATTTTGTGTGAGCACCCCCCCCCCCACCCTTCACCTAACAGATGGCAATTTAACATCAAGTTCCATGTTAGACTAGTTGTAAACACGCATAAGTCCCAGCTTTTGATGAATGTGTTGACCTTTTTTGTAATTTCACTTTAAATGCCTAACGTTAGAAACAGAGACCGTTTTTTTTCTACAGAACTAGTGTTTAACACACTTAACACAACCGTTTCCGTTTATTTCTTTGTTTCGTGACAAAGTCAAGGAAAAGTGCAGCTTCCGGCAGATGTCAGTCGATTAACGGTGTGATAATGAGATGTTTTGTACCCGGTATTTATAACGGTGCCATGCAAGCACATTGTCATAGTTTTCCATGCGATGCAAACTTTGTGCCAGAGACAGCTGGGCGTTCAGATGTAAAAGCAATGTTTCTCATGACGTCACAGCCAAAGTCACATGTTATTTTTATGTGTTTTTTATGTGGATGGCAAAAAGAGACATGTGACCTGAACTTTACATGCAAATTAATGCGATGGTAAGGAATAAGTAACCATTGTTTTGGGCTAATGCCGGCAAGTTGTTGTGTTATTGGTTGCATAAATTGGTTTCAAAATGGTTCTTGTCTATGTTTCCAGAGGATTCCAGAATGAGAACCAAAGCGAGAGGCCTTGATAATTGCAATTCATAGAAAGAACAATGCGTATGCCTTTGCAGTATACAAAGGCATACGACAGCACAAATCTTGAATCTTGAGATTCAAGATTTTTATTGTCCATATGCAACACGTACAATAGAATGCCTACTCCTCAATCCCTCCCGTAGTATTATAACTAATAGTCATTTTCTTAAACAATAAAGGCCGACTTTAAAGATACCGTACACAATAAAAAAGAGCAATAAAGTGACTGATGGATGATATGTACATCTTCCTGTCAGGTCAGTGTTGTGTAACGATTATGTTCAGTTTCTAAACTTTTGATGACAGTTTACTTGATTCAATGTTTTGGTTTACGAATAATCTTGGTTATTGGAATTAAAACCGTTTGAAAACTAACCCACAAAGGAAAAACGGATAAGCTTCCAGTGATTTTAAATCCTTGAGAGACTCCTTCGTGTCTATCCCTGGCGGGTCGATCAGGTGTAAATATCACCAAAGCTCAAATCTGGCCAAAGAGTTGGGTTATTTTGCGATCCTTTCAATGCGTACGGGTCTGGAAGTTAAGCCGAACCTTTATCATACGTTAGTTTAGAAGAATATCTAAAACTAGCGACTTGATTGAGAGTTTTTACCAATTCAGAGACGATTAAAAAAAAAAAAAACGATCTTTTGCCAACCGTAAAATGTGTGGAAATGACATCATTGTTGTGAAACATCGCTATAACATCTGAATAACCCCCCGACTACCATGGCGACCATCTGAAGCATGGAGCTGTATCCCCCATCCAAACATCAACAACATTATCTGGCTAACGACGATCCTGGGTAACGACGTTCCATGTGTAACAAGTACAATGGAATGCTTACTCCTTAATCTTAATCCGCTACCACAGTACAATAACAATAACAATGGAAGAACTTACTTTACAATATATAAAGATAGAATAAAAATCGCAATGGTCGATGATCTGGTGCATATGGCATTTTAAAAGTCAAGTCAAGTTTATTGTCACTTCAAAAGTATAAAGCAGTGACTGAAAATCTTATGTGCAATACCTGACGACAGACAGCAGTTATAGAAATAAGATAAAATAAAATAAAAACAATAGAATGAAAGAAGTAAAAAAAGTACATGCAATTTATAAAATGCAATATATCGGCACAGAAAAAGAGCAATATGTATATATAAATCAATTTAATAAAATATACATTGTTATATGCTATGCGCCCTTGTTCAGCAGCCTGATGGCCTGACTGTGGAAGCTATCTCGGAGTCTATTTGTACGGCACTTGATACTGCGGTATCGCCTGCCTGACGGTAAAAGTGAATACAGTTCGTGGCTGGGGTGGGCAATGTCTTTTATGATGCGTTTGGCCTTGGCCATGCACCGCTGGTTGTATATATCCAGGAGGGAGGGGAGCTAACCTCCAACGATATACTGGGCCGTCCGCACCACCCTTTGAAGCGCTCTGCGCTCGAGTGCGGTGCAGTTCCCGTACCAGGCGGTGATACACCCTGTAAGAACACTCTCGATTGTGCCGGTGTAGAATGTTCTCAGGATGCGGGGGCCCATGCTGATATTCCTCAGACACCTGAGGAAATACAGGCGTTGTTGGGCCCTTTTCACCACATGTGTGGTGTATGTGGACCATGTGAGGTCCTCGGAGATGTGCACGCCGAGGAACTTGAAGCTCTCTACCCTCTCTACTGCAACACTGTCGATGGAGATAGGGCTGTACTCTCCTCTCTGCTTCCTGAAGTCCACGATCAGCTCGTTGGTCTTCTTGACGTTGAGGGCGAGGCTGTTCTCCTGGCACCACTGCTCCAGCGATCCGACCTCCTCCCTGTAGGCTGTCTCGTCGTCGCCGGCGATCAGGCACATCACTGTTGTGTCGTCAGCAAAATTGATGATGATGTTGGAGCTGATGATGTCGTGGGTGTAGAGGGAGTAGAGGAGAGGGCTCAGCACGCATCCCTGGGGGGCTCCCATGTTGAGGGTCAGTGGCTCTGAGGTGGTGCTGCCCATCCTTACCACCTGGCGGCGGTCCGACAGGAGGTCCAGTATCCAGCTGCACGTGCATGGGGACATGCCTAGACCTCTAAGCTTGGTGTCGAGCTTGGCAGGAACTATCGTGTTGAACGCTGAGCTGTAGTCCACAAACAGCATTCGCACATAACAGTTCTTTCCCTCCAGGTGGGAAAGGGCAGTCTGGAGGGCCATGGCAATTGCGTTGTCCGTGGATCTGTTTTGACGATATGCAAATTGCCATGGGTCCAGCGTGGCAGGTGACACGGAGCAACCTCTCGAAACATTTGCTGACAATCGAGGTGAGGGCTACAGGTCTATAGTCGTTCAGGCATGTTACCTTGGGTTGTTTAGGGACAGGCACGATGGTGGACATCTTGAAGACCGCGGGAACAACAACCTGGGACAGGGAGAGGTTGAAGATGTCTGTGCAAAGACTCCTGCCAACTGGTCTGCGAATGCTCTGAGGACGCGGCCCGGGATGTCGTCGGGGCCTGCCACCTTACGGATGTTCAACCGCTTTAAGGTGCGGTGCACATCTGCCTCCGAGATGTTCAGCAGGCTGGTCTCCTCAGGCGGTGCTGGCTTTGGCGGGCTGCCGTTCACTTAGAACCGAGCAAAAAAAGTATTTAGCTCTCCTGGGAGGGAAGTAGAGGAGTTCTCTACACAACTGGTTCTCCCTCTGAAGTTCGTTATCGTCTGTAACCCCTGCCACATACCCCTCGCGTCGTGGCTCTTGAATTTCTCCTCCATTCTGTCCTTGTACTCCCACTTGGCAGTGACGATGGTCTTACGGGGGTCGTAGCTCTGGTATATTCCTCCAAATTCCCGGAGCCAAAGGCGGCGTTACGCGTGTGGAGGGCAGCGCGAACATCGCCGTTAATCCACGCTTTCTGGTTGGGATATATCCAAACTGACTTGGTCGGAACAACGTTATCTATGCACTTCTTGATGAACCCGGTGACCGAGGATGCATACTCGTTGATGTTATTGTCCAAGGCGACCCGGAACATGTCCCAGTCAGTGCGATCCAAAACAATCCTGCAGCATAGAGTCCGATTGGTCCGACCAGCATTGAACCTCCATCACAGCGATTGGTTGCTGCTTCAGTCTCTGCCTATAGGCGGGGCTGGATAAAGCAGTGGTCTGATTTGCCGAACGGTGGGTGGAGGAGGGCCTTGTAGCCATCGCGAAAGGGAGTGTAGCATTGGTCGAGGATCCGCTCACCTTGTGTGTTGCTCGTTATGTGTAGGTAGAACTTTGGGAGAACCTTCTTCAAGTTCGCCTTGTTGAAGTCCCCAGCCACGATGAGAGCAGCCTCAGGGTGTGCCGACTCCTGTTCGCTGATAGCCCCATACAGTTCCTTCAGCGCTGTGTCCGTGTTGGCTTGTGGGGGAATGTTTGCAGCGGTCACGGTTACCGCTGCAAACTCCCGAGGTAGCCAAAATGGACGGCATATAAGCATCAAGTACTCCAGGTCCAGGGAACAGAAAGAGAAGAGGGGATGTACATGACTTTGGTTGCACCAAGATCTGTTTATCATGAGACATAACCCCCCTCCGCGATCTTTACCGGAGAGAGCCTTTGTTCTGTCCGCCCGGTGGACGGAAAATCCCGTCGGCTCGATAGCTGCATCGGTAAACCCCTCCGACATCCATGTCTCCGTAAGGCAGATGATACAAGTGTCCTTAGTTTCCTGGTAGAATTGAATATGAGCCTGTAGCTTGCTTATCTAATTGTCCAGAGACTGTACATTAGCCAGTAGAATGGTGGGTAGTGGGGGGAGATCGGATCGACATCTCAGCCTGACTAGCACGCTGGCTCGCTTCCTTCGCTTCTTCCTGCAACGCTTCCGTGTAATCCTGCCTAAGATGGTCAGAGTTAATCCAGCTGTGACTTTGGGCGGGACGTCCGAGTCGAAATAATGAAAAAACTCTGGTAGGCGGCAAGCGACTGTCGATCTGATCTCCAGAAGTGTGCAAAAGTCATAAATTAACATGCTGCTAACTTTCTGTACAAATATAGTCGAGATAAAAAGAATAAATAACATACAATAACAACAAACTTCGTCGTCGTGCGGGAGCTCGCAACACGGCAGCCATCTCGGCAGCCATACTCTCTCTCAGTACTAGTACTGACTCAGTACTAATCAGTCAAGCATTGGGACAGTGAGTGTAGATGGATAAATCCAGCCCTAGGTAGTAATCACAGGTCTAGTGTCCAGACAAATTGACCATGTGGACGCACAACATAGAAGAGAAAGAAGATTGGGAGAAAATAATAACAAAAATAAGAGAAAAAAAAGTATTCACTCTTTAAGTAATGTGGTGATGGCGCAAGCATGGCAGGCATCAATAAACAAATGGAATGGTAAAACACTAAAGGAAATCAATAAACTGGTCGAGGCTGATCCATTTCTACCTCTCCCACCCTGAGGACTACAACCCCCAGGGTTCATCCCTGAACAAAAATGTTGCAATCAAAATATATCTCCCTAAATAAAACCATAGCCAAGAAGGTGGGTTTTGAGCTACATTGAGGCGCCATCTATATGAACATCTCTCAGTATTTAAATCTGCATTAAATAAACTCCCAAATGCCGGCACAGTTTTGTCTAGCTCCAAGTTAATCCACAGTAGTTTCTAAGGAATATGAAAGACCTGTCAAGCCCTTTGGTTATAATACGTGTCTAAAACAACAACACACAGTACTCCTTTGGTGCAGCTGTCGCTTATGCCAAGGTTCACCTTGGCATAAGCCTTTTACACTTGACTTACAACCATGTGAATGCTAAATACACTGTAATGCAATGCAGAGCCCGAATGAAACCACAGACTGGACACAGACCTCTGGCCACAGACCTCATATCTGTTTATTCCTTGGTGCCCCATACACAGTTTTCTACCTGAGACTAAAGAATAAAGACGCCTACGGGTTTGCCTTCAACTCTGTCTGTACAACCAAGGGTTTCTGCCAGCTCCAATCCGTGTGTGGCACAACAGAAAGTTCTGGCCAACATGGAACCCGGTAGTACACAGACGGGTCAGATTTTTCAAAAGACCTAGCGGGGTTGATTCGGACCACGCAGCAGCATGAAGCAGTGTTCCAGGAAATGGCTGATCATCTGGAGAACTCATCAGCCCAGTCCTTATAGTAGCGATGGTGCTAAAGTAGCTTTTATTTGATCACATTTATCTGGCATAGAACTGAAATTAGCCACAGCTATTTTTTTTCATAATTCAGAGCTATCCGCAAATTACATTTTATTTATTATGGAATTTAAGTTTGTATATGACCTCCGACGGCCAGGATGCTGCTACCCGACTCCACTCTATCTCTCAGGGCCCTTGGTCCATGCCCGATTACACTGTGGACTTCCGCATCTTAGCCGCAGAGATTGGGTGGGGCACTCCAGAGTGCTTATAGATGGGGACTGTGTGAGGCTATAAAGGATGGTATCTTGAGGGATAGACCTAATAGCCCTCATGATCTGATCTCCGTCCAACGGCCAGGAGCAGACTTTTCCCTGTCAAGCTGTCCTGGGAACAGCAACAACCTCAGCCACATCATGGAGAAGGGGCACACCATAGCCGACCCCAGAAAGATCCAGGCTGTGGAGGAGTGGCTACGACCTGAAGACAGAAAGCAAAGCAACTTTCTGGGGTTCGCAAACTTCTATCGGCGTTTCATTCAGGGTTTCAGCCGTGTGGCCGCTTCTCTCACAGCCATCACTTCCACTCTACCCTCTTTCTCCTGGTACCCAAAAGGCTGAATCCGCCTGTTTACCGCAGTCCCGGTACTAGCCCACCCCGATCCATCCCGACAATACATCGTGGAGGTGGATGCCTCTGAAGAGGGCATCGGGGCAATCCTCTCCCAGAGGTTGGCGGTCGAGAAGCTCTATCCCAGCGCCTATTTCTCTCAACGCTCTAGTCTAGCTGAGAAAAATTATAACATCGATGACAGGGAACTGCTGGCGGTTCAGGTGGCACACTGGAGGGGACTCCCTCGGACCACAAGAACCTCACCTCCTTGTTGGATTTGAGTTTCGGACACACGTAAGTCACTTGAAACCTGGTAATATTTCCGTAATTTTCACACACATAGTTTATAGTTCACACCTTATATCAGTTTATTCCTTGGTGCCCCATACACGCAGTTTTCTACCCAAAACAATAAAGAAGCCTACGGGTTTTAAACTCCTTTTTGTCTGAACTACCTAAGGGTTCCGCCAGCTATGGCCTGTGTGTGGCACAACAGTAGCCATGTCAAACATTGCAGCTCCCTCCTCTTCCGACCTCTGCTGAGGTCACCACTGGTCACAAACTTCTCATCAGCACCTGCTCAATGACAGCATCAACAAACAGGCCAGCCTAGAGGTGATCACTTTGTCTGACCACATAAAACCCCTCTCAAAATCTCTGGTAGACATCTGGATGTTCCACCTGGAGCTTGCATATCAGATCACAGCTGATTTTGTGGAGAGATGCTTCCATGTAAGGTAGCATTTCTGATATTGTCTTAAGGTGCAGTGCCCAATTCCCGGTGCATTTATCTCTCAGAAACATGCCAAGTATATCTACAATATCTATGTATTGCAACCAAAGGGGAACCGTCCAGGGATTTTGTTTTGGTTTTGAGTCGCTCTGTTATTCTGAGTATCAGAATCAGCATTGCAAGCCTTCTCTGCAGACACTGATCCCTTCATCAACTGTGCATAGAGGACAGTAACTTCATCCAGATCAGAGTTTCCTGTTCCTTCTCCAGCTGGGCGTCTTACTCTGATGACATATGTGCGGCAGTATGGGCGGCATACGGGCGGCAGTATAGCTGAAGAGGTAGAGCGGTCGCCTCACAACCAGAAGGTTGCTGGTTCAAGCAAAAACTGCTCCTGCTGGCTGTCTGCCATGGGTGTGTAGGAATGGGTGAATGTGAGGCATGACTTGTAAAGTGGATAAAAGCACTATATAAAAGCAGTCCATTACAATTACCTTCACACTCTTCTGTATCTCCTGGCAGCTGATGAGGAGCCACATATTGTGGTTCTCCTGGCTGCAGAGGGGCAGCCACACCAAGTGTGTGGCTTTAGACTAGCTCCATCACTTTCTGCAACCCAGTACCATCCATGAAATTCCCAATTGACCCCACAAAAGTCATCTCGGTGTGGAAGCCCCCAAGTCACAGGACAATGTTGCTCAAGTCGCTTCCCTCTGGCTCAGCTTTGATCATCAGCAGGGCCTTCCAAAAGAGTGGTTGATCAAAAGTGATGATGGGGATGGCATCATGCTCACATATAAACTTCAGTGTAGTGTAGATGCATATGGCATCACTGGGGCTCATGACAATCATCGGAATGAAGACAGACAAAGATTTCCCTGGGTAAGTGCCATGCTGCATAAACTGCTTAATGCCAGACCATGCTGGCCTTGGTGAGGAAAACAGGATGGCTGTCTTCCATATGAGGTCCAGGTCTGCCGTTGGACTCATGTCACTGCAGTTGTTGCACGACTTTATTGGCGTGACTTGCACCCCATCAGGCTGAACCGGGGAATAACGTGGGCACATCAGAGAACATTGTGGGGGGTCCACCTCCCTGCAGGCAGCCAGCTTGGTGATGGGGTCTGGGGAACTTGACCATAAAATGGCTGAGCCGTACCCTGGTATGGGGCCCACATGGCGCCAACTTTAACCTGTAGACTGAGTTCATGATTGAACTCCAGCACCTCCCCCTGCCAACTCTTCGGCACCACTACTTATCACCTCTCTCTACTCGTGGCTGGTTCCTTCCACCGTCTCCAGAGCATTCCATCCCGGAGGGCCAAGCTCTCCCACTAGGACCACAACCCCCTGATCGAAGGATTGGCAGAAGCCACTTCAGGTCTCCCTCCAACCATCCCAACACTGTGGCCATACACCTAGCCTGGGAGCTAGGAACTACAGACGTGGGGAGCTAGCGTAATCTCTGTGTCTCCAGTTCCTAGTTCCCAGGCTAGCTCCCAGGCGAAGTGATGTTAAAGCAGTGTCAAAGTCCGATCCATGGACAAGGACATCATCCAGGTAGACCCGCAAGTTCTTTGCTGGGACTTCGACCAATACTTTCTCCATAAGGCTTTCAAACGTTGCCAGAGCATTACATAGACCAAAAGGCATGGGGGTGAACTGCCATAGTCCAGAGCCTGTTTTTGGTCGTGCTTCAGCAGACAGCAGCACCTGCCAATAGCCACTCCTTAGGTCAAGGGATGACAACCAGGCGGAGCCCTTTAATCCTGTCCAGGGACTCGTCGATTCGAGGCAAAGGGTATGAATCCTTGACTGTGACCTCATTAAGTCTGCGTAAGTCCACACAAAAGCGCCAAGTGCCGCCCTTCTTCGGAACAATCACCACTGGCGACATCCATGGACTGTCTGAAGGTTCTATGACTCCAGCTGCTCGCATCTCCTCTAGACATTGTTCTGCTGCTGCTTGCCTCTGTACGGGTAGACGGACGTTGCCGGATGGGGTAAGCTGTGCCGGTGTCAATCTCATGCTCCACCATATCACCATTGCACATAAGATTTTCACACCACTGCTTTATACTTGTGTAAACTGTGAAGTGACAATAAACTTGACTTGACTTGACTTGATCAGTGCGGCCAACATCAGTGGGAGAGGTTGCAAAGGCTTCCCGGTGCTCAAACAGACTTTCCCATAATCATTGCTGCTGTTCCACAGTCCTTCTTTATTCTGCTCCAGTTCAGCCCTAACAGTCACCCCCGCAGAGAGTCTTGGGGTACCCCCACGCACCGTTGCTGTATTAGTTGTTGGGGGACTCGGCAGACAGGGTTGTCTGCCGAGTACACATATACGTATTGTGGTACCCCAAGCTACCCTTGTGGGAGGCGTATATCTCCCGAGGGAGATACTTGGAGGGCTTTAGGACCCGGGGGAAGGCGAACGAGATCCCGGAGTGAAACCCCCAGCTGACAACAATCAACACCTGAGTAAATCAGGTGCTTAAAAGCACACAGGTAGAGGGTTGCTAGAGGAGAGAAGGGGGGTGAGAGGACCGAGCCCTTGCGGCCGAGAGGTCCCACCATATGCTGATATGCTGCTATGCTGTTATGCTGTTCTGTTGTTCTGCTGGTTTCAGTTGTGATGCGAAGAAATAAAAGGACATTTATCGTTTAACCCTCAAAAACCCGCTGTTGTTTGCCTCCTTGAGCGTGGGCGCTCACATATGGTGGAGGATGCGCGCATTCTGACCCAGCTCACAACCCGAAGACATGGATCCGGCCTTAAGGGAGCTGCTGACAACAGTGTTGCAGGGGCAACAAACGTTACAGAAGGCCGTCACACAGCTCTGTGAGCGCGCAGCGCAAAGGACTCCGGGAAAGCGGCCGAGAGAGGAATGGGCCCACGTGTTGGCTCCGTACCCGCCGGAGGACGCCGCTCCGCACCCGCCGGAGGACGCCGCTCCGCAACCGCCGGAGGACGCCGCTCCGCACCCGCCGGAGGACGCCGCTCCGCACCCGCCGGAGGACGCCGCTCCGCAACCGCCGGAGGACGCCGCTCCGCACCCGCCGGAGGACGCCGCTCCGCACCCGCCGGAGGACGCCGCTCCTCACCCGCCGGAGGACGCCGCTCCGCAACCGCCGGAGGACGCCGCTCCGCAACCGCCGGAGGACGCCGCTCCGCACCCGCCGGAGGACGTCGCTCCGCTTTCACTGGAGGACAACACGAGGCCCCGGATCATCGACTGGGACGCCGACGGTCCAGAGGAGCGGGGTTGGCCCCCGCGCCGCAACTGTCGGGATCGGTGGTTTGTCCTCAAATGCCACCGGGAATACCCCTTCAAGCCGGGTTGGACGCCAGGAGGCGCCCGTGGAGGAGGGGGATACTACTGACAGGTGGTACCGAACTTTGCGTGGGAACGCAGATGCCCTGTCCCGAAGGTCAGAAGGCCTGTAGTCTGGACCTGCCAAGGGTGCTCTGAAGATGAGGGGAAGGATATGTGGTACCCCAAGCTACCCTTGGGGTCCCACCAGGGCAAAGTATAGGAGACTTACCTTTGGTTACGTTGTGGGAGGCGTATATCTCCCGAGGGAGATACTTGGAGGGCTTTAGGACCCGGGGGAAGGCGAACGAGATCCCGGAGTGAAACCCCCAGCTGACAACAATCAACACCTGAGTAAATCAGGTGCTTAAAAGCACACAGGTAGAGGGTTGCTAGAGGAGAGAAGGGGGGTGAGAGGACCGAGCCCTTGTGGCCGAGAGGTCCCGCCATATGCTGATATGCTGCTATGCTGTTATGCTGTTCTGTTGTTCTGCTGGTTTCAGTTGTGATGCGAAGAAATAAAAGGACATTTATCGTTTAACCCTCAAAAACCCGCTGTTGTTTGCCTCCTTGAGCGTGGGCGCTCACAGTATATACATATATATATATATATACACATATATACATATACGTATACATAAATATATACATATATACATATATACATACACATATACATAAATACTGCATATATATAAAAAGTTTATATATATATATGACTATGTCAGAGAAAAAACAACTGTAAAAACAAACTGTATCACAACTACCTACCTCTCTATAGTTTACATATTTATTACTAAGATACCTGTTTACTGTACCTGCAATATATATTTTAATCTGTTGATAGAACTGCTCCTACTCCTGTATATAGATATACATTTATATCTGCCATACATTTATATATTCTCACTTGTATATACATTTACATCTATATACTTGTATCCTGCTTTTAATAATAGCATACCCCTGATCACTACCTGTTAAATTCTCACTTACCTGTATATACATATACCTATTATTATGCTCATATCACATTTATACCTAGACTGTCTTTTAACCTGTAAATTTAAATTATGTAAATGATATTATCATGCACTTTACTGCAACATTTGCACTCTGGTTAGATGCTAAATTATTTTCGCTGTACTGTACTTGTGCTGTGCAACGACAATAAATTTGAATCTAATCTAATCTAATCTAATGTCACTGTGAGACTTTCACAATGATATATATATATATAAATAATATAAATAAATAATAATATAAATAATAATACATAATAATAAATAAATAATAATATATAAAAAATAAATAATAATCTATAAATAATATATGCACATATATTTCTAAAGTCAATATATAATAAATATAGGCATGTATGTTAAGTTCCTGTCTTGATCCCCGCTGTGAAGACGGTGTATCACTGAGAGTATTTGATTGACAGCAGCGTGTAGGAGAGTCCGTTTGAGACCGTCCACACACCTGTGTAGACGATATTGCACTATTTAAAGATAATCATACAGACAGCCCCATTGTACACACACGGCAGCACCAGCTGTGCATTACGTTTTGCCAAAAAATGCATTTATATTATTGTTGTTGTGATTATTCTTTTTTAGAATTATGATTATCTTTTTTTTCCACACCAGTAGCATGCTTTACTTTTTGCCAAAAGTGAATTTTTTGAATTCATATTATTATTATTATTATTATTATTATTATATTTAACTTTTTATTTGATCTCCACACCAGTAACATGCTTATTCAGCAGGCCTTGACAGCCATAGGCATCTTAATGCCGTCCCCTGGGGTGCTGGCCCACATCCATTTCTCCTGCCTCGTGCAATTGGCAGCTGTCCTTGTCGCCCATCTCCCTGGCGCCGCAGCCGCGGCTAATCTTGCCTGCCTTTCCCCTTACCTGCTAAATGTGTTTGGGGAAGGGTAGATAAGGCTTGTCACGTATGAAATATATACACCCCAACCACCACTACCTCAACAACATCATCACCACCACCAAGCAACATCACCTTCCCGGTAATGTCCTGACGGATGCATTAGCCACAGGTGGTGGAGGATGAAGAGGGGAAAGAAGATAATGAAACATCCTCGTCTTGTAATGGATTTTAAATCGAAAAAGCCAAATATGTGTGTGTATGTGTGTGTGTGTGTGTGTGTGTGTGTGTGTGTGTGTGTGTGTCAAGTCAAGTCAAGTCAAGTTTATTGTCACTTCACAGTTTACACAAGTATAAAGCAGTGATGTGAAAATCTTACGTGCAATACCCGACGACAGACAGCCGTTATAAAAATAAGATAAAAATAGATAAAAATAGAATAGAAAATTGAATAAAGTTAAAAATAAAAATTTAAAATTTAAAATTTTAATGCAAACTGTAAATTAATGTGTGTGTGTGTGTGTGTGTGTGTGTGTGTGTGTGTGTGTGCGTGTGTGTGTGTGTTTCCAGGGAACATTGTGTCACGGTGTTGTGTGGGGCTTAAACAAACTGGATAATGCAACAACCTTGAGTTCCGTGTCTCTGTGTCTTTGTTTCAATGACGACAAACACTGGCAGACTGAATGCAGTTCATGCGCCGTATGAACTGCATTCTGTCCGCACACACACATAAACGCACACACACACCCAAACAAACACACACACACCAAAACCAACACACACACACACACACACACACACACACACATACACACACCCCACACACACACACACACTTTGCATGGAGGCGAAGAGACGCAGCAGCACAATGCCATGTTGATTGTTACCGTTATAGGCCTGGCTAATGCGAGCGCCCGGGGCTGTCACTACTGAATGGCTACGGGTCTGTAATTTAGTGTCACAGCCTCCCTTATCACAACGTGATGAACTTATGTAACTCTCGTCTTATCACCTCTTGTGAGAAAATTTAAGCAAAGCTCTTTGATGTTTTTTTGTTTTGCTTCCAGAGTTCACATGTGCCCAGTTTGAGATGTGATGTGCTAATTGAGGGGCTGTGGTAATCCCAGGAGGTGGGATATGTGTGCGGTTGCCTGGGGTAGGGGTTAACATTCACATAACGCCATTCATGACATTTGCAACATTTTTAAGAACCAAAAGACGTCGGTCAAAAGTCATCATAGAGTGTCAAGCAAGATTTGCTGATTTGGGCAAGATTACATGATCTAATATGTTACTTAGAGGGAGGGAATAAGGGATGGAGTGAATATATGCTTCGAGATTATTGTGTGAATATTCACTGTTCACATCATGAATTTAGTATAGTGTGTGTTTTTTTTCATATTGTGTGTTTGATAAGCTACCCAGAGTTGTGAATTTGCATCATCGGGTTTGTGAAGAAAAAAAGGATTCTGAGGAAGATATCAAATATTTGTATTCTCCACATTAAAATAGATGATTTGACCTTAAACCTCATTCAGGTATGATTCATCATGAAGCTAGAACGGGATCCAGCCACTTCTTCATAAGAAAGACACCATTTTACTTTCTTCTTCAGGGGTCTGGTGCCTTACCCAAGGGCACCTTAGCAGTAACCAGGTGTTTCAGGCACCTGAACTGGCGACCATCTGGTTCCCAAGCCAAGTCCCAACAAGGAAGCCCCAGCTAGAAGCCCCGGCTAGTGAGAAGCCCTGGATAGCTGGTAGCCCCGGCTAGTGAGTAGCCCTGGATAGCTGGTAGCCCCGGCTAGTGAGTAGCCCTGTATAGCTGTAAGCCCCGGCTAGTGAGTAGCCCTGGCTAGCTGGTAGCCATGGCTAGCTCGTTGCCCCGGCTAGTGAGTAGCACTGGCTAGCTGGTAGCCCCGGCTAGTGAGTAGCCCTGGATAGCTGGAAGCCCAAGTTAGTGAGTAGCCCCGGCTAGCTGGTAGCCCCGGCTAGTGAGTAGCCCTGGATAGCTGGAAGCTCTGGCTAGTGAGTAGCCCTGGATAGCTGGAAGCCCCAGCTTGTGAGAAGCCCTGGCTAGCTGGAAGTCCTGGCTACTGAGTATCCCTCGATAGCTGGAAGCTATTTTTTACATTCTCGCATCTCCCATCCTGTGAAGCATTCGCTTATTCAAGTAAAACCGGAAAGTTCACCATGGAACTGGGAAAAGTGAAGAAGATCATGTCAGGATTTGGTGATGCAATCCATTGTAGAGAGTAAGGATGGTTACGTGTTAATGTCAAATAATGTAGGGTCGTTTTTTTGGGCAGTGGGAGGGCTTGCTTTGTTGAATCGATTTATTCAGTCTTTTTTTCAAAATGGGCCAACATGGTTTAAAGAGAGTTGTTTGTTTGGTTCCGTGCTGTCTCCAATGGTTACTGCATATCCTCATTTTCATGCTGGTGCCAAACATCACACGTTGGATGGGAGAATCAATAGCACCAGCTACGGCTTTGACAAGCCATCCGTTAAATTTCAGTTACGGAATAAAATGTGTTTTTTTTTTTTTGGGGGCACAGCGTAGGCGGTCGATTCTGGGCCTCTCTCTTTTACATAATAACTGATAATGCAATGTTGTTGTTATTATTTTTGCAAAAACAAACCCATACATTTCTTAATGTAAAAAAACTGTTGATAATCCCAATCAATGCAAAGCCAATAGCTGTTATCTAACACGCCACTGCTCCATGGCACAGCTTGACATGGTTGACTGTTGACATTGAGGAGCTGCAGATATGTTTAGTCTGCCGAAACTTAAGATGTTACATTATCTTGTCAAAGCAACTTTAAATTTTACACTATCTTAACTATTCTTAAATTCTTAAATATACACAATTTCATGTTAAGTTAACTTAAAACTGTATTCATACCAATTGCCAATTCAAGTTATGTTAACTCATGTTTTTAAGGCAGCAATTGAACTATTCAAATTGAATGAACTAGTGTTTTGTTTTATTTGTATCTCTTACAATAATACATATGATTATTATAGTCCTTACATAATAATAATGGCAATTCATACTGAATCAACTCAAGAACTTGAACCATCAGACAAAATAGTATTAATAGGAGAAGTGTCTTTATTCTTGAACAAACAAAAATACATAGAAAAATATAAATACTCGACTTACATTAAACCATGGATTAAACACTCCAGTGAACCTAAAACAAGTTGACGTCTATTGCGTCTATGAGCCTTGAAAAGCAGAAATAATAGTGAGCTTAACGTTGTCTACAAGTACATTTGCTCTACAAGGCTAATTTGAATGTCAATTATCATGATCCCTACAACAAAAATAGGAGCTAAAGCCTACAGATCACAGTGTAAAAGTCACAAGAAGTGATCAGAAATAATTTAAATAGCCTCCATATTCACTGAAAATACTCTACTGTTTTGCATTTCATTTTGAAAGGTGTCCCCTGCCCCCATATCCCTTTTGGCTGCATTGCTTACCTCCGCCCCTTAAGGACAGATGACAGACTTATGTTAAAATGTAACAAAATGCACATCCACATATTTGCATTACAGAAATAGTTATGTCTTACATCACACATGTAAGACACCGTCAGATGATGACATCTGACGGTTCTTCGTCAGATAGGTAGTGTGGCAGACCAAGCAGAGCAGCAGTCCTCCTCTCATCTGTGTCCTACAAGGCAAAGAAAGATGCAGAGACTAAAATGTTGTAACAAACAGGCTAATTTTATGGTCATCAGAATCTCCACTTACATCTCAAGGCAGTCCAACATGTCTTTGAGTGCATGCTTCTTTCCAGACCTGGTTGCTGCTTTGTACACCTCCAGCAATCTTGGGACCAGGCCATCAAGTCCATCCAGAAAAGATTAAAGAACATCTGCAGTCACAAGTATCTTGAACTCTGCCTGAATCTGAGGAGACACAGACATATAGAACATATTCAACCAACAGTCTCCAAGATGGATGCAAGCATGTGCATTTATAATAGTGCATGTATAAACATTCTTGTCATTGTAACTGGAAAAACTGCAAAACTTACAATTCCCCTTCATCCACATTTGCAGCAAACCTTAATGAATTAGAACATACAGTAAAGTACACGATAAAGCAGACCTTTATGAAGTAATTTGAACTGAAAACATGACAAAGAATAAGCTGCAAACATTTGCAACAGTTAAAAAAACGGTAACTACTACTTGATGATCTGAGCAACAAAGCAAATTTACAAAACCCTAGATTTCATTTGAGTGAAATGCATTTAACCATAAATAACTCTAGGAGGATATGTTGCAGTTACATTACAAAACCAAATTTGTCCAGTTACTTATACCCACACCTGACAACACATACCACCACAAACACTACTAGGTTATGGATTGTATGAATTCAAATATATGCACCTTTAAAACTGTATGTATTTCATACCAATAAAGCAGTTGTTACGTGTCTAAAGCGCCAACGGAATGGAACACGCCAGTAAATAGTCCATACCATAAACCAGTAAATAGTGCATACCATAAACCAGTAAATAGTCCATACCATAAACCAGTAAATAGTCCATACCATAAACCAGTAAATAGTCCATACCATAAACCGGGATGGACCAACTAGGTCACGATGCTTTAACACTACTTGACTATGAACACATAGCCGGGCCACGGCTAATTACTGGCATGAACACACAACCTCTCGAAATGCGCCAACTTAACTAAACATTAGTACTAGTTACCATACAAAACTTGCGCTGTGAATATGCTTCTATGTTGGTGAATGTTAGATAAGAGTCTGACTGCTTGTAACTTGTTTATTTTTTATAAGAGTAAAGTTATTCACAATCCTGTAATGTTAGCTAGGTTAGCCTCCGCCCAACATTTGCATTAACAATCTGCCTTAAAATAAAATATCCTGCATTTATAAACATAAAAACAGTTATTTGTTTCTGTAACTAAATTTAACTCATAATTTAACTCATTTACAAATTGTTTTGACTGATACAGTTTATAAATGAACCACTCACCTCCCTCGGCCTGTAACTCACGATTCTCTGACCCAAAAGACGACTATGTGGTATAGTCGTTCATCCGACGCTTGGTTTTTCACCGTCATCCATCTGCCATCTGCCCACCCTAAACCGGGTGGTTCTGGCTATAGTGTTACAAAAATCTTATGTCACTTATGTCACTGTCGTCTTTTATCAGATGAAGACAACTTCAAAACGGAAACGTCAGAGGCCATTGTCATTTAGTAGACCAGGTTACAACTCACACTGTTATGTCAAATTGGCATCATGGAATTTACAGGTCATTGAACTAACTTATAAAGCCGAGTTGGAAGATTTATAACTCATGGAATTAAGTTGGAATTGCATGCGTTATGTTGAGTTGAAGTAAATTAAAGAAAGAAGTTACTATAACTTTTTGATCATATCCTTTTTTACAGTGTAGAGTGCTAGAGCTCCGCCAAGGAATCAGCCTGATAGTCTGAAGTCAAACGCCGGCGCCACAAGAACCACATAGGGCCCACTTCCTGTCTTTAAGGAAAATGGAAGAGGGCGGGATGGAGGTCACCAAACAACCGTTGTCAACAAACAATCACGTTGGTTGGCAGGGAGCGTGGCCAAGCCACGTGCGCTGGCCACACACACACCCACACACCTGGACACAATCTCCCCGTCTAATTTGTTTATCACCTCACCTGGGGTATATATACTTTGTCTATCCTTTACCCCAGCGTGAGGTCGTTACTTTATACTGCACGTGTTCTTCCGTCTGTTTGGTACCCGTCGCCTGCCTACTACCCGTTCGGTACTACGCACCTCAACATCCCGGTACGCAGACTCCTCCCCCGTCCCGGACTACTCATCGGTCTACTACCTGCCGGTACTCCGTGGATCGACCTCCCCGTTTACCCTTGTATTTTGTGTGTCCTTTTGGAATAAAGCCGTTCGTATCGCTCCACTGTGTCGTTGTCTGCGTTCGGGGTCCAACCCACACCCCTCATCGTGACACATGACATAATAACCAATAGCTAATGTGTCTGATGTGTTAATTTTCCTTAAGGCCATGGAATACTGGCATATTTTCAATATGTTCTTCCTCCAGTCCAGTCAACCAACAGTCACAGTAATTACTACCAGTGAATTGCTAAGAGTGAGTACTGTGTGTGTACTGTGTGTCTGTGTGTGTACTGTGTGTGTCTACGTGTCTGTGTGTGTACTGTGTACTGTGTGTGTGTGTGGTCTGAGCCCTGCGGTTAAGGGTCTTGCAACGGGTTGGTCCCGGGCGAGATCCCTATGTAGGAGGATGAACGGCGGTGCAGATGGCAGAGAGGCGATCCTCATTTGATTAAAGCGCAAGCCGGTGTCCATCTGTTTAGACCACACACGTCAGGCAATTAAGGAGCGATGGGAGTACCAAACGAGCATGACCACACAGCCCCATATACGGCCGGCCGGCTAACCAGCCAGCCAGCCACCCACACCACCCACCCCTCCTGCCCCAATTACAACAACACACTCCCAGCGAGGTACCACCGCTGGAGGCTGCTGACGGCACAACCACTTATTGTTGGCTCCCGGGGGGGGGGATCTCTCTCTCTCTCTCTCTCTATTCCCCCCATCTTTCTCCCCTTTCTCTTTTAGTAGTTATCTCGTCTCTTCCTCTCTCTCTCTCTCTCTCTCTCTCTCATTATCCCTACTCTCCCTCTCTTGTGATCCTTTCTCTCTCTTTCTCTCCCTAAAGTTATCCCTGGTCTCCCTCTCTCATCTTAAAACCAGTCTCTCTTCTCTCTCTCTCCCCCCATCTCTCTTCCCTTTCTCTTTTAGAAGTAATCATGTCTCTCTCGTTATCCCATCTCTTTCTTTCCCTAAAGTTATCCCTGGTCTCTCTGTAGTTATCCTATATCATCCCTTGCTTGGCTCTCATTCTCTCCATCTCTATCATTGCATATCATCTGAACAAGGGCGTATAGCATACAACAATGTATATTTTATTACATTGATTTATATATACATATTGCTCTTTTCTGTGCCGATATATTGCATTTTATAAATTTAATTTTTATTTTTATTTTTTAACTTTTTTAATTTATTAACTTTATACTATTTTTATCAATTTTGATCTTATTTTTATAACTGCTGTCTGTCGTCGGGTATTGCACATAAGATGTTCACACCACTGCTTTACACTTGTGAAGTGACAATTAACTTGACTTGACTTGACTTGATGGCTCTTCCCTTAAAAATGTTCCCCCATATCCCTCTCCCTCCCCTCCATATAGCTGTCCCTTGATGGCCACATATTCCTCATTTCTTTCCCCTTTCCATATCTTTTGAATTCTTTTTTTGCTTCCTCTTTCACTCTTTATCTCTCCCTCCCTCTATCTCCCCCCCCCTTCTATCCCTCCATCTTCCTCTCCACAACCCACTCCATATCTCAGAATCCAACCATTTATTGGCTTGTGAAATTGAACCCCCTGCCTAACCCAGCCCAGTGCAGACCCCAGCCCGACCCTTGGCCACAGTTAGTGGGATTGATGTTCATAGATGGCTGGGGGGTGGTGTTGGTGAAGGTGGTGGTGGTTTGGGTGGGGGGGAGGGGCGGGGCGTGTGGGATTTTTGGAGAAGAGGGGGAGAGGGACAAAGAAAAAGAGGATTTGTCATTTTCCACTCGGGATGAAAGGGCTTTGGGGCCGGTGGCCATTAGAACCCTGGCTGGTGTGTGACCTCATGCCTCACCCATGGGAAAGGAAGCCCCACCTCTATAAAGAGGAGAGGAGCCGCTCCGCAGAGATGCGGGAAAAAAACTTATGATGAGAGAAAAGTTGGCAGCCGCCGCGGTCCGCCACCAGATGTTGTTACCCTAGTTACAAGATACAAGATATTTTATTATTTTATTGTATTTATTTGGTACAAGTACATTGGAATGCTTACTCCCCATTCCCTCTCGCAGTTGACATCTCCAAAACAATACCATAAAAAATATATATATATATATATACAATAAAAATAAACCAAAAAAGAGCAGCAGAGTGACTGTTAAATGATATGTACATGTGTTGAATGTACATATTGTTTTTAATTATATTTTTTACAAAACTCTTTAAGCATTTTAAAGTGCCAGTAGTGCAGCATCATGAATACAGTGCAGTACAGTGCAGTAACTGTGAAGAGTCCAGAGAGTCCAGAAAAGTATGTAAGTGTAATGTTAATGACAATGTTAAGAAAGTGAAAGTGGCAGCACTCCTAGCAGTTCAGTAGGCGCACTGCCTGTGGATAAAAACTATCCTTAAACCTGGTAGTCCCTGTACTACTAGGCTGCACAACCAGTGACCAGACGGTATGGGGGAGCAGAGATGGTGCCCAGGGTGGTTGCAGTCCTTTATGATGGACATGGCCTTCTTCCGACTTCTGGTCCTACAGATCTCTTTAATGCATGGAAGTGTACACCCGATGATCTTCTCTGCTATCCTCACGACCCTCTGAATGGCTTTCTTGTCCTGTGCAGTGGTGTTGCCGTACCACACAGTGACGCCACTCTTCAGGACACTCTCTACGGTGCCACGGTAGAAGTTCACTAGCCACCGCTGGCCTATTCCTTTTTCTGAGGCACCACAGAGCATAAAGGTGCTGGTGTGCCTTCTTCATGACCTCCATGTTGCGGGTCCACGCCATCTGTAGCCCAAGGAAACGGAAGCAGCTGACGACTTCCATCGGTGTCCCATCCAGGCTGATGGTGGAGTGGGTGCCCCAGTGGCTACTGAAGTCCACAATGAGCTCCTTAGTCTTGCTGACATTCAGTGCAAGGCTGTTGTCCTCACACCATCGCGTCAGCTGGACTACCTCATCTCTTTACTCCGTTTTGTCGCCCTCGCTTATCATGCCGATGACTGTGGTGTTGTCTGCAAACTTGATAATCCGATTATTGCTGTGCGTGGCAGTACAGTGATGTGTGTACAGTGAGTACAGCCGGGGACTGAGGCAGCAGCCTCAGCCTGGGGTGCTCCAGTGTTGAGGACCAGAGTGGATAAGATGTTGTTCCCAATCTTCACCACTTGAGGCCTGGCCGTCAGGAAGTCCACAATCCAGTTACAGATGGGGGCGCCCAGACCTAGGTCCCTCAGTTTCAGGACCAGCTTGGAGGGAACGATGGTGTTGAACGCCGAGCTGTAGTCAATGAACAGCAGTAGGTGTGACATAGGTGTTCCTCCTGTCTAGGTGCTGCAGGGCCATGTGTAATGCCAGGGAAATGGCGTCATCTACAAACGTGTTTGGTCTGTATGCAAACTAGAGTGGGTCAAGGGACTCAGGGATGGAAAAGTTTATATGCGACATAAGTTTCTCCAGGCACTGGGTTTAACACACATGGCTATGGGTGTTAAAGCTACTGGACGATAATCATTGAGGCATGTTACCTTAGTCCTTTTCAGTAACGGCACAATGGTTGTCGCTTTAAAGCACACTGGGACAACAGACTGTTGCAGTGATGCATGTAGATGTCGGTGAGCACAGGAGCCTGCTGATCAGTGCAGGTCTTGAAGACGTGGGATGGAACTTCATCTGGGCCGGCTGCCTTCCCTGCCTTCACCCTCCTGAAGATTCTCTGGACCTCGGACAACGTAGTTCTCTGGATGGATGTTCAAGTTGTTGGTTGGTTCATGGTCCCTTTCAAAGTGAGCAAAAAACATGTTTAGCTCGTCTGGTATGTTAGGGTCATTGTTGGTGACTGCCCCTGAGCTCCCCTTGTAGTTGGAGAGGACCCTCAGACCTTGCCACATACGTCTGGTGTCAAAGCCCCCGAACTGTAATTCCAATTTGTTTTTTTAATCCAATTGACCCTGGATGGCTTTTCTGAGTTCATACTTGACCTTCTTGTATGATGATCGGAGTCGCCTGTTGTGAAAGATAAATAGATAGATAGATAGATAGATAGATAGATAGATAGATAGATAGATAGATAGATAGATAGATAGATAGATAGATAGATAGATGATATGGCAACAACAACAGATACAATACCAGCAATAATAACTATGACTGTCAAGAAGTGGCTGTCAGAAAGAGGTCGTCAGAAAGAGGCCGTCAGGAAGAATGACAGAAGGCAGAAGGACTTAATGACTCCTATTCATCGAAATGCCTTGCTCCCGCCCGGCAGATCCGTTATCCTAGCCCTGACCTCAACCCCAAACCCTGCACCTGATCCTCGCACCATCTCTAAAACACCCTCGTACCCCGAAACACAGACCATTACCGCGCACGCCCCTGATGCTTGGCCGGAAATAAGTGCTGCCTGAGGCTGAGGGACAGGAGGTGTCTCAGCAAAGGCGACAGCTCGGGGCTTGACCCAGAGCAGACTCAGCGCAGCAGAGGACGAGACAAGCCTCTATCAGACTCATGCTCTGTGTGCGTGTGCCAACGACGGACGGGTCATTAACACAGTTTTCTTTCCTCGCCGTCTCCTGGCCCCTCCCCCCCTCCACATATACATACACACACAACATTAAAATGCAATCACTGTGACTTATTGTGGTCATTGGAACATTAAGACCACCACCAACTTTTTCAGCCCCATTTGCTTGACGCCGAAAATTCCAATTACGGTGAAGGTGACCAATGGAGCCGCTTGTCCAGGTGTGCAGGGGTGTCTGTCACCTGCTTGGTCTGGGTTTTTCACCCGTGACCTATTTAGTTATTGTCCTTGAAATGAAAAATATTTACAGTATGTATTTTGCCTTAAGTGGACCTATGCATATTTTTAGTAACATGCCAAGAAGTTCATTGAAGCTAAATATATTCAGCAGAAAAATAACAAATAGCGAAGACATATGAGTGACAGAGTGACCCTGTTACTATGTGAACGAGCTGCAGCTTAATTATAATTAAAACAATGAGTTTAAGTGTCCGCTGACAATGAACAGGGCATTGAATATGTGCTGAATATGTATTAAACCAGCTCTTCATTCAGGAAAACAGCTTCAAGGATGTATATGGGCTGTATGAGAGTGTTTAGAATTGTGCTATGTGTTGAACTAAGCGAGCGCACCATGTTAATTGCACATATTGTAATGCCGTACTGGGGTGAAGTGAGAATATTTAAGTCAAAATTAATTTGGTATAGCTACATGTTTGTTTGTCATTAAAGGAATCATTTTACTGTTGTTCTCTGGTCATGTAGCACCAGTTCTCTAGAGCTGTTGTTCCAACAGTTCTCTGGTTATGTAGCACCAATTATCTAGGGCTGTCGTTCCAACTATTGTTCTCTGGTCATGTAGCACCTCTTATCTAGGGATGTTGCTCCAACTGTTGTTCTTTTTATTTTTGTTGTGCCTTTCTACTGCATAGACAGCCGTTTGATGTTCATTAAAGCCCTACTTCCCCGTGAAAATATTCTTTAAAGGAAAGCCAAAACATGCAGATTCTTTTCGTTTTGGTTCAAGGCTGCCAGCTCCCCTGTAAAATAATATTTTCTATTCAAATTCAGTTTCAATAAGTGGAGAGATGTGTGGCATTAATCATCTTAATCAGCAGGTAACCAAAAAGAGAGGTTATGTAGGCAATAGCAGGTTATTAACCTACAGAGGCAGTCATCTGATCCAAACCAATCAACAAGTGGTGTTTAGCTTTCCTGAAAGACAGCTCCTCAAGTTAGCATTGTGGAATAGATTCTCTGGAAGTCTAAGCCTCTTAGGTGTCGTCATATTTAAGGTTTAATGGAGCAGTGGATTCTGGGGGTGGAAACTAAATCATGGTTTTAAAATGTCCTTGCTTCAGCTAGCCAAAGGGATGTTAGCATAGATGATCCACAGGCACGCACTGTGTTCTTTATCAAAGTAATCAATTGCTTCCCAAGGAGATATTTTGGGTGCATTTTAAACGGAATGCACTACCTATTTTATATGAATGCAATCTTGCTGATTAATATAATTTGCCTTGAAGCTGCATATTTATATATTTTTTGCACAACCCACGTTTTGAGAAAACATTTGTTTTTGATTGCGTTAAATTATGCTCATGCATTGAGATCTAGAGCAATGGCCAGTAGTCAAACAACTACACAATGTCAGGGTTAGGTTTGGACCCAAATGCTGCACGCGGACACCAAAGGCAGATAATGATATTTATTACAATCACCACACATACAGGGACAGGCAGAGACATTGTCGGGGACCAGCAGGTGATCAGAACCGGGGCTGGGTAGACAAACCCGGCAGGGACAGGCAGAGGCGTAGTCAGGGACAGGCGGTAGATCGGGAACCAGGCAAGGTAGACGAATGCAGGCATGGACAGGCAGATGCGTAGTTTCCTGAGGGTTCTCGCTCAGAGGTCTGCTCTGAGGTCTGCTCTGAGGTCTGCTCTGAGGTCTTCTCTGAGGTCTACTCTGAGGTCTTCTCTGAGGTCTACTCTGAGGTCTGCTCTGAGGTCTGCTCTGGACCACCCTGGACCTCCCTGGACCTCTCTGGTCCTCTCTGGTCCTCCTTGGACCTCTCTGTTCCTCTCTAGACCTCTCTGGACCTCTCTGGACCTCTCTGGACCTCTCTGGACTTCTCTGGACCTCTCTGGACCTCCTTGGTCCTCTCTGGTCCTCCCTGGTCCTCCCTGGTCCTCCCTTGTCCTCCCTGGACCTCTCTGGTCCTCTCTGGTCCTCTCTGGTCCTCTCTGGTCCTCTCTAGACCTCTCTGGACCTCTCTGGTCCTCTCTGGTCCTCTTTGGTCCTCTTTGGACCTCACTGGACCTCCTTGGTCCTCTCTGGACCTCTCTGGACCTCTCTGGACCTCTCTGGACCTCTCTGGGGGTGAGCGGAGAGAGTCAAACGAGAGTTAGAACGGGAGTTGGAGGAGAGGGGGGGAGAAGACGGGAGAGGGGTGTGTGTGAGACTTGGAGGCGTAACGTGGGGCAGAGAGAGACACGGATTACTTTTGTTGGAGGAATATATTGATTTGGGCTTGCCACCCTGGTTTATTGTTTTTAAGAGTGGACATTTCAACGCCCGGGTTAGTTGTGAGCTGCAGCAGGGAATACATCTGGGCCAGTTTGGCTATCAAATAAGAACATAGTCTTCTGTATCAAACTGGCTAGCTAGCTGGACAGAGACTATGGACGGGAGAGGAATGTTAACTCCTCCAGCATCGGAGAGAAGAGTGAACGTGATGGGACACAGTGGACTCGCAGAACGAGCAAGCAGGGATGTTGGGAGATGAGTCTGAGATGGGAATGGAAAACGAGGGGGCGGCAGCCTACAACCTCATGGACACGGATAAACAGCGGAGGAAGGTAGGGGAGGCTTCGGATGGGCATAAAATACTTTCAATAAGAGCCCAAACTACCGCACACAGGAGGATGGCTGAAAATGATGAAGAGTGAAATGTGTGCAGAGCAACACGCTAACGCTAACCCACCTGACTCTGTTAGCTCGGGACAAGCTAACCTTAACTCTTCAGCCCAGCTTGTAGATTGTCCCCCCAAAGCTACTGTTACCCAACTTAGCTTAGCAACCCCAACCAACTCCTCTGATGCTAGCCAGCATTTAGCTCCAGACAAAAGTGTGGTGGCTGGTGTGTCTGGGTCCCACGTCAATCACGTTAGTGGGCAAGTCACACAAGGGGGCACCCAACTCAGAGTGATACCTGCTCCACCTGCGCTAGGGCTGAGCCAAACAAACTCTTCTCCCCCTCAAGCCGCTCATGCCCCTATAGACCCTACGCAGTTATTAACTGCTCTTTCAAATGCTCTACTACTGCCATGGCAGGAGTTATTCCAAGCGTGAATCAGAGAAGAGACCTGGTCAGGGTGGATCGCTATGATGGCAATACGGGGTGGGAAACGTATTGGACACAATTCCAACTCATAGCCAGAGCTAACCAGTGAGGCAGAACGGAGAGTGTAGTTCAACTGGCCGCGGCCCTGGATGGAGAGGCTAGGAGGGTACTGCTTGTCCTCTCGGATGTGGAGATGAGCGACCCCCGATCCATAGCTCGGGCTATAGAGAGACAGTTTGGGGAACCAACATTCCAAGCAGCTGCTCGGCGACAGTTCAACGAGTGAGTGCGCCGGAGGGGAGAGAAGCTAGGGATCTATGCAGCAGAGCTATGATATCTGGCCCGTACAGCGTTTCCTGAGTTCAATGAGGAGCAGTGGTTTATCCTGGCTAAAGAGGCCTTTGTCAGTGGGCTGACCTCGCACACCTTGCGACTGCAGGTCCGCCTCAGTAACCCGCTCTCCTGGGAGGAGGCCCTGGAGAGAGCACAGGAGGTTGAACTGATTTTTGAGGAAGGCTTGGAACCAAAGCCCCAACAGGCCTTACCTGGCCACCCCAAGCCACCAGCTCCCCTCCGACAGACCCCTAGACTCCCAGTGACACAGGGGAGCTGCATCTCACCAGACCCACAGTCCCAGACCTGTTGGAGTTGTGGCCAGAGAGGTCACATACAGTATAATTTCCCTCTCTCCCGAGACCAGCATAAACCATCGCTGGGAAACGAGGCAGGGACAGAATAGAGGGGAATACTTCTGTCCCAGCCAGTGAACCTCTTCCCCCCTCCCCTGCTCGGAATGATTGTTTAAAAGGACCAGACTCTGGGACACAACCACAGCTACCTCCTGGTTGTCGTCTGCTGGTGGAGGTAGAGGGGAACTTAGTCCATGTTCTCGTTGATACGGGATCCTCAGCGACGCTCATAAGGCCAGACCTGTTGAAGGTAAGGCTGTCCCAAACCAACCTCCCCCTAATCAATAAAATAATAAACAATTAAAGTTAACACAATCACGAACACACTCAAACACCCCCAGGACATATTTCCCCACGACTTACCCGTAGCAATGCAAAACCGCAATGCTAGGGGAAGGGGAAGGAGCTACGAAAAACCCAGGAGGTACAACAGATTGGGAGATACACAAAAGGCGTTTCCACAGGAAACATTGATAAAATACAACAAAATAAAACACAACTCCTTTAAATAAAATTGACACACACATGGCCCGAAGTGGCTTCTGCCAATCCTTCAATGAGGGGGTTGTGGTCCCAGTGGGAGAGCTTGGCCCTCCAGGATGGAATTCTCTGGAATTCTCTCAAGAGACGGCAGGGGGAGGTGCTGGAGTTCAATCATGGGCTGCAAGGAGTCGGCCACTTCGGGGTTAACAAAACACTTAAGAGGGTTCGCCAGGCATTCTACTGGGGCACATGTAGGCGAGATGTGGAGACCTTCTGTCGGAGATGTGACCCCTGCGTGCTGCTGGCCAGAGTAGAGCGCCTCTTCAGCAGTATCGGGTAGGGGCACCCATGGACCGAATCGCTGTCGACATGCTGGGTCCCCTTTCTCACACACCACGTGGTAATTGCTATGTGGTAGTTGCCATGGATTACTTCACCAAGTGGCCCGAGGCCTATGCTGTGCCTGACCAGAAGGCTCGCACTGTATGTAAGGTGCTGATTAAAGGGATGTTCAGCCGGTTCGGGGGTTCCAACTGAGTTACATTCCGATCAAGGGATGAACTTTGAAGCCCACCTCTTCCCTGAAATGTGCAGGCAGCTGTCTATACACAAGACGCGCACCACACCTCTCCAGCCCCAGAGTGATGGGCTGGTGGAGAGGTTTAATCGCACCCTGGGCCTGCCCTGTCGGTCAGCTACACAGGAGACAACGGGGTGTACACCTGCCCTGCTGATGTTCGGTAGAGAACTTAGAACGCTGCTTGCTCTTGTGTACGGACAGCCTCCGGATGCTCCTCAAGCACCGGCTGGCCTGGAGTACGCTGCCCAGGTAGCAGAAAGGCTGGAGGTGGCACATGAGTTTGCCAGGAAACAATCTGAGGCGGCAGGGACCCGGCAGAAGAGAGCCTATGACCAGCACACGAATGGAACACACTTTCAGGCTGGAGACCTAGTGTGGGTTTATGGACCAAAAAGATCCAACGGGAGGTCACCAAAACTGCAGAGTAACTGGGTTGGACCTTGCCGGGTCATGGAGCGGGTTGGTGAGGTTGTCTACAGCAGGGTTTCCCAAAGTTTTTTTTTTTTATTATTAATAATAACGTGTGCATAGACCTTTTAATGGATTGCAGGCAGGATTGATATGTTTCCTGAGGAATTAATTTCAATTCAGAGGAAAATTATCTTAGTGTTAACTCTGTTGAAGAAGTCTATCACTACCCACTATCCAAGCTATCCTGGAACATTTTAACAAGTATTTCCCAGAGGAAACAGCTCTGGAAAAATATGACTGGATAAGATCACCATTCACTGTAACGACTGCAAGTCATCTGTCATCCGTCATGGAGGACGCACTAGCTGAACTGTCAAGTGACGGCACATTAAAGACAGCTTTTAATGCAAAGGCGCTTGCTGAGTTCTGGATTTCAGTCGAGGAGGAATACCCACAGCTTTCCAAGGCCGCAATGGACGTTCTGACGCCGTTTGGCTCCACATACCTGTGCGAAAAGACTTTCTCGGCACTGACATATATAAAAAACCAATACAGATTGCGTCTAAAAGTGGAGGATGATCTCCAAGTGGCCGTCTCCAACATGAAAACCAGGATGGACTTGCTGTGCTCCATGCATATTGCGCACTCATCTCATTAGGTGAGATTAACGCACATAGTGTATTCCTCAAATGTACGTATGTATATATATGCAAATCACGCCCTTTGGGGCGGTTGTTCCTCCCCAGGGACATCAGGAAGAGCTGGCAGGGGTGCCAGGCCGGCCTGTGAAGAAGCATAATGCTCCACAGCGTTATCAGGACTTTGAGCTTTAGCTCCTCGGGGAGGAGGAGATTAAGAAGGGGGGCAGTGTAACGCTGTGGCCTGGCCCACCACGGGACTCCCTCCAGGACAAAGGGGGTTTGGGAGTTCATTGGGTGTTGTATGTGTGTGTTTGTTTACCTGCATCCCATCCAGCTACCACCACTAAAGCGTCACAATATTATACAATATCTCATGTTACCAAACCAGAAAACCTTTAAAAAAAATGAAATACATTTTCCAAAATCAAGTTTGTCAACAGTGTTCAGAAATAGCATCAATCCCTTACCATCACTCCACCTGAGGGTTCCAACACAACACTTTCTTTGCTTTTCCACCATAAAAAGCAGACAGGCAGAAGTTTAAACTTTTCAACACGGACCAGAGAAATAATTCACCAGTTCCCTTTGGACTCTATTGTCATTATGTTCCTGTAGCCAGTATTCCCTGACCACACACACACACACACACACACACACACACACACACACACACACACACACACACACACACACACACACACACACACACACACACACACACACACACACACACACACACACACACACACACGTGGGCATAGTCTACTACCTACTACCTACAACACCACAGAGTACACTGACATCATATGACACCTTTTTACTTTTGTTTCTGGTGTTCATTCATTGGCTTGGAGTACTGCAAGGTTTCTGTGATGCATTCTGGGAAAACAATGTAATCCCTGGATGTGGAGCCTCTCGTCGCCTCTGTGATTACAGAGCTACGGCATAAAGGAAAGACAAAACAAAAAAAGACACACACACACTGTCTTCCCTCCCTCCCTCCGTGTGGAATGAGAGACTTTCTCGATTGTTTTTTGGAGAATTGGCAGCTTTCCTGCACTCGGAGGGTTGTTATTTACGTTGTCCGTGGAGTGGGCTGTGTAAAGGGGGCTCGACCCGCTAAAAGACTAACCCTCACTTCCTCCCCCACCCCCCTGCTGGTTATTGCTGAGACCGGGGATGTAATCATGGCCACGCCGTGGCCCTAATGACTGTCTTTGGGGCGGAAAATGAGCGGGCTGTTTGAATTTGACAAATAACTTGAGGAAACGCAAAACACAGTTTACCGTACTTTATTCTGGCAGCGAGCGCGGTAGTACAAACGCTTGGCGAAATGTGCGGAGAGGCAACGATAGAGCAAGAGTCAATCTCATGGTAACGGCGATGTTGGGGAAACATATGGTTGTATCCTTTTCTGTTGATGCTTATTTAGTACATATCCAATGAACTACCACCATTAATAATATTAATTATTAATGGGTAATATTTAGTTGATTGTCCTGTTTACATGTAACTGGTATCAACAGCTGAGATTGTGTTTTGATTGAGCATTGCGCTAATGGATGCCATTTGAAAAGCAGGACTAGATGATCCTTACCCGCCGCTTACAGTCGCTAATGCTTGAAAAAGGTTTTGGATCCAATGAGTATTGTAGGTAAATCAGGGCTTAATTAAATAGGATTTTAGAAAGCAATGTAAGCGCACCGGAGCACTCGTGCGCCTACGTTGGCGGGGACACAGGACCCCTTTACCGGGTATATTCCTGGAAAACGTGCAGTCCCTATGCAACATTATGGATGAAGTACGACTTATGGTGGCGAGAAATAGTGACTCTTCTTCATCCTCGGTTCTTTCGTTCACGGAGACATGGTTGAATCGATACCCGATACCACTCTCCAGCTCGAAGGGTTTGAACTTTTCGAGCAGACCATGTGGCTTCGCTGAGTGGAAAGACCAAGGGTGGAGGGATCTGCTTCTTTGTGAATGAATCTTGATGTAAGGACGTGACAGTGATTTATCAGCATTGCTGCCCGTCGCTGGAAACCCTGTTCATAAACTGCCGACCCTTCTATTCTCCCTGTGAGTTCAGTTCATTCATTTTGGTGTGTGTTTACATTCCTCCTGACACGCTAGCTGCAGAGGGTAAGAGCATGTTAGCTGACCAAATAATGACTGTGGAACGTAAACATCCAGATTCCTTTGTTGTCGTCCACGGCGACTTAAACAGAGCGATGATCCATGATCTCCCGAAATATCGGCAGAAGATTAAGTGCACAACCAGAGGGGAACTCACTTTAGACCACTGCTACACGACCCTCAGCAATGTCTCCCAAGCTGTGCTAAGACACTCAGACCATGACATCGTCCACTTGATACCGAAAGACAGGCAGAAACTAAAACTCTCCTGTGGTCAGGTCTTTCAAGTTGTGGACTAGCGAGGCTCAGGAGAAAACTAGCGCCATGTTGGATAATGCTGTGCAGAGGGTTAATGCGGTGCAGAGGGTTTTGAATGGGCGATTATGGCTGCAGGCTGTGATCTAGATGTGTACGCAGACATTGTGACGTTCAAGTGCACATACTGCAAGGCCATCAAGGAGGCCAGATGACACTACTCTGAAAAGCTCCAGCATCAGTTCTCAGATGGCCAATCATCCTCTGTCTGGAAAGGCGAGTTTGAATCTTAAGGTTATATGAAGTATTTTTGCTGTAGTCAATTGATCAAAAATGGACTACGAATAAATAATATACTATATATATATATATATATATATATATATATATTATTTATATAACTATAATGCTTGTCCGTCCCTGTTGTCAACTAAACAGCCTTAAGACTTGAGAACAGTGGTGTGGGCATGATATGTTACAGTAAGTCTTAGACAGGAATGATTGATGGATCTTATAAATATGTATTGTAGCCGTATTGTAGCTGTACCAGGCTGCTGCTTTGGAATACACACTTTGGTCCAGGGTAGCTTACTGATATGGGCCTGATAAGCCCAGATGAATTCAACCCAACACTCCACAGCATACACTAGACCACATTCTGGCTTCCATATGTAGCACTGGGTTCAGGTAACTGTCCCACACTCATCTCTAGGCCCTGAACTCACCATCACCTAAAGTAGGTCAACTCCTCCCAAAGAGCCAAACCCCTAATTAACTCAGGGGTATTTAAGGCACCTGTGGCATCATGGCAGGCTTTGGTTTGTTTTCTGCTTGCCTGTTGCCACCTTAAGCAGGCACGTGCACACATAGACATCAAAGTGGGCTTGAGCCCCTGCCATTTTTCTTCCTCCAGAGAAAGTGCCCTTTTTATGGGATGCTTTTTTATTATTATTATTTTTTTTTTAATAAATTAATATATATCTACTCCTGTTTATGCACAGTTTCCCTTTCCAAAAAATATATTGATTGAATAAAAGATAAAAATATCAGGTCGGGAGATTAGACTGTCAAGTTCCGAGGCTCTCTCCACCCTCCCTCCCTCCCTCCCTCCCTCCATGTCTGCTGCACAGCGGTGCGGACAGTCATCGGCAGTCACTTCAGACAGGTAGCAGCACCTCCCACGATGAACAAATGACTAAGCTGCCAGTGCCTCGAGTTTCCAGCTAATTTGCCAAAAGACAAAAACAAATATAGTTAACTAGTTAATGGATAAGTTAGCTCAATGTTTAGCGAAAGGCAATTTATCTTGGGCATACAGGCTAATGTACTGTACTTAAGGGGAGATACTACAGATGAATATAGTAAAATGTGTATCTAATAACGTCATCACATTCGCCACATTGATATGCAAATTAGGCGTTAACTAGGCCTAATTAAAATGCATTTACCAAGGCATTGCAGGTGAAAAGACAAAACATATCACCTCACAACTTCCCCAGATAGTTACTTAAGTCAAGTCAGTATTTTCCCCTGAAATGTTATCTTTAAATATGCAGATTAGCTTTAAATCTATAGATGAATTCAGACAGGGTAGTAAAACAAACACCATTTTGTTTTTTAGAAGTTTTCTTTCCATTAGAGTGAAAGAAAACATGAAAGCAAAATAGACCAAAATAACAAAATGAAAATGAAAAAACTATCTTTTTGCCTGTAATGTCCTGCCTTAAACAGTAACTTCATAATTTTGATTGTTGCTCATTTAATAACTATTCATTTTACTAGTTTGTTGTATGCTGATAGATCTTAATCATTACATGATACAGCGACCCACCCTCATATGTGAAAGGAGGAAATTGTAATTACACTGAAACCAAGTCCTTGTCAACAGCAGTTATTTTATGTTATGTGTGCGGGGAATTCAGGCAATTTTATTGCTTGGCTTAGCTTTTTGTTTTAAAACATTTTTTTTATAAATGATTATGGGAAGTGCCCTTTTTCTTACTTGAGCTCCTGCCCCCGAAAATGTCTGTGCACGTCAATTGTGAGATACTGGATATCATGTTTGATCAGCAACTTAATATTCCTCATGTGCATCTTATATTAGCTTATATTACATCCATTTGTATTAGCCTACTGTCAGCTTGTATCCTGGTCCACCTGGTGTTCCTTTGGCCAAGTGTGATGCCTGAAGTTCCTGTTAACCTGGAGGGATGTGTGTTGTTCCCCCCCCCTGGCCCTGCTTAGTACTTTAATATTAATCATACTGAGTAGTGGTAAGTTTATAATTACCTAAGTTAAAAGATTTAAATGTATACTTCAGTATTGCAATCTAATGTACAATGTGTTTTTCCTACTAGGTGGTATCAGCTGATGTTTTGCTACAGTTAGGTTTTGCTACAGTTAGGTTTTTGTTTAAATTTAGTTTTGCGGTCTTATATTTAGGATTTTAGTGTATTTTACTGTTTGGACCAACTGGATAATTGTTTATTCTGCTTTATACTCATTTGTTGTTTCTTTGCCCCTTGTCGTGGAGTTGGAGCCAGCTAGTGGTGGAGGCACACAGTCTGATTCCCTTCACGGCTTGTAGTGGTAGGAGCACTGGGACACAGTTTGTAGTGAGTTTTGGTTTGCAGTGAGCACCGGTGGTGGGTAAGGGGGACACAGCCCTGTTAGACTGCCTCCCCCTGGCTGGCATCTGCCCACTCCCCTTTTCCCCTCATTGATTTTAGTAATTTCCTATATAAAGTGTGTTACCAAGAATAAACAAATAAATGTGATTGACATTTTGAAATAAACTGTTAAACTTTTTCATTATAATTGAACCATGTCTGTCTTGTGTCAGTCACAAACTTGTAGAGCCTTCGTATTTCTGAGGTGTCAATTAAACATCTCCTGGGGCGAAACTCCCCAGGTGGCATTTTGGTATTTGGGTGGCTCTGCCTTTAAAAACGACCACCCCGCCACACATAAGATTAACTTTGTTCACACTGACACAACTGTACCACATACATTCGAGTTTAGCCGCAGCAAAGTGAAATATTAATAAAAACAATGTCAAAGGCTGTATTATTAATTTAGGGCGTGTGTTTTAGGTCACAACATAAAAACATGTGGAATAGTCCGGCACCCGTGTACAAGATACAAGATTTTTATTGGCCATTTGTAACAAGTACACAGGAATGCTTACTCCCCATTCCGTCAGTTTAGCTCAGGAGGTAGCGCGGTCTCCTCACAACCGGAAGGTTGCTGGTTCCCCGCCTCCTCCTAACAAAAAGCTGTCGAGGTGTCCTTGAGCAAGACACCCTATCCCTAACTGCTCCTCACGTGCTGGCTGACTCATTGCATGGCTGACTCCGCCGTTGGTGGTTGAATATGGGTGGGTGAATGTGAGACTTGATATGTAAAGCGCTTTGAGTAACCATTGGTTAGAAAAGCGCTATATAAATGTCCATTTACCATTTACCATTCCCTCCTACAGTGAGTTACTGGAAGTGTGTGTCTGGAAAGTAAGCACCCGGTTGACCGGGTTTTTAAATGATTAAGACGTGCACTTTGAACATACATGAGGTGCGAAGGTGCAAGGCGAACAAAAATAGAACTTGTTTATCAAAAGAAAATTCCATTAGGGAGAATAAATACATTTTCTTTTGATAAACAAGTTATATTATTACCTTGTTTTTTTACCTACCGAACATTATGTTCATGTGAAGCCCAGGGTGTCCTCAGATTCTAGAAACACTGTTGCTCTGGCCTTTTTAAAACAGCCCCCATTGTTTTAAACTACTGTATGGTATGTTGAAATTATTGTTGGGACTCTTCACCATCTAGTGGCAATTACGTTTTCACAATATCACATCTTTTTTTTGCATGTTTTTGTCTCCAATTAATATTAGAGTCTGTAAATTGTTCAGAGCAAAGTCTTGATAAAATTACATGTCATGTGATGCTGAACTATGCAGGATTACAATGTCAGAATTAATCTTCGGGAACATGGCTCAATTAAAGGCTTAACATTCTGAAGTGTCCAGTTCAATTTTGCTATATTCAAACGCATCTGACATAAAACAATACACCCTCTCCCCTGCCAGATGATCTATCCTTTCTGTAACAACCATAGCCGGAAACATCAATCATGCGCTTGCGATACTACGGTTAAGCCAGGCTTTACTCTGAGCTAGGAAGAGTCCATATTAGAGTCCGTCGGTAGATGTTGAATTGATCTTACTTTGATATTAAACTCTGAAAGTGTGCCCCCAGGATACCTTCAGTTAAGACAGAGACTCAAACGCATGATTCACAGTCTGAAAATTCATGTTTTCATGCCGTCAGTGTGGTTTATAAATCCTGTTAGCTGCAGACATCACCCTCTCTGGGGTCGTCAGTGGTTCAGACAGTTCATGTTCAGGTGGACAACCAAGGCATCAACGCACAAGGCAATTCAATCTCAGACAGCGCTCTGCCCTGTTATAAATGATATATGATATGTATGTCGTCCCCCCCCCTCAATCATTACACCACTTAGCAGATGTCTTCTTTGAAAGTGACTGCCAGCAAGGATGGTAAACCAATCAAAGCGTACGCTCAATAATGAATCGACTGCAAATGTACGAGCTCGCAGAAACCAGATCCTGAGAATACACCCCATGAGCGGGAGAGCGGTGGCTCCGTGTAGATCATAAGATGTGGCAGACGGCCATGGAAACCATCACAACACAAGTATGACACCAACAACAATGCGACAACAGCAGCAAAAGCAAAGCACAATGTGCACCACCACAGACCTCCACCACCACTATCTCCACCAACAACAAGAGCACGACCACCACATTCACCAGCCCCAGCACCAGCACCACCATCACCACCACCACTTCCTCCACCTAGCATCAGCATCACAACCAACACCACCAGCACCACTACCTCCACAACCATCACCATCACTACCACCATCACCATCACCACCACCAGCACCACCACCATTATCATAGGTTTGAAGTACAGATAACTGTGGAACGTGGAGCAAAAAAACAAATAATCACCGGGGTCTCCTTCCCCATTATTCAAGGGCTGTATAAATATTCATCAAGTAAAAGTGATAAGCCCAGTACACTCTATGTTGTAAGACTCGTTGTAACAAAGATATAAATGGCAAACGTAGAGATGTAAAAAGTAAATTACCGGCTCAAAAATATACTTCTACTAAAGAGTAGAAGTACAGTTTCAAAAATAGATACAAGATACAAGATGCAAGATATTATATTGGCGAATTGCAACAGGTATATTGGAATGCTTACTCCCCATTCCCTCCCACAGTATACATCTCCCAAACAATACCATAAAAATAAAAATAATACAATAATAATACAATACAATAATACAATAAAATAAACACATTTTTTATTCATTTATATTTAAAAGCATTTAAAGAGCCAGTAGTGCAGCGGCATCATTAATACAGTGAAGTAACTCTTATGAGTCCAGAAAGTCCAGCAAAGTATGTAAGTGTAACGTTAATGACAATGTTATGAAAGTGAAAGTGAAAGTGGCAGCACTCCTAAACAATCCTTGAACCTGCACTTGGTAGTCCTGGTTGCTTCCACCATCTCTTCTCCCCCCTACCGTCTGGTAGGGGGGAGAAGAGATGGTGCCCAGGGTGGTTGCAGTCCTTTATGATGGGGCGGCAGTGTAGCTCAGGAGGTAGACAACCGGAAGGTTGCTGGTTCGATCCCCGCCGCCTCCTCCTAGCAAAAGCTGTCGAGGTGTCCTTGAGCAAGACACCTTAACCCTAACTGCTCCCGACGTGCTGGATGTCTCCTTGCATGGCTGACTCCGCCGTTGGTGGTTGAATGTGTGTATGAATGGGTGAATGTGAGACTTGATATGTAAAGCGCTTTGAGTAACCATTGGTTAGAAAAGCGCTATATAAATGTCCATTTACCATTTACCATTTATGATGGACATGGCGTTCTTCAGACATCTAGTCCTACAGATCTCCTCAATGCATGGAAGTGCACACCCGATGATCTTCTCTGCCGTCCTCACGACCCTCTGGATGGCTTTCTTTCCTGTGCAATGGTGTTGCCGTACCACACAGTGACGCCACTCGTCAGGACGCTCTCTACAGTGCCACGGTAGAGGAACATGAACATGCACTCATTCCTTACAAATACCACACTTATAATACACTCTTTGTATTTTGTACTGCATATTTTGCACTCCTGTATTGTAATATTATTAATGGTATATTGTATGTAATTGTAACGTTATCCTGGATCACCTCCTACCTCGCAGATCGCACTTATCAGGTCACATGGAACGGTTCCCTGTCCAGACCCTGCACCCTGGACACCGGAGTCCCCCAAGGCTCAGTATTGGGACCCCTTCTATTTTCTCTTTTCATTAAATCTCTAGGCTCTGTAATCACATCTCATGGCTTCTCCTATCACTGCTATGCAGATGACACTCAACTGTTTCTCTCCTTTCCCCTACCCCTCAGAAACCCAAATCGCAACACGCATCTCTAAATGCCTGGCCGACATCAGCAGATGGACAGCCGCCAACCATCTGAAGCTCAACCTTGACAAGACTGAGCTCCTCTTCATACCGGGGAAAGACTGCCCTCAGATGGAACTACTGGTCACCATCGAGAACACCCAATTATCCCCCTCAACCACAACAAGAGACCTTGGTGTGGTGAAACAAGAGACCTTGGTGTGGTGCTAGATGACCAGCTGTCCTGCAATGCCAACGTCACCTTGGTGGCCCAATCTTGCAGAATTGCCCTCTACAACATCTGCAGGATCCGGCCCTTCCTCACACATGAAGTGGCGCAGATCCTGGTCCAAGCGCTCGTCATCACCCGCCTCGACTACTGCAACTCTCTCCTGGCAAGACTCCCTGGCGGGACAAGCCCTACATACCAGCCAGAGCACTCCGCTCAACTTCTGCCAGGTGACTTGTTTGACCTTCACTGAAAAGAACCAAGCATTGCTCTTCCAAGACCCAGCTCTTCACAGCTCTGGCTCCACAGTGGTGGAAAGAACTCCCGTCTCATGTCAGGACGGCAGAGTCCCTCGCCACCTTCCGCAAGAGACTCAAGACCCACCTGTTCAGAGTCCACCTGGACTCTCCATGAATCCTCCTTCTCCTTTGTGAACCCCTAATTTGCTTAAGTCCTGGCATTAATAGCTCTTAGCATGTTGTATATTCTAGCAAGTGTATATCCTTAATGTTGGTAACACGCTCTTATCACAGCTACTTAAGCAGGTGACCTGGCAGTACGAAATTGTGTTATTCATCTTGTTAATATGAATACTTGTGAACTGCTCTATTTTTATGTTTGCGTATCAGTGCTATTGTCTACTTCAACAAATGTACTCCTTGTAAGTCGCTTTGGATAAAAGCGTCTGCCAAATGTCCTAAATGTAAATGTAAATGTAAATGTGTTATGGCATCTTGTATTGTTGTATATCAATTACATTGTTATTGATATCAACTACATTGTATGTACTTTCAGCATGTCCAGTCTTTGTGGAACATACAACATACATTTAAATGCTTTAAAATATTTTTGTAAAAAAACAAAAAACATGTACATATAGTTATAGTCACTTTGCTGCTCTTTTTTGTTTATTTTTATTGTACATATTATTTTTATTTTTATGGTGTTGTTTTGGAGATTTATACTGCAGGAGGGAATGGGGAGTAAGCATTCCTATGTACTTGTTACAAATGGCAAATACAAATGTATCTTGTATCAACACTGCACTCCTCCAGGTGCAACATTGGATTCCATTAGATGTTGTATTGAGATGGAAATGACAGCAGCAAGCTGGAATGCTGCTGATTTTGAGGTAAGTCAGCCGTCCCGCAGCCTTAATGGTTTTCTGATATCCACGGGGACAGTGATTGATGTAGTTCCCTATCTACAGAGGTCTCGACATGAAACCCCAACAGGAATAGGTAGACCTTAGATGTCTTGCCGCTAACCATACACATTGTGTCAAGCTATGCATGACAGATATGCTTTTAAAAGCAAAAAAGGTCAACCAGTCTCACTAAAAATTGAGTTAGTCAGCCGGTTTGGTAGTTTATTCAGATTCAGATTCAGATTCAGATTCAGATTACTTTATTAATCCCGAGGGAAATTAAGGAATTTAGTAGGTAGGTTTAGTAGGCTACCGTACACTTACTTTAGGATACAAAGTGACTTCCACTGTTATAACTGCTAATAGTTCAACACATCACGATGATCACGACTAGTATGAACATTGTTTCTGTAACTAAAACATTTGAATCTTTCTTGATATCCTCTCTGCTTGCTGCTGTGGAAATAATGAAGTAAGGAGATTATTTTTATTGCATAACATCAGATACATTTAAGTGGACTTAATACAACTTAATATTTGTATTATCCATTATTCAACGCAAACTTTTGGAGTGTTAAGGAGCGGAACACAAACACTTGATTAACAATGACCCACAGGTGTGCAGCCTCACCAGCCAATCAGTCTAACTCAGGCCAGGTGAGTCTGCTTAAACCAGCCACCAACCACACACACACACACTCCACAATATAATCTGCATATAGTCTGACTATATGCAGAACACTGACTTAGTGTATTTATATATATAAAGTGTGTAGTGTCCACAATTTGAGGTTTTTTGTCAACTTTGTCACACCTATGGTGTTCCAGGGCCTCTGTGGGAAATTAATGAACTTAAAGAACACTTTTATGTTCATCCAGCAGATGGAAAACATCCCAGATGCACACACCAACTCACCAAAACATCCACAACCACAACCCCCACACCCCCCACCCATTCACACACTGACAATCACATGCATACACACACACACACACACACACACACACACACACACAGACACACACACACACACACACACACACACACACACAGATTGGCCAAATGTGGCTATAATAAGGGCAGCAGCCAGGAACACTGGAGACCCATATTGTCACTGACACTATAACATGTTATGTGACATGCCTTCAAGGGCTGGATTTGATGGTGCTTTAGCAAAGTGCCGTAAAATAGTTGGACATTTCAAACACAGTCCTGCAAACACAGCGGAGCTGAAAGTCCAGCAAGCCTCTCACGAGCAGAAGGAGGAGGCACTCATTCAGGATGTACCCACGCGTTGGAATTCAACATTTGAAATGATAAAGCGGGTCAAAGACAACAAAGATGCAATACATCCCTGGCACAGCAGAAGCACAAGTTAGCCATGCTAACCTCAGCTGAATATGAACGACAAAACTTGCGGCAAACTTGGAAACACTGCTTGAGCCATGCAGGTGGGATATTTTCTTTAACTCTCCTTTTCATATATATAAGTCACTTTAACTGCAATTCAAAAATTATTTCAAGCCATATTGATGTTATCTGAATGTAAAGTGTAGTCATTAATTCTGTTCGTCTTGTGTTTTTGTAGGTATGTCACTGAGCTCCTTGGTGGTGATAAATATGTGTCCTTCTCTGTGGTGTAACACAGGTCTCGCAGTTGTAACTCTGCCACCTCTTGCGTACAATGGAGGTCTCTGATGTTGACCCTGCCTACATAGTGCGCTTCAAGGCTTCATTCACGGAGGACCTCAAGAGGGGAAAGGAGAACACAAACATAGAATGGCTACAACTAGCAACAGCTTTGGATCCGAGATTCAAGGACCTCAGCAGCCTTCCCAGAGAGGGGAGAGGTATGGCTAAAGCTAAGTGAGATGCTGAAGGACAGTCCACCGACACCACAGCCAGAGCCTCTACCAGAGCCACCAAGGAAAATAGGGGCCCTCCTACTGATGGGGTCAGAGTCTGAGTCTAATGAAGAGACACTAGCTGGAGACAAAAGCCTAGACAGGTAGAGCCTAGTGTTGGCATAGAGGAGTGTCCTGTACAGTGGTGGTTGGCCACGCGTGGCCATGGTAAGCTGGCCCATATTGCACAGAGATATCTCACCACACCGGCATCAACAGTGCTATGCCAGAGATTGTTTTCTCTAGCAGGACACATTGTGCAGAAGAAGAGGTCAGCTCTCTCATCTGAAAATGTAAACAAGCTTATGTGTCTGAGCAACTGGGTAAAAGAACAATAGTCAACATAAACCTGTTGACTGGACTCATGCCACACAGGTTTGAACTGTTTCAATGTCATTTTACAGCTAAGAATGTGAAAAAGGATTGTTCACTTTGGCACTTTGTTATTCAGTTTCTTGGCCTACTTGTTGCAACATTCATTTGCATGAGGTGTTTCTTTGCAAACAATTGACAGGCAAGCTGTTTATGTTCACTTTGTTGCAGACATTAATTTGTAACAGATTATTTATGCAGTTGTGTGCTTGATATTAATTATTTATTTACTTATTATCAATGTTTTGGGCAATACTAAGCACTCCCTGAGACCTTTTTGCTCAGAAAAACTGAAGTGAAAAGTGACACACACACAGCCCATCCGTAATGCGCGGTGCGTTGTTAGCGGCACGCTAACCTCCCCCTGACAAGCCAAACAGATGCTCATCATTTGTTTTAGTCTCCGCCTCTGCTGGAGAAGATCAAGGAGGGTGATTGGACTGTGCTATATGTGTGTCTGTGCACACACACACACACGCTTGGCCATGCGCGCACACACACACACACACACACACACACACACACACACACACACACACACACACACACACACTTGTCTATATATATATATATATATATTGTCTATATGTGTGTCTGTGCACACACACATATACACACACACACACACACACACACACACACATGCTTGACCACGCACACACGTTCTTCCATGCACACATGCCCTGTGCCACTAATCCAAGATTGAAAGAAGCTTTTGAGAGGAGAAAGTGATTCCCATTTTACAGCAGTTGAGTCCTTGAGGCCAAAGGTTGAAACATTGAATCAGCAGCAGAGTAAATAGGATGCACACTAATTAACAGGAACATGTTTCTGTGTAATTAGCATCAACAACAACAACAACAACAAGAGATGAGATAGAGTAGTGGTCTATTAATTGTATTGTTATATTGTAGCGTTCAGGATGAGTTTTGATATCGAATGACACAAGCTGAAAATGGAATGAAACAAAAGAAAAAGTCATTACCTCACACTCTTTCCTGTTGAAGACACAGGCTTAAAGGATGAAGCTAAGGACCACTATGGATCAGCCGGAGGACAAGGTTGTGACCCTAGTTACAAACTTGAATATTTTCTCAGAAACAAGATACTTGTGCGTGCGCTTTCACCCACACATGCTTTGGTTCTCATGCTGGGGAAAAGCAATACCTAGGTTCACCATCGTGGCAGAACGAAAGTGACTTTCCAGAAGGCCAAATAGGATGAGGTTTAGATAATATAGGGGGTAATCATTTATATTCAGCCTCCCAAAAGCAGCCTATTCAATTAAATTCAATTAAATTCAAGATTTGTATTCGCCACATGCAGTAGTACAATGTAGTACTACTCAATGTACTACTCAATACTACTCAGTACTACTCAATGCAGTAGTACAATGTAGTACTACTCAATGTACTACTCAATACTACTCAGTACTACTCAATGTAGTAGTACAATGTAGTACTACATTGTACGACTAGTAGTGCAGTAGTACAAAGTACAATGGAATGCTAACTCCCCATTCCCTCCCGCAGTATGAATTCCCTATAATTTAACACTATATGCTATACTATGTACTGTATACTACACAACACTATACTATAACAATACTGTACACAATAACAATAACAATAAAATAACAATAAAGTGACTGATGGATGATATATACATGTGTTGAGTTGTGCAAAAAAGCATTTAAAATGCATTTTAAAGTGCCAGTAGTGCAGCAGCATCATGAATACAGTGCAGAACGGTGCGGTTACTGTAATGAGTACAGTGTGTGTGTGTGTGTGTGTGTGTGTGTGTGTGTGTGTGTGTGTGTGTGTGTGTGTGTGTGTGTGTGTGTGTGTGTGTGTGTGTGTGTGTGTGTGTGTGTGTGTGTGTGTGTATATAACCTTTAAAGGATAACTTTTCAACAGTATCTCTATCTGTCTGCATTAGGAATATAGTGTGAAATAACGCAGTTGTTACCGATGCTCTCTGTGTCTAAATGAGTGGGGATATCTGGGTGCAGGGTAACATGGAGGAAAGGTGAACATTGTTAATTTGCATATATTCTGCCCGGGTGGAGAAGCGCCGGTAAAGTTCCCCTTTAATAGTCGAGATAACAGCCATAAATAACAGCCAAGCAGATAATTGTGTTCACCATAATAGCTCTCACAGTTGGGTGGAAGTAATAGCACTTCAAATGTATATAATGCGTGTTCTGGATGCTTTGGTTGAACAGATTACCTAAACAGTTGAAAAGATACATATCAAATTATTATCACACATATTATCTTATTTTTTACCAAACTTTTTAACAGAAGATTTCCAAAACAAAGTTTAAATAAGAAATATATATAGAAAATCTACAAAGTTTGTTCAGAGTTTCTCAAAGAGGAATCTATACAGAGGGGAAAGCTACACAGCTAAAGCTTTGTGTTTGTGATTACCAAGTCAAGTGGGAGTTAATACAGTTGCAGACTTACAAGCAAATCCCCATCAATTTCCTTGTCTGAATAAAGATAGAAATTCACATAATATCATTTAAACTAAAGATCATTTCACAGCCTGTGAGCTATGTCAGCCAGCGCCAACAGCGGTGCTGGTGTCTGCTTATGTGGCCATAATTACCACTCGGCTGTGTAATTGGACGTTTTAAAAAAGTTTAAAAGAGTTTAGCGAGTTAGCGGGCGAGGACAGACATGGACAGAGCGCCGCGTTCCACGTGAGTGACAGCTGAATATGGAACCCGATGTGGCAATCATCCGTGTCCCACTTAACCCGCAATTGTCAAGAAGACCAAGGAGCTGATCGTGGACCTCAGGAAGCAGAGAGGAGAGCACAGCCCTATCTCCATCGACGGTGTTGCAGTAGAGAGGGTCAGCAGCTTCAAGTTCCTCGGTGTGCACATCTCCGAGGACCTCACATGGTCCACGCACACCACACACATTGTGAAAAGGGCCCAACAACACCTGTATTTCCTCAGGCGTCTGAGGAAGTTCAGCATGGGCCCCCGCATCCTGAAAACATTCTACACCGGCACCATCGAGAGTGTTCTTACAGGGTGTATCACCGCCTGGTACGGGAACTGCACCGCACACGAGCACAAAGCGCTTCAAAGGGTGGTGCGGACGGCCCAGTATATCGTTGGAGGTGAGCTCCCCTCCCTCCTGGATATATACAACAAGCGGTGCGTGGCCAAGGCCAAACGCATCATAAAAGACATTGTCCACCCCAGACACAAACTGTATTCATTTTTACCGTCAGGCAGTGCCGCACAAATAGACTCAGAGATAGCTTCCACAGTCAGGCCTTATTTTTTAACTGCTGTCTGTCGTCGGGTATTGCATAATATTTTCACTCACTGCTTTATACTTTTGACTTTGACTTTATAAACTTGACTTAACTTGACTAGATCTATCTATCTATCTATCTATCTATCTATCTATCTATCTAGCTATCTATCTATCTAGCTATCTATCTATATCTATACACACTGTATACTATATGCAGTATACTATATATATACTGTATAGCTTGAGGGTTGTTAAAGGTAATCCGCTACGTCGATGTGCGTGCACATTAGATTTGAATAGATTTGTTTCAAATGTATTGTCATTGCACAGCACAAGTACAGCACATTCAAATAATTTAGCATCTAACCAGAGGCAGAGTGCATGGTAATATATTATTTACAGTTTACAGTTGCTAAAAGACAGTCTACTAGGTATAAAAACAGTTATAAGATTACTTATAGAGAATGTGTGGGATATGAGCATAATATTAGGTATATATATATATACAGGTAAGTAAGTATAAGTATTTAACAGGTAGTGATCAGGGGTATGCAATTATGAAAAGCAGGATACATATATATATAAATGTATTTACAGCAGGTAGTGAGTAGGGATATGCAGTTATGAAAAGCAATTATGAAAAGCAGGATAAATATATATAAATGTATATACAGCAGGAAGTGAGCAGGGATATGCATTTATATCAACAGTTGAATTGAAAAACAGTTGATTAAAATATATACTGCAGGTACAGTAAAAATGTACATGTTTACAGGTATGTTATCAATAAATATGTAGACTATGGGTAGAGGTAGGTAGTTGTGATACAGTGCAAGGCAGTCAAAGACATTGATGGTGATGTATTATTATTATAGGATATATTGAGCAGAGGTGTGGGGCAGGGGGGGGGGCAGAGGGAGTGCAGCAGGGGAGGAGGCTATCTTCGTGGTGCAGAGTTCAAAGAGATGACAGCTGAGGGGAAGAAGCTGTTCCTATGCCTGCTTGACTTGGAACAAAGGTTTCGCCTCCTGGAGGGGAGGAGGGCAAACAGTCCATGGTTGGGGTGAGAGGGGTCATCCACTATTTTTTGTGCCTTCCTCACACCGTTTGTGGTGGGTAGTGTTTTTTGCAGGGAGTGTAATCCAACGATGCGTTGGGCGGTTTTCACCACCCTCTGCAGCGCTTTCGGGTCATAAACAGTGCAGTTGCCGTACCACACTGTGATGCAGTTGGTGAGCATGCTTTCAATGGCACACCGGTAAAGGTTCACCAGAATCTGAGGTGACAGGTGGGCTTTCCTCAGTCTCCTCAGGAAGAAGAGACGCTGGTGAGCCTTCTTTACCAGTGAGGCAGTATTGAGGGACCAGGAGAGGTCCTCGGAGATGTGGACCCCAGGAATTTGAAGCTGGCGACACGCTCGACCTCCACTTCGTTGATGAGGATGGGGGTGTGTGCGCTAGCTCTGGCCTTCCTGAAGTCCACGATGAGCTCCTTGGTCTTCTTGGTGTTGAGGGCCAGGTTGTTGTCAGCGCACCACGCCACAAGCTGCTGAACCTCATCCCTGTAGGCTGCCTCATCGTTGTTTTTGATGAGGCCCACCACCGTCGGCAAACTTGATGATGGTGTTTGTACCATGCACAGGAGTGCAGTCATGGGTGAAGAGGGAGTAGAGGAGAGGGCTCAGGACATAGCCCTGGGGAACGCCGGTGTTCAGGGTGAGGGGGAGGAGGTGAGATTGTCTAACCTGACTGACTGGGGTCTGTTGGTTTGGAAGTCTAATAACCAGTTACAAACAGAGGGGTTAATGTCAAGGTGCTTGGTTTTCATGAGGTCACCAAGTTTTAAGATGAGTTTGGAGGGGATGATGATGTTAAATGCTGAGCTGAAGTCGATGAACAGCATTCTCACGTGGGTGTTGCTCTCATCCAGGTGAGAGAGCGGAGTGAAGAGCTGAGGAAATGGCGTCCTCCGTGCTCCTGTTCTCATGGTAGGCAAATTGGTATTTATCCAGTGAGGGTGAGAGGCCAGATATGAGGTGAGCCAGGACTAGCATCTCGAAGCACTTCATGATGATGGGGGTGAGTGCAACAGGGGGGAGGTTGTTGAGGCTCGCTGCAGAGGAGTGTTTTGGCACTGGCACAATGAAGGTGGTTTTAATGCACACTGGGACAACTGCCTGAGCTAGTGACATGTTGCAAATGTCAGTAAGGACCTCGGTCAGCTGCTCAGCGCAGTTCCTGAGCATGTGACTGGGGATGCCATTAGGACCAGCTGCCTTATGCGCATTTGTTCTGCTCAGTGCCGCACGCACGTCTGTGGGGGATAGGGTGAGGGGTTGGTGGTCAACGGGGAGAGTAGCCTTGGTGGGCAGTTCGGGGGTTTTCCGGTCGTAGCGAGCAAAAAATGATTTAGCTCATCAGGGAGGGATGAGTCAGTGGTTGGGGGGAGTTGGAGGGTTTTTAATCCGTGAATCCTGGATGCCCTGCCACATGCGTCGGGGATCAGAGTTGTTGAAGCGGTCTTCAACCCTTCGCTTGTGGTTGAGCTTGGCCAGCTTGATGCCGTTTTTCAGATTAGCCCTGACTAAACAGTAGGCCAGTGCATCGCCCAACCTAAAAGCAGTGTCACGTGCCTTTAGGAGTAGTAGGACCTCTCTGTTCATCCACGGCTTCTGGTTATCCACCTATCAGGCTTTTGGAAGGGAATGGGTGGGCAATGTTGTGTTTTATCAATGAATTTATCCCATTTTCTTCTACAAAATTAAGACATTCAAAAAAGGAACAACAGTGACAAAACAACACTCCTCCTCCCCCCCAACACATGCACACACATCGATCCTATGAGGGACAAGAAGAAAGTAAATTAATGGTGAACAATCAACAGAACTGCAGAACAGAACAGTTACACTAGTTTATAAACACAGGAACTGCAGCTATACCAACAACAACACAAGCCCAATTCAAAATAAATGACTGTTGCAAAATTACTTACTGTGCTTTTGACTTTCAAATGGCTTTAATCAATGGCATACATCCTGTTTCATGCTGAGACAGCTCAGGTAAGAGAAAGCAGTGACATATTGACATGTCCCCCCTGTCAGTCCCCACAACACTTTACTGGCTGCTCTTTGTGCACACAACAAGCTTTTTTAGCACATCACATGTAATCAGAGACTGAGGCCTCCGCAAGCTCACATGCAAATGGAAACTCTTGTGGGATTGAATTAAATGATTTTTCCCTTTATCTGCCATCTCCAAATTCACAATCTGCCTCAACTGCCCCAACACAGCACCCCCCCCCCCCCCCCCCCCCACACACACACACACACACACACACACACACACACAAAACACTTCTAATAATTAAGTTATTGTGTTGTTGGTTACTCTTTCCAAATCCCCCAACTGAGACGCTCCAAAAGCCAAGAAGTTGTATATATGTATTCGATATGTTCTATATGTTGCCCATCTTTCCATCCTTGCCCATCCTTCTGCCGAAGACCGACGTCGGGGGCGAGTTCACTGAGAACCTTATGGCTCCCTCCAACTCGAGAACCTGCGTCTCCAGCTCCGACTACATCGCGTCTCGTCTATGCAGGGAACCCAGAAGCAGGGACACCATCCGAGTTATGCCAGATTGTCGTTTCACCTACTCCGTAACTACGCCAGCTCCCTATGTCTCCAGCTCCTAGCTTCCAGGCTAGCTCCCTGTGTCTCCAATCCCTAGCTTCCAAGCTAGCATCTTGTGTCTCCAGTTCCTAGCTCCCATGCTAGCTCCCTATGTCTCTAGCTCCTAGCTCCCAGGCTAGCTCCTTGTGTCTCCGGTTCCTATCTCCCAGGCTAGCTCCCTGTGTCTCCAGTTCCTAGCTCCCAGGCTAGCTCCCCGTGTCTCCAGCTCCTAGCTTCCAGGCTAGCTCCCCATGTCTCTAGCTCCTAGCTTCCAGGCCAACTCCTCGTGTCTCTAGCTCCCTAGCTCCCAGGCTAGCTCCGTGTCTGCTCCGTGGCTACACCAGCACCTCGTGGTTCCGAGCCCATCGTTACCCGGGCTGGTTCCACATCTGCTCCATGGCTACACCTGCCCTTGAGGACCCCACCAGCTCCCGAGGACCCCACCTGCTCCCGAGGACCCAACCTGCTCCCGTGGACCCCACCTGCTCCCCGAGGACCCCCCACCTGCTCCCGAGGAGGACCCCACCGGCTCCCGAGGACCCCTTCCTATCTCACGCACCCCTCTCTGCCGAAGACCGATGTCGGGGGCGAGATCCTGAGAACCCGGGGCTCTCAAACCATCCTGTCTATCGTTGGGAACCTTCTGCCAAAGACCGACATCGGTCTTCGGCAGTAGGTCTTCAAGGATCTCACCCCCGACGTCGGTCTTTGGGGGCGAGTTCACTGAGAACCTTATGGCTCCCTCCAACTCGAGAACCTGTGCCTCCAGCTCTGAGCTCTACGTCGCGTCTCGTCCTACCCCCCCCCCCCTCCTCCGCTCCAAGGACCCTCTCTGCATTCCCCCCTCTGGACCATCTCCCAGTGTCGACCATACCTCATAACCTATCCAACCCTACCCTGTTGTTTTTGTGTTTCTGCATCTTTCAGTAAAGACATTATCCGTTGTTTTGGGTGTCCTGTCTCTTCTTCTGGGTTCTCTGGCACATTTGGCTCGCCAGTTTCGTTGGGTCCTAACACTATAGGTTCTATAATGATGTACTTTATGTTTGATATGTTATATAAGTGATGTTATGTGCGTTCCATAAGTTTTATATGTTCTTTACGTTCTATAAGTTCAATAAGTTATATATGTTCTATTAGCATACACTGTATGTTCTATATGTTTGTTCGATGTGTTCCATGTTCTTTATGTTCAATTATTGTTCATGTTGTTTTATATATAATTCTAAATGCTGTCCTATAGCCCTGGCAAGATTCAAGATTCAAGATGGTTTTATTTGCCATTTGCAACAAGTACAATGAAATGCTTACTCCCCATTACTCCCCTTCTGCAGTGTGAATTTCATGCAATACTATACTAAACTATACAATACTGTACTAAACAATTATATACTATAAACAACACTATAAACTACCTACCTATCTACCTATGATATTCAATACTATGACATGCTATACTATAAAACAACACTATATTCTAATATATATACTATACTATATTCTATAAACAACACTACTATAACAATACTGTAATACTGTACTATAACAGTACAGTACACAATAGTAGCCCTGGTGTGTTCCCCTATCATAGCCCTGTGTTGGGTGTCGCCAACTGTGCTGAATGTTGGTCAAGTTTTCTGTTTTATTCATGTTTTATGTTTAGTTTAGTTCCAGGGTTTAATTTTGATAGTCTGTCGCACTTCCTCCCTATGTCTGTTTTCCGCCACTGTGATGTCATTATTGTTTGCACCTGGTGTCTGTTGGTATAAATAAGCCCAGACATTCACTGTCTCGTTGCCAGATAGTCTTGTGTGTTATGTACGTCCACGACTGTACAATCTGGCCAAAACAGACCCAGTGTAATCAGCCTTACGCGCACAGGGTGCATAATGACGCTGCTCTTCGTGACACTTTCAGCAACGGATTGTCAGAAGCCATCAAAGACCAGCTGATGCCTCTTGAGCTTCCCACTGACCTAGACTCAATGATAGCATTAGCTATCAAAATAGACTTGGGGATGTTCGAAAGGGAGAGAGAGAGAAAGCATGCTGCAGTTCCATCAAGAGGTGCCGGGAGGAGCTTGTCTGTCATCCCCCCTGTCTGGAAAACTCTGTCATGGCCATCACCAGCCCAAAGCACCACAGCGCCCTCTGTTGCTCCGGAGAAACCCATGTAGGTTGGAAGGACCAAACTGTCTCCAGAGGAACGTCATCGCCACCTGCTGGACGGGAGGTGTTTCTACTGCAGGCAACAGGGGCATCAACAGATGACATGTCCAGTAAAAGACCGGCTCACTAGTGAAAAGGAAGACCCGGGTGAGCCAGTGTGACTTTTTTAATTTCCCATTACTCTTTTTTTTACTTCCCATTATTCATTTACATTTACATTTACATTTACATTTACATTTACATATTCACTAAGGTGAAACTATGTGTGGGCAATCAGGCTGTAGAACAGGGGGCGCTAGTAGACTCTGGGGCTGATGAAAGTCTTTTAGATAAGGAACTAGCGCTTAAATTGAACCTGATCCCGTTATCCTCGCCTGTAAAGGCAAATGCGTTAGATGGGCGCTTACTTTTCACAGTCACTCATTGCACAGAAGCTATTAAGATGTGTATCAATGACAATCATGAGGAAGAAATTATTTTTCATGTCATCAATTCTGTGCAACAACCTTTAATTATGGGCTTTCCCTGGCTCGTAAGACATTATCCAGCTATCAACTGGCGATCAGGGGAGGTTAAGGGGTGGGGAGAGGAATGCAAACTGAAGTGTGACAAGAAAGTAGTTATAGTGAGGAAACTATCTACTGAAGTGGTCACCGATACGAACTGTCCGAAGTCACCTCATGATTCTCTTTCTGACTACCCAGACTTATCGAAGGTCCCGACTTGCTATCATGACCTCAAGGAGGTGTTTAGTAAGTCTAGGGCAACCTCGTTACCACCTCATCATATGGTTGTGACATAGACTTGGTTTCAGGATCCACGATTCCAAAAGGTCGACTGTATTCCCTCTCTGCTCCGGAAAAAGAGGCCAAGAGGGAAATCACCTTTTCACTCGAGGCAGGACTAATTCGACCTTCATCCTCCCCCGCTGGAGCTGTTTTTTTCTTTGTGGGCAAAAAGGATGGATCTCTTCGCCCCTGCATTGATTACAGTCCATTCAACCAGATCACAATCAAGAACTGGTACCTCTCATTGACTCTGCTTTTGACCTGTTACAAGAGGCTAAAGTTTTCACTAAACTAGACTTGCGTAATGCTTACCATTTGGTAAGAATAAGGGAGGGGGAGGAGTGGAAAACTGGATTTAACACTCTGACAGGGCATTATGAGTACCTTGTGATGCCCTTCGGCCTCACAAATGCCCTAGCCGTTTTTCAGGCACTGATAAACGATGTACTCCAGATGAGCAGACACACATCCAACAGGTATTGCAACGTCTACTGGAGAATCAACTTTTTGAGTGCAGTTGCAGATTAGGCGACTCCAATAGCAGAAAGAAGGTACAGCAACTTCTCGGTTTTAACCATTTTTACAGACGATTTGTGAGAAATTTTAGCTCCATTGCTGCGCCATTACATGCACTGACCTTGCCAGGTGTCCCCTTTGTGTGGAATCACAAGGCAGAGGAGGCTTTTGAAGAGCTAAAAGTGAGGTTTACCACAGGTCCTATACTGACTGTTCCTGATCCATCTAGGCAGTTTGTTGTGGACACCTCAAATGATGGAGTAGGGGCCATCCTCTCATATTGAGCTGTTAAAGATATACATCCATGTGCCTTTCTGTCTCGAAAATTGTCTCCTGCAGAAAGAAATTACGACGTTGGTAACAGGGAACTTTTGGTAGTCAAGGTGGCTCTGGAGGAGTGGAGGCACTGGCTCGAGGGGGCGCAGCAACTGTTCTGGGTCTGGACAGATCACAAGAACTTGGAGTACATCCACAAAGCCAAACAGTTGAATTCACGACCTTGACCTTTTTTCAACCGCTTTCACTTTACCTTGTCTTTCAGACCTGGCTCCAAGAACAGCAAAAATGACATCCTCTCATGCCTCCACGATCCAGAACCCATGACCAAAGATCCAGAACCAATCATTCCACTTAACCGTGTGGTTGGAGTGGTGACTTGGCCTATAGTAGCCCAGGTGAAGCATGCCAGTGGGGAGAGCCCGAAGCCTAGAGTCCATCGGATAGGCTGTTCGTACCTATATCCATGCGGTCACAGGTCATTCACTGGGCTCACTGCTCACCTGTCATCCGGGGGTCAAACAAACCATATTCACTGTGGCAGAGGTTTTGGTGGCCGTCTTTTGTAAAATATATAACAGAGTACGTGGTTGCATGTACAGTATGTGCCAGGAATAAGACTTTGTCAAAGCCACAGATGGGTTTTCTGCAGCCCCTGCCCATCCCTAGCAGACCCTGGACTCTGGTCCTGCTTTTGGTTCCACACCTTGTACGTCCAAGACACCCTGGCCTGTTCCCCTGTCCTGTGCTGTGCTCCCCTGCTCCTAGTAGAACCAGCACTTGAAGTCAGTACTTGCTGTTTGATTTTTTTTGTGCATTTGCTTGCAAATGCTGACATCCTTTATGCATTTTATGCTGAAACGCACCCCTTCGCTCACCCCTTGACAAACCTGTGTCTACTCTAACAGGCCACACACACACACACACACACACACACACACACACACACACACACACTAAGTGCACACCAGTGGTGAACTGTCAAGGCCTTTAAGGTTTTCAGAAAAGACCCTCGAACCCTCAGTATAATAATAAAATTTAATAAATTATATTAATACATTTAATACAATTGAAATAAATTGAATAAATGAGAATCGTATCTGTGTTGTTCATATGTAATATTACAGTGTTACGTTGATTTGTTTGTCTTTCTCGGTCCATGCACTACGCATTTGAGTGGTTTTGTGTTGAATTTTTTTTAAATAATGCAACCAATCAGATATTTTTGTTTGGTTGCTGGGAAGAATATCCTTCAACCAAGGTACTCTATAACCTTGATAGAATGCCCTGGCCCTTAAACTGAATGAGAGCGTACCTTTGGATTAACAATTTGATCAACCAATCATATATTGATTTGTAGCCAATTGGCATATTCTTTCAGATTTCCCAATGGTTATACTCTAGAACAGGGGTTCCCAACCGCCGGGCCGCGGACCGGTACCGGGCCGTGGAGGTGTTACTGCCGGGCCGCGAAACAGCTGTGTGTTTATCATCATATTTGACTCAAATAATTTGAGTATAGGTTAACGGCGGGCGGTATAATCTATATATAGAGATTATATATATAGTATAATCTATATAGATTATATAGCGGTATATATGGGCGGTATAATCTATATATATAGATTAAATATATATCGGCGGCATAACGAGGGACTTTCAGTTGCACGCGCTACTAAAGAGACTACGCGCTAGTGACGTGTCGGTCGCGAACGAGCCGGGGTTTTTTTTACGGGTGCTCCGTGTACATGCGCGTTTATACTGAAATCGAGCCCTGCCGTTTTGTTAGGGGTGTGTTGACAACACACTTTGACAACCGGTCCACGAGATTTTTTTCATGTATCTGCCGGTCCGTGGCACAAAAAAGGTTGGGAACCCCTGCTCTAGAAGACCCGTTAGTTCACTGGCTCGAGACAGAGGATCTAGCTTAGTGCTACTTGGCAATTCATTTGAAGTTTTATTGTTTTTTGTGTGAAGATGATGTTGTTGCAGAATTGTTGGTAGTACCATTTTCAAGACGACCATTCAGTGAAAAGATGGACATTATAAAAAAGTTGTAATGATCCCTGTCACCATTGCATCTGTGGAAAGGACATTTCCCGCCCTCAAACGGATAGAAACATATGGAGGAACCGAACAGGACAATCCCGACTCACTGCATTAGCCTCCATAGCTATTGAAAGGCCACTTCTTTTGGATCTGAAAAGCAGTGATCAGCTTTATGACTGGGTAATCAAAAAATTCATCCAGAAAGACAGGAGAATGGATTTTGTCTAGACTAATTAGTCTTTTCTGGTTTTGCCACAGGGTTGCATCTCGTTGAGTTGGTTGCATTTTGTTTCCACACACTTGAATGATTAATAAATGGCTGTCTTGAGTTTGTTAAGTATTGTTGTGCATTTAAATTGAGTTTTGACTTGATCTTTCTTTGCATCTGTAATTGTTACTACTGAAGGTCAAGTTGTGATAGATATGGTTCGCCACTGGTGCACACACACACACACACACGCCACACCACCACACGCACCACCACCCACCCACACACACACTGGCACACCCGGCCAGAAGACAGAACCCCTCGCCGCTTGAAACAATGCAACCTCACGGCACTAACCCGCGAGGGACGGCGCTTTGTTCTCCATCCATCGCCGATAAACAGGAGGAATAATCGAGGTAATGATTGTCTGGCGGAGGGTGCCTGGGAGCCGGGGGAGGGGCCGTCTAGGATGTTTCCCGTACAGCTGCTTCTGCATTAATCCGTGAGGTTTCATGCTGAGTTCAGAGATGCGGTGGAGGGAACCCAAGGGCTGGTCAAGCCGTGATAAGACCGCTGCCTTCCCTCCTCTCCCGCTCATTCCCCAGACCCTCCCCAACCGGCATGGCCTGCTCTCAGCTCCCCCTGGACCGGGCCTTTCTCTGTATGTGATAAGATGCTTGTGAGCTTTCCCCACACACAAAAACACACACACACACACACACACACACCACACACACACACACACACACACACACACACACACACATACAAATGTTTTATTAGCTCTCTCGTCATGCTCACAAAGGAATGCTGCAGAAGAAGAAGGAGGAGGGAGGGAGGAGGAGGGATAGAGAGAGGAGGGAGAAAAAGGTAGGGAACAAAGGAGGGCATGAGGGAGAGAAGGAGAGAGAGAGGGAGAGAAACAGTGAGAGACAGATAGCTTTGGTCTACTGTAACTACAATTAGTCTCTGTATGTATGTATGAGTAAACACTCGACGGGTGTACTGCTCAAGGGTCAAGTAAGTGCAGTGTCAAGCGTTTTATTTGAACACACTGAATAATCAAGCAAACAGTGAACAGCCACTGGTACTGGTAACAGCGATGGCAGGGATACAAGATACAAGATATTTATTTGCCATTGTAACAAGCATTCCAAGTACATTGGAATGCTTTCTCCCCATTCTCTCCCGCAGTATATATCTCAAAAAACAATACCATAAAAATAATATATACAATTTTTTTTTTAATTAACAAAAAAAGGACAGCAAAGTGACTGATAGATGGTGTGAACATCTATCATACATATAATGTAAATATGTTATCATACATATAATGTATAATGTAAATGTAAATGTAAACATCTGTTGAATGTACAACATTTTTAAAAGCATTTAAAGTGCAGTAGTGCAGTAGCATCATGAATACAGTGCAGTGCAGTGCAGTAGCTGTAATGAGACCAGAAAGTCCAGCAAAGTATGTAAGTGTAATGTTAATGACAATGTTAAGAAAATGAAAGTGGCAGTACTCCTTACAGTTCAATAGGCGCACTGCCTGTGGATAAAAACTATCCTTAAACTTGGTAGTACTTGTACGGATGCTGCGCAACCGGCGACCAGATGGTAGGGGGGAGAAGAGATGGTGCCCAGGGTGGTTGCAGTCCTTTATGATGGACATGGCCTTCTTCCAACATCTGGTCCTACAGATCTCCTCAATACAAGGAAGTGCACACCCGATGATCTTCTTTGCCATCCTCACGACCCTCTGGATGGCTTTCGTGTCCCGTGCAGTGGTGTTGCCGTACCACACAGTGGTGCCACTCGTCAGGACGCTCTCTACGGTGCCACGGTAGAAGTTCACTAGCCACCTCTGGCCTTTTTCTGAGGCACCGCAGAGCATAGAGGCGCTGGTGTGCCTTCTTCAGCATGACCTCCGTGTTGCAGGTCCACACCAGGTCATCAGAAATCTGTAGCCCAAGGAAATGGAAGCAGCTGACGACTTCCACCAGATCATGAGAATGGGCGGGGCTTACTGTAGATGTAAGCCAGTCATGAGAATGGCCGATGAGCGATCGCGGAACATGATTACAAGACTTGGGCACACTGTGTACATCCTAATAAAAAACACCATCAGTTTGCCAAATATATGTACAGTATATAGAACATATAATACAATAGCACAAAAAAATTATACTAAAACCCTAAAAATATTGCAATGATAGCGAGCCCCTTCCTGTGTGTGTGTGTGTGTGTGTGTGTGTGTGTGTGTGGTTGGTGACAGGTCTGATTGGAACTCTAGGGCTGCTGGGACTCTAGGGCTTCACACTGTTGTGCGTTTGGTGATTGAGGTACACAGGAGAAACCAGCCATCACCACACACACACACACACACACACACACACACACACACACACACACACACACACACACACACACACACACACACACACACACACACACACACACACACACACACACACACACACCAGTGGTGAAGCGTCAGGGCCTTCAAGGTATTCAGAGAAGACCCTGGAACTCAGATGAAACAAAAAAAAATCGAATTAATTGTATTAATAAAATGTAATACAATTTACCGTAATCAAAATTTAATCCAATTTAAATAAAATGAATAAATGAGAATGGTATCTGTGTTGTTATCTGTTATATTACAGTATTACGTTGATTTGTTTGTCTTTCTCGGTCCATGCACGACGCATTTGAGTGGTTTTGTGTTGGAAAAACAATGCAACCAATCAGATATTTTTCTAGGTTGCTGGGAAGAATATCCTTCAACTAAAGTATTCCCGATGACTTTGGCCCTTAGACTGAATGAGAGCGTACGTTTGGATTGACAATTTGATCAGCCAATCATATAGTGATTTGTAGCCAATGGGCGTATTCTTTCAGATTTCCCCACAGCTCAATATGGAGCTAGAAGGTATACTGGCTGGAGCGAGACGGGAGCTAGCGTAGTGCTACATTTTTTCTACGTAGGATTTTACGTCAAAATGGCGAAGGCGAAGATGATGGGCTGTTACTTCACTACACAGACACTGCTTTACCAACAATGGTACACTTGGAAATTGGCTGCGACAATCTTATCTCCCTAAATGAGATAAGCCATAAAGTGACTCCTCCGTGACGTCCGTCTGACTAGAACAAGGGGGGGGGGGGGGGGGGGTCTACAGCAGGGGTTCCCAAAGTGGGGGTCGCGGGACCCCGAGGGGGGGGTCGCGAGATGATTTCAGAATCCTCTGATTTCAGAATCCGTTTATTTATTTTTTATTTTATTATTATTTATTTTTATCATTTGTATTATTATTGTTAATAATAACGTGAGTGACACATAAAGGAATTGTGTCACTCACAGGTGTGTCCTGTGTGTCGCAGGAGCCCTGCAAAGCCAATTAGTTGCAAGATTTCAGTATAATGGAATGCTTACTCCCCATTCCCTTCCACAATATGAATTTTCTACAATTTAACACTATATACTATACTATGTACTGTACTTATACTATACAACACTATACTATAACAATACTGTACACAATGAAAATAACAATACAATTACAATAAAGTGACTGATGGATGTATACACATACACATACGTACATGCATGTGTTGAATTGTGCAAAAAGCCTTTAAAAAGCATTTAAAAGAGCCAGTAGTGCAGCAGCATCATGAATACAGTGCAGTACATTGCAGAACAGTGCAGTAACTGAAATGAGTCCAGAAAGTCCAGCAAAAGTATCATAGTGTATGATAGTGTAATGGCAAAACTGCAGGAGCTTGTAGAGACACGTCTGCTCTCCTCCAGCGCTGCGCTCAATTCAGTGATTTAGCAGGGAAGATCGAACGTTTGTTGCTCATTCCCTGGCATGCTTTTCCCTGTTGCCCCAAAGGTGGTGTGCTCCATCAGCTCTGAAGGCTTACCACCAGAGGAAATGTATCCTTTAAACTGGGATGACGGAGGAGAGGAGAGGAGAAGAACCGGCCCGTTGAGGTGGAGCCCGGCCCGTGCCTTTTACCGCCTGCCCGTGATTGTTCCCGACAAACCCAGTCGCCCTGAGAAGGCAGGAACCACTCTGTTTCTCCTGTTTATCTCCCACTACCTCTCTGCCACATGAATGTGCTTTAGGTGTGATGGGGGTGAAACCCCCATCACACTTTCCATCCAGTCCAAAGACAAATTGTGTTGCCGGCAAGGACACAACAACTCTAGCGCAGGGACAATGGGCTATGTGTTATTTTGAGTGGTATTTTGGCAACAGCTGGATGCCTGACAGATTTATAATAGGTTTCTATACTTGTGTCTATACCTCAGTCAAAGGGCCTGGATTATAGAGGAGGGTGTAGAGAGGATCTACCAGATAGAATATAGAATAATATAAAAAATATATTTAATAATAAAATAAAACACAAATGCTTTTCCTGTAAAAAGTGGCCGAAAACAATGAGTAGGAGACGGCGTGGCGACGGTTAGCACATTGTCAAATGCTGATGACGGCACTGCGGATGGAAATTCACACATTGACTGACATGTTGTTGACCCGTTAATCGACGGTGAGAAGGACCGGCCGGGCCTGGGGGAGAGACGCCCTTATAACAGGTAGAACTGGGGCGCTGTCACCAAGGTTTGCTGCTGTTAGCACATACGTGAGTTTTCAGAGGACTGCATTTGGTTCACCCTGCATCCGCTCTTTTTCTGAATTTCATTTCCCCACCACCACAACATTACATTACATTACAGTCATTTAGCAGATGCTGTTATCCAAAGCGACTTGTTTCAACAAAGGAAGGTAAGAGAACAACTCGTCACCTGAAGTCAAAAGTGCATTTAATTTCTAACAATCTCCAATAACTGAACCAGTGCTCAGGTAGAAGTACAATAATTCAGGTAAAAGTGTAAGGGAAAAGTACAATAAGTTGGCAAAGAGTATATAACAATATGTAGAACAATATCTACCTATCTCTAATATGTAATCTACTTCAGCCTGCCGAGGAAGATGGGCAGTGACATCCGTGGGGAGTTTGTTCCACCAAATTGGGGCCAGGACGGAGAGGAGCCGTGACCCCGTAAATCGGCCACACGGGTCCCTAAGTGAGGGGTCAAGCAGACGGCCCGAAGAAGCCGAGCGAAGTGGACGGGTTGTAGGCCTTGACCATTGTCTGGAGGTAGGATGGAGCAGTTCCTTTTACTACCTTGTAGGCTAGCACCAAGGTCTTGAACTGGATGCGAGCAGCTACAGGTAGCTGGGTCCGAAGGAGGGTAGATGTGTGGGAGTACTTGGGGCGGTTGAACACCAGGCGAGCTGCAGCTTTCTGAATGAGCTCCAAGGGCCTGATGGCAAATGCCGGGGCGCCAGCAAGGAGGGAGTTGCAGTAGTCCAGCCGGGAGATGACAAGAGCCTGGATGAGCACCTGCACAGCCTTTTCAGTGAGAAAAGGCCGAATCCTCCTGATGTTGTAGAGGCGGAATCTGCAGAAGCGTGTCACCGATGCAATGTTTGTCGAGAACAACAGTTCAGGGTCCAGGGTCACACACAGATTCCTTGCAGTCCGAGTAGGTGTCACCACAGCGTCATCAATGGTGACAGCAAGGTCTCGGTGAGGACAGCCCTTTGCCGGGAAGAACAGTCTTGTCGGTTAGGTTGAGCTTTAGGTGGTGCATCGACATCCACTTGGAGATGTCTGCTAAGCATGCGTGTTTCCTCTTGCATGTCCGAGGGGGGAAACGACAAGACCAGTTGGGTATCGTCAGCATAGCAGTGGTAGGATAAGTCATGGGAGTGGATAACAGGACCAAGGGACATTGTGTAGAGGGAGAAGAGAAGAAGACCCAGGACCGATCCTTGTGGAACCCCAGTATTCAGTCTGCGCTGTTCTGACACAGACCCTCCCAGTGCCACCTGGTAGGAGCGACCCGTCAGGTAGTATGCAAACAAGGAGAGATCAGAGCCCGAGACACCCATCCCCTCAAGGGTGGAGAGAAGAATCTGGTGGTTCAAGTCAAGTCAAGTCAAGTTTATTGTCACTTCACAGTTTACACAAGTATAAAGCAGTGAGTGAAAATCTTATATGCAATACCCGACGACAGACAGCAGTTATAAAAATAAGAGAAGATAAAAACAGAATAGGTATAAAGTATAAAACGGTATAAAGTTAAATATATAAAAGTAAAAATGCAATTTATAAAATGCAATAAATTGGCGCAGAAAAAGAGCACTATGTATATATAAATCAATGTAATAAAATATACATTGTTATATGCTGTACGCCCTTGTTCAGCAGCCTGATGGCCTGACTGTGGAAGCTATCTCTAAGCCTATTGTCTTTTATGATGCATTTGGCCTTGGCCACACACCGCTGGTTGTATATATCCAGGAGGGAGGGGAGCTCACCTCCAACGATATACTGGGCCGTCCGCACCACCCTTTGAAACGCTCTGCGCTCGAATGCAGTGCAGTTCCCGTACCAGGCGGTGATACACCCTGTAAGAACACTCTCGATTGTCCCGTTATAGAATGTTCTCAGGATGCGGGGGCCCATGCTGAATTTCCTCAGACGCCTGAGGAAATACAGGCGTTGTTGGGCCCATTTCACCACGTGTGTGGTGTGCGTGGACCATGTGAGGTCCTCGGAGATGTGCACGCCGAGGAACTTGATGCTGCTGACCCTCTCTACTGCAACACCGTCGATGGAGATAGGGCTGTGCTCTCCTCTCTGCTTCCTGAAGTCCACGATCAGCGTCTTCTTGATGTTGAGGGCGAGGCTGTTCTCCTGGCACCACTGCTCCAGCAATCCGACCTCCTCCCTGTAGGCTGTCTCATCGTTGCCGGCAATCAGGCCCATCACTGTTGTGTCGTCAGTAAACTTGATGATGACGTTGGAGCTGTGCATAGCCATGCAGTGGTGGGTGTAGAGGCAGTAGAGGAGAGGGCTCAGCACGCATCCCTGGGGGGCTCCCGTGTTGAGGGTCAGTGGCTCTGAGGTGGTGCTGCCAATCCTCACCACCTGGCAGCGGTCCAACAGGAGGTCCAGTATCCAGCTGCACGTGGATGGGGGCACGCATAGACCTCTATGCTTGGTGTCGAGCTTGGCAGGTACTATCGTATTGAACGCTGAGCTGTAGTCCACAAACAGCATTCGCACATAACAGTTATTTCCCTCCAGGTGGGAAAGGGCAGTGTGGAGGGCCATGGCAATTGTGTCGTCCCTGGATCTAATTTGACGATATGCAAATTGCCATGGGTCCAGCGTGGCAGGTAACACGGAGCAAACAAAGTCCTCTCGATGGATTTGCTGACAATCGAGGTGAGGGCTACAGGTCTATAGTCGTTCAGGCAGGTTACCTTGGGTTGTTTAGGGACAGACACAATGGTGGACATCTTGAAGACCGCGGGAACAACAGCCTGGGATAGGGAGAGGTTGAAGATGTCTGCAAAGACTCCTGCTAACTGGTCTGCGCATGCTCTGAGGACGCGGCCCGGGATGTTGTCGGGGCCTGCCGCCTTACGGATGTTCAGCCGCTTGAAGGTGCGGCGCACATCCGCCTCCGAGATGTTCAGTAGGCTGGTCTCCTCAGGCGGCACTGGCTTCGGCGGGGTCTCCTGGGAGGGAGGTAGAGGAGTTCTCTACACAACTGGTTCTCGTTGTTATCGTCTGTAGCCCCTGCCACATACCCCTCGCGTCGTGGCTCTTGAATTTCTATACTCCCGCTTGGCAGTGACGATGGTCTTGCGGACGTCGTAACGGGCTCTCGTATATTCCTCCATATTCCCGGAGCCAAAGGCGGCATTACATGCGTGTAGGGCAGCGCAAACATCGCCGAAACAATCCTGCAGCATAGAGTCCGATTGGTCCGACCAGCATTGGACCTCCCTCACAGCGATCGGTTGCTGCTTCAGTCTCTGCCTATAGGCGGGGAGTAGCTGGATAGAGCGGTAGTCTGATTTACTGAACGGTGGGCGGAGGAGGGCCATCACGGAAGGGGGTGTAGCAGTGGTCGAGGATTCGCTCACCCCGTGTGTTGCTCGTTATGTGTTCGTAGAACTTCGGGAGAACCTTCTTCAGGTTCGCCTTGTTGAAGTCCCCCGCCACGATGAGAGCAGCCTCGGGCCTCCTGTTCGCTGATAGCCCCATACAGTTCCTTCAGCACTGTGTCCGTGTTGGCTTGTGGGGGAATGTAAACAGCGGTCACGGTTACCGCTGTAAACCCCCGAGGTAGCCAGTAGGGACGGCACATAAGCATCAGGTACTCCAAGTCCAGGGAACAGAAAGACTTGAGGGGATGTACATGACTTTGGTTGCACCAAGATCTATTTATCATGAGACATACCCCGCGATCTTTAGAGAGCCTTTGTTCTGTCCGCCCGATGGACGGAAAATCCCGTCGGCTCGATAGCTGCGTCGGTAACCCCCTCCGACATCCATGTCTCCGTAAGGCAGATGATACAATTGTCCTTAGTTTCCCGGTGGAATTGAATACGAGCCTGTAGCTTGCTTAACTTATTGTCCAGAGACTGTACATTAGCCAGTAGAATGGTGGGTAGTGGGGGGCGATCGGATCGACATCTCAGCCTGACTAGCACACTGGCTCGCTTTCCTTGCTTCTTCCTGCGACGCTTGCGTGTAATCGTGCCCAAGATGGTCGGAGATAATCCAGCTGTGACTTTGGGCGGGATGTCCGAGTCGAAAGAATGAAAAAATACGTCAGAGATGTCTTGATGATGTGTGTCAGGAAGAGTTCAGGCGCAGTAGACTGAAGCAAAGGGGAGGGAACTGGATCCAGTGAGCATGTGGTGGGGCGGCTGGATGTGATGAGGTGAAGAACATCATCTGTTGAGAGGGGAGAGAAATGGGTAAGGGAGGGATGTGGGAGGGAGGGGGGAAGACATGGGGGGGTCAGGGAAGGAGGATCAGATATCGTTGACCTTCTTGTCAAAGAAGTTGGCAAAATCATCCAGGAAAGGGGAGGAGTTGGGGGGAGGGGGAGGGGGATGGAGGAGGGAGGAAAAAGTATCGAACCGTTTTTTAGGATTAGATGCTGCACTTTGAATTTTGGAACAGTAAAATGCAGCTTTTGCGGATGAAAGCGACAAGGAGAAGTTCGACAGGAGCCCTTGAAGATGGAGAAGGTCTTTACTTTCTTCCACCTGCACTCCGCCTCTCTGAGGCTCCGCCTCTGTGTACGCAATAAGTCCGACAACCAGGGCGCACGTGGAGTTGGATGTACAGACCTGTAGGTGAGGGGACAGAGAGTGTCCAGAGAGGAGGACAGGGTAGAGAGAAGAAGGTCAGTGGCAATATCAGGGGGTAGAACAGAGAACGAATCAGGAGGAGGGAGGGCAGAGAGAACAGAAGAGGAGAGATCGGCAGGGGTGAGTGTACTGAGATTGCGACGGGATGTCACCATCTGGGTAGGGGGAGGGGGGGAGGGGGGGGAAGGGAGGAAGAGGGAGAAGGACATGAAGAAGTGATCGGATAGATGTAGAGGAGTAACTGAAAGGTTTACTGTATCGCAGTGTCTGGTGAAGATGAGGTCCAGCTTGTTGCCGGCCTTGTGGGTCGGAGGAGATGGGCAGCGGGAAAGGTCGAAGGAGGCAAGGAAGAAGAGAAGCGGGTCCAACTTTTCAGTCAAGATGTTGAAGTCACCAAGAAGGATGAGGCCGGAAGTGGGAGATCAGCATGTCAAGCTCCTCCAGGAAGTCAGGGCCGGACAAACAACTGCAATAATGAGCTTAAATGGAAAACAAACAGTTACAGCATGAAATTCAAATAAAGAGGGGGAGAACTGTGGAATGGAAATAGGGGAGTATTTCCAGTCGTGCGAAATCAACAGACAAGTACCACCGCCTCGTCTTGCAACTCTGGGGGTGTGAGAAAAAGAGTACATATCTGACAAAGCAGCAGACGAGGCAGTGTTTTCAGGGCTGATCCAAGTCTCAGTAAGAGCAAGGAAGTTCAGGGCAAGCAAGGATGCATAGCCTGAGATTAACTCAGTTTTCTGCACTGCCGACTGGCAATTCCAAAGCCCCCCAGTTACCACTAGCTCGACATGGGATCACGGCGGCACCTGGCTGTGACCCAGCGTCTGTGTGACGTCCGCAAAGAAGTGTGTACCGCAATGCCACACATGATAGATTACAGTACAATAAAATGCCGACCTGAGAAGAAGTCGAAATTGAAAAAGTCGACTGTAGCCTTATTTTGCCTTTGTTTGCCTGCGGCTCCAAAGCTGCCGCTTTCAGGAAGTGGCCAAATAAAACTGGTTGCTAATTGTCTGAGGGTCTGCTAGGAGTGCAGGCCCCTCCCACACGATTAACAAGGCAGTTGACCTAGATTGGGTGAAACCACCTTCAATGGGCCACAACACTTAAGCACTACCTGACCACTTGACTAACAATAGACCAATGAGTGAAGCACAACTTGCAACACTCTAGTTACACTTAGTATCAACCTGACAAACTCGAGTTACAGATAGTATCAACCTGATAAGCAACTCAAATATACTCAGACAACACTTCAACACTTGGCTAACAATGGACTAATGAGTAAAGCTTACTTGCAAAACTCTAGTTACAGTTAGTATCAACCTGATTAGCAACACAAATATACTCAGACTATTCCAGATGGGTCAAGAAGTTCAGTCCCTCCAGTAGTTGAAACAAACACTACCACTACCACCCCCCTCTACCCTACCACTACCACCCCCCTCTACACTACCACTACCACCCCCCTCTACCCTACCACGGACAACCCCCTCTACCCTACCACTACCACTCCCCTCTACCCTACCACTACCACCCCCTCTACCCTACCATGGACACCCCCTCTACCCTACCACTACCACCCCCTCTACCCTACCACTACCACCCCCCTCTACCCTACCACTACCACCCCCTCTACCCTACCACTACCACCCCCCTCTACCCTACCACTACCACCCCCTCTACCCTACCACGGACACCCCCCTCTACCCTACCACTACCACCCCCCTCTACCCTACCACTACCACCCCCCTCTACCCTACCACTACCACCCCCCTCTACCCTACCACTACCACCCCCTCTACCCTACCACTACCACCCCCTCTACCCTACCACTACCACCCCCTCTACCCTACCACTACCACCCCCTCTACCCTACCACGGACACCCGATTCTGTCAAAATCACATCCCATCAGTCTGGGATAACGCTATATTTTTCTTGTGTGTGTGTGTGTGTGTGCGCGTGTGTGTGTGTGTCAGTAGGCAGTGCGCCTGTAACATTAGACTTACATACTTTGCTGGACTCATCACAGTTACTGCACTGTATTCATGATGCTGCTGCACTACTGGCACTTTAAATGCTTTTAAAGATTTTTGTAAAAAATAATTTAAAAATAAAATGTACATATAATTTAACATTTGCTTTGCTGCTCTTTTTTTGTTCATTTTTATTGTATATATTATTTGTATTTGTATGGTATTGTTTTGGAGATGTATACTGCGGGAGGGAATGGGGAGTAAGCATTCCAATGTACCTTTGCAATTGGCCAATAAAATATCTTGTATCTTGTATATTGTAGGTGTGTGTGTGACGCGTGCCTCACTTGATGCATTAAGCAGCTTTCAGAACATCAGGCTGTCGAGTCAGGGGCCAGACAGATGGACCCATTATCGGACAGGCGCGCTGAACTGTAAGAACAAAGATAGCCAGGCGCTATTAGTGGCCGTTTGGATAAAGAGCAATGTCTTGCTTTTGTCATAAATCATTGCAGAAAAACCCAGGTTCTTCAATGAAAGATTAGAATGACAAAAATGTTATAAAATATTCTTATTCTTACATTACAGTTAATTTTTCAATCATGTTTTTTTTGCCAATATGTTACAATAGTTCAATATGTTATATGTACAATATGTTACAATGTTAATTTTTACAAAACGATACAAATTACTTTACATTCAACAGTTTGCTTACATTGATGTTTGTGTACATAAGATTTACAGAATGTTTAAAAAAATCTGCCACTGGAATAAACTCAATTCACTAAATTAAATTACAAAAACCTGGTGTTGAACCAATGCTTTACTTAACCCATCCCTTAACCAATGCCTTGTTTTGGTAGTTTGACAACAGGCATGCCACTCTAAACGTTTGGCTAATGTTTCCTGCATGGGAAAGGGGGATGACGCCATCAAACTGTTTGTTTTCTTTAATTCTCCTAATGACTCATTCCACATGTACTTACTCTGAGTTGTGCTATTTATTGTGTTTCAGTAACCTGGTATGCAGGCATCTGATTTAGCTTTGACAGAAATGGTGGGCAGTATATTTTACACTTAACACAACCACTAATGAGGAAGCCCTTGTCAACCATCACTGCCATTTCTTCCGTGAGCAACTTGGCCAACCCTGACTGTTTGAATAGCTCTTTGTCACTCACTGACCCAGCATAAAGTAAGGAGACAAATGTGTTTGTCACAAATGTGACAAATGTGCCTTTCATGGTGCAGTGAGATTTGTAGGTGGAGTACATCTCCTTTTGCAGGAGTGGTGGGGATGGTGTCTGACACTTGAGCTCAGTGCAGTCCAAGAAGACCTGGGTGTCTGGGAAATCTCTGAATTCCTCAGGGAGGTAAGCTTGCACTTCTGCAGGTGTGAGCCAGATGCATTGAGACCCCATTGCAGTGGCTAGAAAACTTGTCCATGTTGCAATAATGCGGCTCACTGTGGACTGGTGTACGTTGAATCGATGCGTCAGGTCCCTCTCCAAACCAACCGACAGGAAGACGAGAAAAAGAAAGAACTTGTCGATTGGCTGGAGCAGCTGTCTCTGGAAGGTTAAAAAAAAGGTTACTGCTTAAAGTTATAAACTAGTAAGGCTGTGCTCTTGTTTGGCTAAATGTTTTATAATGGTTATGTGTCCATGGGGAAAAACTGAGTTGCTGTAGTGCACTGGTGATTTAAAGGGGGCTGAGTCCTTTAGTGTAGCCTTCTGTAAATGCAATGGCATCCCACCCCTGGCTCTGTTACTACAAAGCACACTCAGACCATAACAAACCATTGATGGACGTGCAGGTGTGGCCACTTCTTCGTTTCGCTTGGCAACCGATTTGGCTCTGGAGACCCGAACCATTTAGTAAATTGAAGGCTCACTCAAACCCCAAAACGCCATCAGGTGGTCATAGCTTGGAAATAAATTTACAAAAAGACACATACATCATGTCAGTCATTAATTAACAAAGTAAATAAAATCATACACGTACAGTCACCAAAATAATGTTAGCTGTAACAACTAAGCCAATGTCTCATCTCGTATGCAAGACACAGGCTGCAACTTAACATTTTATTAAGACTTACGATAGGATTCTTTATCTCTCTCTCTCTCTCTCTCTCTCTCTCTCTCTCTCTCTCTCCTCTCTCTCTCTCTCTCTCTCTCTCTCTCTCTCTCTCTCTCTCTCTCTCTCTCTCCCCCCCCGCCCTCTTTCTCTCTCCCACCCTCTGGCATTCACTGTCTCTCCTTATCTTTGTCACATTCCATCTCTCTATCTCATGTTCACTCTCATTGTGTCCCTTTCATTCATTATTCTCATTTTCACATTCAAGTTCAGGTCTTTTATTGTCGGACCCACAGAACAACACAGGGCAATATAAATATACAAGAAAGTAACAAGAATGTCACATGGTAATAAGTTCAAAAGCATGCATGCCTCTCCCTCACTCCCCCCCTTACCTGTGCAGTTGCGTTTAAGTGTTTATTTTATTAATATTTCTTGCTTTTAATTTTGTATTATTTTATTTATTATTTTATTTATATTATTTATTTTATTTATTTTATTTATTTTATTTATTTTATTTATTTTTTATTTTATTTATTTTATTTATTTTATTTATTTTATTTATTTTATTTATTTTATTATTTTATTTATTTATTTATTTATTTATTTTATTTATTTTATTTATTTATTTGTGTGCCGTATGTTCTCTGCATCAGTGTAAAGCTGTAAACAGCTTGCTTTCAATGATCTAAGATACGTAAAGACGAGTAGAAGTAATGTATTTTTCCCTCCCTCTCTCTCCCTCCCTCCTTCCCTCTCTCTCCCTCCGGCCGCGTCCCCACACTTCAGTCAATGTAAATATTCCCCATGAGAGGAGGGAGGCCTGTCAGATGAGCAGCGCTCTTCATCACACAACCCTCCGCTGTCAAGGCCTAATGCCCAGGTGTAGATCACCCAGCCTGGTGGCCGTGTTGTTGCCTGCTATGAGGTGGGAAGAGAGGGGGGGGGGGGGATCCGGTGGGTAATAATAATAATAATAATAATAATAATAATAATAATAATAAACATTTTATTTGTGGGGCGCCTTTCAAGACACCCAAGGACACCTTACAGAGCATATATGCTACAGTACAATTTAAATTAAAACAGTGGACTTCACAAATCTCCGCAGGGTTTAAAACAAGACAAACAACAGGAAGTAAACTTACAAGAAAGATGGTACAGTTTATAAGAGGGATATGCCAGTTTAAACAGATGGGTTTTTAGTTGGGTTTTGTAAGTTGTTATAGAATCAGATGTGTAGTGGCAGGGAGTTCCAGAGTCTGGGAGCCGAGCAACTGAAAGCACGAGCACCCATGGTGCTGAGGTGTGAGCTGGGGACGGTGAGAAGTCCAACGGAGGAAGAGCGGAGGGTGCCGGAGGGAGTATACTCCTGAAGGAGGTCAGTGATGTAGATGGGGGTTAGATTGTGGAGAGCTTTGTAGGTGAGTAAAATGTTTTTATAGTCAATTTGGTAGCGCACAAGAAGCCAGTGTAGTTGAATGAGAACAGGGGTGATGTGGTCAGATGAGTTAGTGCGGGTGATGATCCGGGCAGCAGAGTTCTGAATTATTTGCAGTCTGTTGAGGAGTTTGATGGGAAGGCCAGTAAGAAGTACATTGCAGTAATCAATCCGGGACGTGACAAATGAGTGGACCAGGATTTCAGTGCTGGATTGGGACAGAGATGAGCGGACTCTGGAAATGTTCCGAAGATGTAAGAGTGATGTTTTTAATGTGTGGTACAAATGAGAGGGAGCCATCACACAGGCTGTGACACAGAGGCTTTTTAATTGGGAAGTGAATGGTATGGGGAAGCCGTCGATGATGATGTTTGGAGCTGGGGTGTTTTGTGACTTGGTGAGGGTGGATTTGGAGCCGATGAGCAGGGCCTCAGTTTTGCTAGCGTTGAGCTTGAGGAAATTCTTGCTCATCCAGCTCCTGATGACCTCTAGGCAGGTGGTGAGGGAGGTGGTGGGCAGGGCAGTGGTGGGTTTGGAGGAAATGTAGACCTGTGTGTCATCGGCGTAGCAGTGAAAGTGAACCCCATGGTGACGGAGGATTTTGCCCAGGGGGAGGAGATATGTGATGAATAGGAGTGGACTCAGTACTGACCCCTGGGGACACCCAGTGAAACAGAACACCCTGACTTTTGGTTCCCGAGTTGTCCAAACTGTCAGTGAGGTAGGATGTGAACCAGGAGAGTGCAACACCAGTGATCCCAATGCCAGCCAGGGGGTCCAGGAGTAGTGGGTGGGAAATGGTGTCGAAGGATGGTGAGAAGTCCAGAATCAGCTGCACGGAGGAGGTCGTTAGTGATTTTAACCAGGGCCGTTTCAGTGCTGTGTTTTTAGCGGAAACCGGATTGAAAGGGTTCATGGAGGTTGTTTATTTCCAGATTGGACTGAAGCTGTGCGGCAACCACCCTCTCAAGGGTCTTGGAGATGAAGGGTAGGTTGGAGATGGGCCTGTAGTCATTCAGATCGGCTGGGTCAGTACCGGTTTTTTTGAGGATGGGAGTGATTGCAGCCAGTTTGAGGGTGGGGGGTACAATTCCAGAGGTGAGGGAGGAGTTAATTATGTCAGTGACCATGGGTGATATGGCTGGTAGACAAGCCTTGACCAGGGTGGTGGGAAGAGGATCAAGCTGACAGGTGGTTTTGGCTTTACGGATGAGCTCTGAGATGGTGTATTCAGATGCTGGGGTGAAGTTGGAGAGGGAGCTGAGGAGTGGTTGGCCAGTGGTAACCATTCAGGGTGGATCCCTTGAGGAGGTGCATGATGAGGCCAGTAGGTGAATGGTGTTCATTTTAGTGAGTGAACAAGTAAAGGAGTTTTTATGTAAAAATGATATCCTGTCTAAATATCAGTCAGGTTTCAGAAAGAAACATAGCACCATCACTGCGACAATGAAAGTGGTGAATGATATGGCGAGTATTTTAGATAATAAGCAGAGTTGTGCAGCCCTATTTATTGACCTTTCCAAAGCGTTTGATACCGTCGATCATCGCATCTTAAAGCAGAGGCTACTCAGTATTGGCATATCCAGCCATGCAGTGGGGTGGTTTGTGAACTACCTCTCTGAAAGGTCCCAATGTGTTCACTTTGATGGGCTTACTTCTGAGTGGTTGAACATTGCTAATGGTGTTCCCCAAGGTTCTGTTTTAGGTCCACTTTTATTTTCCATCTACCGTATTGACCCGAATATAAGACGACCCCGATTATAAGACGACCCCTCTTTTTCAAGACTCATTTTTGGAAAAAAAATATATTTATTTTTTTTGAAGACCAAATCTTTTTTTTATAAAGAAAATCTTTTTTTTGGAAAATAATGATAACACACATCACACATTGTGTTAAAATTTGCCTAACTTGACAAACAAAAACAAAACAGGCTAGATAGATTGCAATGAAACAATAGTGCAATAAAAAAGTAGAGCAATGAAACAGAACATCAGTCTATTGGTCACATCAAGTCTTCTCATTCAGCTCGTCTTCTACGTCGCTGGTTGTTCCTCTCACTCCCGCTATCGTCACTCACGGTGTCTGCTTCCCCGTCTCCTCCCACATCACGTCATCCTCGCTGCCATCCATGGCATACGCAGCATTTCTTAAACCCATTAATGCTTTCTGGGGAAACGTCAGCCCATGCTTGCAAGATCCATTCACAGAGCAAACGTACTGCAGGCTTTTGGATTTTTCCAGACGGTGTCAGTGTGTGATTAGCAGCCAGGAGCCACTCTGTGGATCTCTTGCGCAGATTAACCTTGAATGGTTTGTTAACGACCACATCCAACACCTGCAGCTGGCTTGTCATTCCGCCCGGTATGATCACTAGGTGACTAGGTTTTGACTGGCTCAGTCAAGTGTCCACGGAAAGCATCCAGAATCAACATGTTCCTCTGCTTTCTGAGTCCCCCACGCCGTCTGCCCCACACCACCTTGAGCCAGTCCACCACAAGCTCCGTCTCCATCCAGCCCTTTGCCTGGGCACCTACCATAATCCCCCACGTACGGGGGAAGTTGTGTCCCATCTGCGAGGCGCGTTAACATGACCGTTACTCGGCTCTTCTCGTTTCCAGTAGATCAGTAGATCACTGATTTGTCGCCTTTCTTATGCACAGTGACAGTTGGCATGTCAAAATACACAGGCGTTTGATCCACATTGCCCATCTGATCAAGGGGGTATGAGTGCTTCTTCCTTAACTTGATCACATATCGCTGATAAGACAGTAGCTTCTCTCTGAAGTCTGAGGGCAGGCGCTGGGCTTGTCCTGCGTCGCAATGACAGGTGTTTGATGTCTCTGCTTCGTTTATCACCATTATCTTAAAATTGGCATCGTAACTTCGTCTCTTCTGTTTATTAACTTGCCCTACTTTTGAGCCACTTTTTTCAAGTTGGTCTCTGTCTCTCCATTTCTATCTCTCCAGGTAACTGTTTTTATGTACTGTTACTTTAAGACTTTGAGTTACTTTAAGTGTCGCGCGGTGTCTCGGAACACTCGTTTGGCGCGATCTGTTGTTGCGCAATTACATGTGCAATTACGGTACATCGAAAAGTCTAAACCCCGATTATAAGACGACCCCTCTTTTTTTGATTTTTTTCTAGGAAAAAAAACCCGTCTTATATTCGGGTCAATACGGTATATCAACAGTTTAGGTGAAAATGTGGATGAAGCTACTTTACATTTTTATGCGGATGATACCGTGATGTATTGTGCAGGTCCCTCCATTAAGGAGGCTGTTGTTAAATTACAGGCTGCTTTTAACATTATTCAGATGCAGCTCGCTGAGCTTAAGCTTCTTTTAAATGTTGAGAAAACCAAGGTAATGCTCTTTTCAAAAGCTAAAAAGACTCCAGAGACTGCTTTGGATATTGTTACTATGCAAGGACAAGTACTCGCCGTGGTTACCTGTTATAAATACCTTGGTATCTGGCTTGATGATTGTCTCTCTTTTAAACTTCAGGTCATTCATCTGCTTAAAAAGCTGAGGGTTAGGCTAGGTTTCTTTTTTAGAAACAAGTCCTGTTTCTCATTTGAAGCCAGGAAAAGGCTAGTCACTGTGACCTTTTTACCTGTGCTGGACTATGGTGATTTGATTTATATGAATGCACCTGCCCATTACCTGGAAAAGTTAGATGCTGCCTATCACAGTGCTCTGAGATTTGTTACTAACTGTAAAGCACTTACTCATCACTGTACCCTGTATGCCAGGGCAGGTCTTCCTTCACTCACTGTACGGAGGCTCAGTCATTGGTACATGTTCATCTACAAAGCCATGCTGGGTAAACTACCTTCTTATATCTGCTCTCTGATCTCTCGACGAATTGAAAGTACTTATTGCCTGAGATCTCATGATGTGGTTTTATTAAATGTGCCAAGTGCTAGGACTGTCTTAGGGAAGAAAGCTTTTAGTTGTGCAGCTCCACTAACTTGGAACAGTCTGCAAAAATGTTTAAAACTGAGCACTTTGGTTCCCCTGCATCATTTTAAAACTCGGCTGGGTGACATGCTGTTTGATACTCATGGTACCTGTCACTGTAAATAGAGTTTGTAAACTGTACCCTGTAATTTATGTTGTATGTCGTCCTTATTGTTGTTCTGTTGTTTTTATGTTACATGTGTAACCAATGTGCTGCAGGTCACCCTTGAAAAAGAGATCTTTTGATCTCAAGGGGCTTTTCACCTGGTTAAATAAAGGCTACAAAAAAAAAACAACAAAGAGTGAAAAAATTGCAAAAAGTCAGTGCATCGATCAGTGGAGATGTCTGGGGGGAGGGTTTGAGGAGGCTGGAGTAGGTGTTTGACTGTGGAGAAGAGAACTCTGTTGTTACCAGTGCTGATGAGGTTGGAGCTATAGGAGGATTTGGCATTGGAAAGCACGTTTTTATAGTGATGAAGGTGATCTGAGTACATTTGGGTGTGAACTGAGAGTCCGGCGTTTTTGCACAGCGCTCCAGTCGGCGGCCTGTGGTTCCTCTGGCCTGTGGCCAGAGGAGAGACAGTTATTATAGTGATTCACCAGGTCAGCAGTGTGGGAGGATGGGGGAGGATTGGGGTAGGAGTTAATCAGGGTGGTGAGATCTGTGGGGTTAATATGTTTAATGTTTCTGAAGGTGATGGACCGTTGTTCTTTGGCTTTAGAAAGGGGGGCATGGATTAAAAAAATTACTGCTTTATGGTCAGAAATGGGGAACTCTGTGACAGCAAGGTAAGTGGGAGTGATGCCAGTGCAGCAGAGTAAGTCCAGTATGTGACCTTTGTTATGAGTTGGGAGGTTGACATGTTGTGTGATACCGAGGCAGGAGTGAGATGAAATAATTTGCAAAACCATTGGATGGGTCGTCGATGTGGATGTTAAAGTCACCCAAGAGGATAACAGTAGGGGACATTGCACATACAGATGTTAGTAGTGATGAAAATTCAGTGAGAAAAACAGCAGAGGGCTTTGGTGGTCTGTAGATGGAAATAATGATGGTGGGTTTGGAGCCAGTGAGTTTTACAGCTAGGCATTCAAAAGAGGAGTGATGGGAGACAGTGACTGCAGTGACTTTAATGATTTCACGGTACAACACAGCAAGCCCTCCCCCCCTCCCAGTGGCACGGGTTTACTAATAAAAGCATACCCCGGGGGACAGCTGCATTAAGCTGGGAGAAGTCATCAGACTGTTGCCAGGTCTCCGTGAGGCATAAAAAAATCTAGCTTTTTGTCCATAATGAAGTCAGAAACCAGCAGGGCGTTATTGGTGAGGGACCTTATGTTAAAGATACATAGTTTCAGACAGGTAAGTTGTGCATATGTGGATGCTTTAAGCAGGGGGGATAACACACTGTGATTCGCACGGTGTGCACGGCACGGGCGGTGCGAGGGGGGCATGGCTCAGTGGACCAGAAAGAGCGGATTGTTTTGTTATTGTTGTGGTTTGTGTACTCAAGTGTCGTCCAGATCCACGGTGAGTGTATCTTGGTCCTTTGAGAATACTAGGGTGTTGGGTAAGCAGAGCTGGAGGGGTCCTGGAGTAAGACCGGAGACATAGCAGCTCCGTTGCAGAGTAACGCAACGGCAGAGATGCGCTCATGACCGTGAGACACACAGAGAGGCTCCATATGAGCAGTTTAAAAATCCACATAAGTTAAAAAACGAAAACAATGTAATCCAGTGGTTTGATTATCCAAGTGGTAATAAATGAAGCTACAAAACCTGCGTTGTCGAGGCGGAGGAGTGGTTGTGTTGGTTGTAGGCGCAGGTTTTCATGCAAGGCGGAGAAACCAGACATACGGCGCTGGGGACGAATGACAGGTTAGCCAGTAGTGGCTAACTTGTACAGGGCAGCCTCCGTGTTGGCAGCAATCCACAGGCGGAGGTTTTCACCCAGGAGAGCTGGCAGAATGGCAGCGGACAAATCTGAACAGGTGTGCTTTGCAGGGCACGCCAGATCAGTCTATCGCTCTCCGGTCAAGAGAGCACAGCACAGAGGAGCCCGAGTAGTCCAGTACAGGTGAGCCGTATACCGGCGAGGCTAGCTTCAAGCTACCGAGTGACAGCACAGTAGCACTAGCGCGTGTACAGACTGTTAAACGGCTAAAGTCATCGTCACAGTGTTAGATGGGACAAAAGGGTATGTAACAGACGGGTTTAGAGTCCAGTTGTACAAGACAACATTCAACAGAACAAGATGAATAGAACACAAAACAGCACAAACAACGGAGGAGGCGCAGCAGCAACTTGCCAGCGGTCCCTCTCTCATCTATGCAGCAGTTATATGAGGGTCAATTTGAAATAAATAATAATCATGGAAATTCTTACAACATAGCCTGTCCTGTATGTATCTATAACTAGGTATCTGTATCTATGTATCTATGAATTTGTATCTAGGAATCAATGTACCTATGTATCTATGTATCTATATCTAGGTATATATGTATTAGGTATCTTTATCAAGGTATCTTTATCAAGGTGTCTATGTATCTAGGTATCTGTATCTCAGTGGCGGCTTGTGGTTGTAAAAGTAGGGGAGGAATAAAGGTGCCTCACTATAAATTTTGACAGTGTACTAGTGAGTCATTTTAGCAGACCAGCCAAACAGACTTTAAACCGATTGTGATCTGAGGGGTAAGAAGCATTGTTTTGATGAAAAATAGCTATTTAGCGATAACTCTAGTTATGATTCAAATCGAAAAAATCGGATTAGAAGTTCTATGCACAGTGGCTAGTTATATTAAACAAACCGGAGTTTCAACGGAGTTGAAATTGAGTGGGATTTGAGAGAGAAGTGTTTTTTGTGTTAAGTATATTTACCTTTATTTAATTAAAGTAAAACAAACTATCATGTAGTAGAACCGGTTGTACATAAAAAGTAAATATACGACTTACGAGTTGTCTTGAACGCATAATTAATGAATGACACAAGATGGGATCTTGCATGATGAAAACCCTCCCAGCAAAACTCTGATTGGCTATTCACCAGTGCAGAGAGCTCTGCTGATTGGTTCACAGAGCCTCCGGCTGGACCTGCCCTAAGGGAGGATCGTACTGCCATACACACTCATGTTTAAAACCAGGACTCAACGGCCGCTCGGGTCCTGCAGTTTTATAATGGTCTTTAATAGGGAGCTTGGGGAGGATGCAATTTTGAAGTGTTGCAATAGTATTTTCACAGATGAATCTGTTAAATGTAAGTCTTTTTGTTTTCTATTGCAAGTTTATTTTTCGCTTAATTTTAGGGAGGATGGTCCTCCCTTTCCTCAATGGACGAGCCTCCACTGCTGTATCTAGGTATCTATGTTACTGTATCTAGGTATTAATGTATCAATATCTATGTATCTTTCTATCTGTATCAATGTAGTTGTACATACATATCTATACTTAGGTATCTATGTATCTAGGTATCTCTGTATCTGTATCTCAATATGAAATAAATTACACTCATAATAATCATGGGAATACTTACAACTTGACCTGTCTATGTATCTATATTGAGGTATCTGTATCTAGGTATCTAGGTATCTGTATCTAGGAATCTAGGAATTAGTATGTAAGTATCTGTATCTAGGTATCTATATATAGGTTTCTAACTAGATATCTATGTATATCTATGTATCTAGGTATCTTTATCAAGGTATCTAGGTATCTTCATCTAGGTATCTAGGTATCTATATCTAGGTATTTATCTATCAATATCTAGGTATCTTCTATCTGTATATATGTATATACATAACTGTATCTATGTATCTGTATATAGGTATCTACGTGAGGATGCTTTTGTCCAACGTGACTTACAATGGTGCATTCAACAAAGGAAGGTAAGATAACTACTAGTCACCAGAAGTCAAAAGTGCATTTCATTCCTAACAAGTCTCCAAGAACTGATCCAGTGCTCAGGTAAAAGTAAAATAAGTTGGCAAACAATAGAACAAGATCTAACTAACTAACAAGCAACAATCTACTACATTAGTACATTAGTAAAAAGTACTTATGTATCTGTATCTAGGTATCTATGTATCTGTATCTAGGTATCTACATTCCTGTATCTAGGTATCTAAGTATCTAGGTATCTGTGTCTAAAAATACAAAGAAAGAGCTGCCTCCAGACAATTAGCAGATCTTGGGAAGATATATGTATATGTACTAGCTATCTTTAAATCTGTATATATGTATCTATCTATTTCACTGAATCTATGTATCTATCTGTGTATCTACCTATCTACCACTGTGATTGGTGATGGTGTTGTTGGGTTGGTGGTGGTATGCACTGCTGTCCTCTGCAGGCTACTTTCTACTTATTAAATCACACAGATTGCTCATGTCAGGACCACCGCACCCACCCACCCCTCTCCTCTCCCCTCCCCTGCCCCAAGGCGGGTCACGCTGTCTGTGTGTCATTTCCCACCAGTTATGGAATGACACAACTCTCTCCTTCCTTCTCTTCCTCCCGCTATAACAATGGTCATAGCTGTAGGGTGAATATGGGGAACGATAATCACCAGATATCGTTTCCTCCGTGTTGTCGGGTGGACAGCCTCAAGTTCTCCCCCTCCCATCAACCGCTCATGGCGCGTCCACGTAACGTTAGCTCGCAGGAAACCACGGGTGTTAAATATTATTAAAAAGCACTGTGGGAAGTGCTTTTGAGTAGGTACTGAAACAAAAGTCCAGTTCAGGAGAGTTACAGGTGAAGGCTGTGGCAGACAAGGACACAGTTGGATGAGTTGAGTGTGGCATCCAAGTGTGTTGGGTGTCAGAGTGTTGACGACGTGATTTCAACATGGCGGCACTCCTGTTTGAAGCCCACTCCTCATTATAAATAGCTTCCCTGTAAAACAAAAGTAAGTTGTCTGACCCGTCAGCATAATGTGAGTTTGCATCTTTTACAAACTATACTTTGAGTTCACATCTTCAGGAAGATACTTTGAGTTCATAATCACGGCAAACAGTCACAGCAACCCCCCCCCCCCCCTGCAATGTCTACCTCTTGTTTTGCCAAAGCTCATTTGTACGCGGAATGAAAATCAATGACAATAAATGTCAGCTGGGAACTGGACGACTCGGATGCTTTGGCGGCAACAAAAGAAGAAAAAATCCCCATGTGGATGGTATCCGGAGGATACTGGATACTGAGGCTGACCGTGGCCCGAACTCCTACAGAAGGCCTGCCACAACTTGGAAGTAAACTGGGGACCACTGTCCGACAAAATGTCCTGAGGGATACCATGGAGGCGGACAACGTGAGTCACTAGGAGATCTGAGGTCTCAGTGGAGGAGGGGAGCTTGGGAAGCGCTACATAGTGGGCCGCCTTACAAAAACAGTTCACAGAATTACCGTGGGACAAGGGTGAAGAAGTCGAGGGAAATGTTGGACCAGGGACGACAAGGGATGGGGAGAGGTCGCAGGAGACCAGCAGGGGGACAATGGGGGACCCCCACCCAGATCAGGTTGGTCACGCTGGGCTGTTCTCATCACTCGATCTCCCAGGTGACCATACCAATCACCCGGATTGGGGGCGATACCGGGCTAGCCCTCTCAGGGAAGAGACAGGACAGGGCGTCAGCCTTGGTATTGTGGGAACCCGGGCGAAAAGTGAGGGAGAAGTCGAAACGGCTGAAGAACAGGGACCAGCGTGCCTGAGTCCCCTCCAGCCAGTGTCGCCATTCGTTGAGTGCTGCCTGAACCATCAGCAGTTCCCTGTCGCCGATGTCATAAATTTGACTAAAGCATTGAGAGAAATAGGCGCAGGGATGGAGCTTCTCTTCATCTGCCGACCTCGATTCCCTAAGACCTCGAGCCCCGATTCCCTAATTTGAGGCATCCACCTCCACAATGTAGTGTGAAAGAGTGTGAGTGTGAAAGATCGGTGTGGGCTAGTATCGGGGTTGCGATAAACATACTCTTCAAGGAATAGAAGGCGTTTTGTCTTCGGGTCGGGGCCACTCCTTCACGGCCTGGATCTTTCTGGGGTCGGCTCTGGTGTCTTCTCCAAGATGTGGCCGAGGAACTCTACAGACGTGGAGTGAAAAAGGCACTTTTACACCTTGACGAACAGCTTGTTCTCAAGGAGACATTGGAGAACCAAGCGAACGTGCCAGCGCTCCTGCTCTGACCGAGAAAAAAATCTAAACATCAACCAAATACACCACCAAAAACACATTGAGCATATCCCTCTCATCCGCTCCAGAGACTCTCATCCGCTCCAGAGTTGATGAGGGCTCCGACGGAGAGAGACTCCTCTTCCCAGGACAGCATGACAGGAAAATGTCTGTTCCCAGACGGCCGCTGGTTGGGAGGAAGGGTCATCAGGCTCACTACGGTTCCCAGACCTAGCAAGCCTGGCCTTTTGGCGTCTGGGGTTGGATAGGACAGGTTCGGCCTGTCCACAATAGAGGCAGAGTCGAAACGCTGGTCTCTCTCCTCCGTGGATAGTCGGGAGAAACCCACCTGCATCGGCTCCTCCATAGTCAGGGTCTGGGGATGTGAGGGTGGAGGTCTACGGGGAGTCACAGGAAACACAGCATAGGGAGGGGTATGGTGAGTAGGGGGAGATGAGGGAGGAGGTCTACGGGGAGTCACAGGGAATACAGCATAGGGATGGGTATGGTTAGTAGGAGAAGAGGAATGACGAGAAGAGGTCCCTCTCCGCAAGTCGTTGGCCGTGCCTGGAGAGGAGTGTGGTGTGATGCTGGCATCACAACAGAGAAAGAGAGCGCGAGAGAGAGAGCGAGAGAGAGAGAGAGAGAGAGAGAGAGAGAGAGAGAGAGAGAGAGAGAGAGAGAGAGAGAGAAAGACACACACACACACACACACACAGGCGCAGTGTACCTGTCAACTATTTTAAATGACTACCCCTGTTGTTGGGAAGGGTAATGCTGAGATCAGCGCTGCAACGTTGCAGAACCCCATAGCGCAGCTGTCGCAATATGAAGTTTTGGGCAGCCGGGCAAAGTTGTCGAGTCGGTGGCGCCCGCCCAAACGGACGCCAGGCGGCCGTGGAACTGAATCAAAATGATCAACAAACGAGAAGATTAGTTTGCTTGTATATTCAGGGGGGGGGGGGGGGGGGGGGTTTCTGTCGTGGATGGGATTTGTGTCTGCCTTCCGTCTGCATTTGCCGCGAGTCAGCAATTATGTTGACTTTATAGCTTCTCCCTTTCTCTCTCTCTCTCACTCACTCACACACACACACACACACACACAAACACAAATTGACAGGATAAAGAAAGTGTGATGTTTGGAAGCATTACAAATACTCTGGCATTACAAACAAAATTAATCTTCAGTTACATTTTTCTGCTGTACAACTTCAGAGTGATGAATGCCGTTGGCTCTGGGCCACGGAAAATGGAGATTAAAAAGTGCCCTTGAGACCAAGGCACTTCTTTTGGCCTCAAGTGTGAGCAGGGGGGGAGGGGGGGAGGCTGTAAACCACTCACGCATCACTGCTTCATCATAGTGAAGGTTTTTTTTTTTTAAACTATATTGATGAGATCTGAAACACAATGTAGTGAAAGGAAAAAATAAGCTCTCAATATAATGTCCCCCAAATTCACACATGTTATTCATTTTTGGCCAACTCGCAACACTACCACACTAATGGGACTACAAAAGACATGGTGTGAAGGATATGGACAGATACATTATCACATGGCATGGTTTATACATTTGGCCCGAGGACAACATACTCTCTGTTTTTATTATCTTGGGGCCCTCCCGGGATAAACATAACACATCGATTTATTTTGTTCTCAGACATAAAAACCCAACATCTCCTTGACGGAAAGCCGAAGAATTATGAGAAGCGCTCCAGTCTTATGCTTTCTGATGTCATTTATACACGTCTCGCTCACTCTCTTTATAGTTAACCTGCTCCTGTGGACCGCTGGCTGTTTAATAAATCAGCTGGTTGAGCCGCCGTACTGGTGAAGATTGAGTGATCTCCAGATGACCCCGAGTCATGAATCTTCAGAGTTTAGTCAAGGAGAGAGGAGGGGGGTAAACAAGTCGGATTGATTCATTCATTCCACGTCAGGCCCCTTTTATCAGGGGTATTCTTGGGATCCAGCACTTATATGCTGTTAGAGCAAAACTCTTGAGGAGGGGGGGGGGGTGGAGAGCCTTGGGTCGGAAAAAAACAACTGCAAGGGGCGGAATTTAGCCTTGTTTCCTGTTTTGTAACCGAGATATTCTACCGAAGAAAACTAATTGAGAGAAGAGTGAATGCGGCTTTAAGAGGGAATATTAATACGTGTATTTCCACAGTTGTCTACACAGTGTTTATTACTTTGCCGCCATTTTTTTGCATGATTTACGACTGCTGGCCGAGTTGTGTTCACCGATTACGCGCTTACGGATCCCTGCCTCCGGCAACACGATTGGTCGAAACAAATATGAAGCAAAATTAAGAGAATATCTACAGTCTTACTTATGGGAGATTCTAAAACTCATGTACCTGTTCTACTCCCATGCTAAGGTCTCTGTGTTGTCAATCCGCATAGGCCCTGAACTCTATATAATATCTATAATATCTATATATATATATATATATATAGCTATATATCTAGTGGTTTCTATGACAACATTCTGTCAGAGCAGGTTGTGAAATTTGCAGGTTGTTTGGATGGGTTTGTAAAAGGACTGCCGTGTCAAAAGCAACAAGGAGATGTGTGTAGGTACAGCGGTGGACATCACATTGATTTTCAGTCAACATCTCCCTCACACACACACACACACACACACACACACTTTCCTCTGTTTTCAATTATTCAAGCAGCGCAGCTTGAAAGGAGTTTGCTGACTTCCTCAGGGGAGAGGAAGCTACCTCACCTGTTTCACCCCCCCCCCCCCCCCACACACACACACCAGGCTGTTCTCATAAGCGAACTTCTGTCAATAATGTCAATCACAGTCATGTTTCCTTGTATTCTCGCTGGAAAATGTAATTGAGATAGTTTCGGCATTATAATATGTTTTGATAACATTTCTAGCAAGAAATGTGTGTTTTACTCTCACACGTTTTGTTCAGTGAATTAATATGTTCTTTAGTTTTTGAGTTATTACGAAGATTTGTTCAGGTTTATATCGTTGCTATGGACGCTGATATTAATGCCGCCTACATAGCTTGCGCCCGGAAGTATTGTTCTGTTGTTCTGTGTTCCGTTTATTATTTAAGTTTATTTTTACGTGTATTACTAATCCACTGGATTGCAGTGGCACTGAGCTGCACTGTCTCGTTCAGAAACCACATTATAGGTTTAAAAATATATATAAACCACATTATTAACACAAATAAATCCAGGGACGAGACCCGGGCGTGTGCAAAGAACTACAATTTGCAGCATGCTGTGTCACACGTTTTGTAGTTCTAATGTGTTTTCCCGATTATTTGAAATTGTGACCAGGAATCTTGCCATCTTATTATAGGGTTTACTGGTCAAGAAACACACTGGCGTGGTCAGATTTGATCTTTCTTATTTGTAAGAGGATGAAATCATGTTTTTTACAGGTTGTGACCCTGCTAAGTGATGCCCCTGATTGGTTTGCCCTTGTGGTTACTTATGGTAGTAGAGGTCAAGAGCTTTCCAAAACTGTTGATCCCATGTCTGTGGCACGTTTCTTTGGCTTCCCTGTAAGCCTTCAAAGGTGGCACAGGTTCCAGGTTCAAAGGGCACCCCTGAAGAGCAGAACCCCCCACACCTTTCATACTGACATATGTCACTCTCTAGATCAAGACCTTTCCAATGATGTCTTCATGGTTGTGGATGGGCCAGATCATGTCAGTAAATAGTACTGTGGGGAACAGGTCTACAGTACCTTAGTTCGCCATAACTAACAAACTAAAGATTATATACATACATATACATTCATTGAACAAATATTTTTTAACTTAAGTGCATATTTCTCACTAGAAATGTTCAAACCGTATTTGAGTGTGTTATTGTGTTATTTTTCCCCAGGGCGATTCCACACAGTCTCTGTTTAGTCTCGGTGCCCCAGCGTAGTCTACAGTGTCCTGGTGTAGCCTACATTATTCAGGTGTAGTCTACGGAATCTTGGTGTAGCCTACGTTATTCTGGTGTAGTTTTCAGAATCATGGTGTTCCTGCGGTATACAGGTGTAGCCAACAGCTGCTAATATTCATTAGCAGCATTCATTGCATGACAAATCTTGTCTAGTTTTGCTAAGCTGAGTACAGAATGCTTTGTGCGGATGTGATTGTGGTTCCGTACAGATGTCATTCACTTTGTTGAAATACAAACGTCCAAGTTGTCATCATCTATCCATCCATACCGATGAGGAAACCCAATTCAGCAAGGGAATAGAAAGAGAAAGAGAAATATACGTTTGTGGAACATCTCTTCTCATCGCCAAGAAACACAGAGAAGTTGTGTGTGTGTGTATGTGTGTGTGTCAGCCCCCAATGCGTCAAGGTGCAAACCGCAGGTACAAACCGGCCACTGCTCCATCGAACAAGAGCCGAGAGAACCCAGCAATCTGCTCTTAATCTGGCATCCCAGGATACTTCATCCCTATCGATGGCTTTCCGTGTAACAAGGGGTGGGAAATTCAGGGGAGGAGATCAAGGGACCGTCGAAGGTCAACGTTTGCACACATAGGCTGTGTGGAGATATGCGATATGCATGCTGAATATGTTCTGTACTGTACTGTGCTATTTTTCACTGTTTGAATGTTTTCATGAGATACATGTTTACATACATGTATCTCTGGTGGGAACTGCATTGGCTTATTTTTATTTTCTTTGTTATAAAATACTAATGAAAGTGTTTCCATGCCAATAACATATAGGGTTAAAAAAAAGTATGATTTCACAAACAGGTGGACTCTAAATGTGTTTTACATTTTAGTACGGCCTATGTGTTAGTTGAGCGTAGATCATCATATATAGTGTTTTTTGGGTTTATTATAGTATTTAAAAAGTTGGCCAGCTAGTAGTTGTTTGTTCTAGCAGTATGTCTGGCTGACATATCTGGCAGGATCATCTGTGTTCACTCCAGTATACTAGAGAAATCCTTCTCTACCATCCATACAACTACATATTCAGAACTGGGTATTTCCTTTTCCTCATATGTTTTATTCAATTGCATTACATACATGAATATATACAGGTATATATCAAGATATTTTATTTTCAGTGTGCCGAAAGTCGCCCTGTTCATCATTAATGGCCAGTGGATACATCAGTGAATGCATACATTAAATTCTTGGATCAAACTGCGCTCCTCTCTCTCCTGCAACTCCCGATTTACCAGCTGATCCCTTGACATTTATTGCAGTAAAAGAAGCAGTTAAGAGTTATTCTATGAATAGAGCCCAGAAGAATGTCTAATTATGGTTTAACAAGGTTTCTCCATTTCCCGAAGCCGTCTGCAGTTCATCTTAAGGGTGGAGAAGGTGTCGCAAACAGAAGGCATACAATTTGTCATCTGCTGAAAACAAACCTGCATGTCTTGGACTGTGTGTGACAAATCTATTACAAGATGAATCTAGCCCTTTTTGAGTCATTGTTTTTCATATGAATACATAATTCGTTCTTATGTCCTGAGCAGTTTGCCAATGAGATCTCTCCCCCAAAAGAAAAAAAAGAAAACCCGACATTCAAACGGATAAAGCTATAATCTAATAGTTCATAAAGTAAGTGAATGTTGTCTGTGAGGAAACTAACTTAAACAATGAAAGACGCCAGACTTCAAGGATATGTAGTATAGCTCCCGCTTCCACGTAACCTTTGCGAAACCTTTAACTTTATGACTTTATGAAAAACAATAACACTGTATTTTTTTACATTTTATGATCCAACAAGCAACCGTCATCTTTTATTCTTCCTCCATGGCCTCAGAGTCATCCTGGCGGCTACGCTGGCCGCATGATTTAAGGGAGAAACGCTCTTCACTGAAAATCCTTAAAGAGGTAACAAGGGGGGTGGCTGACAGAATCAGCACAATTCTAGGTTCACTGTGGCAAAGGTGTGTGTGTGGTGTGTGTGTGTGCGTGTGTGTGTGTGTGTGTGTGTGTGTTGTGTGCGAAATGTTTCAGAATTCCATGGATAATACTGTCAAATTCTAGGGTCACCCTATGGTTACTGGGGTTCTGAAGGACCTATAGAACATGGCCGGATAGCTCAGTCTGTTGGGACTTGGCTTGGGAACCGCAAGGTTGTCGCCGGTTCAAGTCCCCGAAACAACTGGGCACTTCCAAAGTGTGCAAGGCATTGAACACTACACTGCTCCCCAGGTGCAGTATATACAATAGCTGCCCACTGCTCCCAATACTAGGAAGGGTTAAATGCAGAGAAACACATTTCACTGTGTGTGACCAATGAAGAGGATTCAATCCTTCGGATTTAAGATTAAGAACACGCTAGAATTCAAAGGTATCTGTTGAAAGGCTTCTCTAGAACATTATGGAACTCCAAGGTCACTCAGTGGAAGTTCGATAAAACGTTCCAGAATTGCTATTACATTTTTTTTTAAATCAATCCAGAACACACAATACACAACATGTAGAACACACTGTACAGAGAACAACAGAGCTACTAGTAAAATGTCCTCCACTAAGTAGACCACACTGTACAGAGAACAACAGAGTTTACTAGTGAAATGCCTTACATTTAGTAGACCGTGCACAGAGCAGAGCTTGACTGAGTATTCCCGTGCAGCGCTGAATGAAAATATCACAGGTGTGTTTGTTCAAGGTGAACGAAAGCATGACGCTTTAAAACGGCATCAAAGGATCCCTCGCGAGCTAAAGCAAGGACAAGGACCGCAACAAATCAAGTTCATTAACCAACGCGATAATGAGGTAACATGGCGCTTTGAAGCCGCTCGCCTTGTTTGTTTACCGCCCGTGACCCACAGAGTCAAAGGCAGCCAAGGTGTGTGCGCTCGATTTTCAAATGCTATGCACAAATCTTTAATTGAACGTTGTTGTTTTTTTACACACACACAGCAAAGCGCTGCAGTGTGCAGTACGAATGTAGCTCCGTCTATATTATAATGAGACCACGTTTTTTTTCCCTTCCCTTACCCAAAGCTGAGTCTCTCTCTCTCTCTCTCTCTCTCTCTCTCTCTCTCTCTCTCTCTCTCTCATGAATTATGCAGTGTGAGCTAGTCAGGTGATAAATCCCCCTGATGTTAATCCCCTCCCAAAACACGGTGGAGGAGTGAGTTTAACAGCAACTCGTCAGATCAGGGGGAGGAAGAGAGAGAGCGAGAGAGACAGAGAGAGAGACAGAGAGAGAGAGAGAGAGAGAGAGACAGAGAGAGAGAGAGAGAGAGAGAGAGAGAGAGAGAGAGAGAGAGAGAGGGTTTCTTTTCCGCTTATCCCTCTTGACAGACGGGGCGGGAGAATTAGCCTGCCGTTTGGATACTCAAATCATGGACGGGGAGTTCAACGGGATCGAATGCCGATGTGTTGTTGAGCGGCGGGAGCGAGGAGGAGAAAGGAGAAGGAAGAGGAGGAGGATGATGATGAGGAGGATGATGATGAGGAGGAGGAGGAGGAGGAGGAGGAGGAGGAGGAGGAGGAGGAGGAGGAGGAGGAGGAGGAGGAGGAGGAGGAGGCGGGTTAAGTGAGCATTAAGTGTCTTAACCTTCCATCTCATCACACATCAGTGACGGCAAACCCAAGGGGTTATAATGGGCCACGCTCTGGAAGTGACAGCAGCGCAGGAAGCAGGAAGGTTGCAGGTGAATGCTGCTGTGGATACCATGTACAGAGAAGAATATTTATATTGTGACGGGAACACACACACACACACACACACACACACACACACACACACACACACACACACACACACAGTTGGGAACATTGCTTGTGATGCCTGAAATATCAGCATGATTTGGTGGCTAAATGTTTGTGTTTTTTTTTCTAAAACATTTACAGTTACAACCACTTTAATCGGTAGGATAAATGACATGACATTACATTACGGTTACATTTATCAGACGCTTTTGTCCAAAGCGACTTACAATAAGTGCATTCAAAAAAGGTAGGCAAGAGAAAGTGTCACAAGGGGTTGTGTTGGTGGGACCCAGAACGCAGACCAACGACACAATGAAGCGATAACGTGGAGCTTTATTTACAATAGACAACAAAAGAGTGATCAGGGACAGGCCAGGGGTCTGGATACCGGGAAGTCGATCAGCGGAGTACCGGCAGGTAGTAGACCGGCGAGTAGTCCAGGACGGGAGAGGAGTCTGGATACCGGGAGGTCAGAGTAGCGACAGGTATTAGACCGGAGAGTAGTCCGGGACAGGAGAGGAGTCTGGATACCGGGAGGTCGAAGTAACGACAGGTATTAGACCGGCGAGACCTCACAACTTTCATCCTATCTCTCCCAGAACAACCTCCTCGACCCCCACCAGTCAGGCTTCAAGGCTGCGCACTCCACGGAGACGGCACTGCTCGCAGTGACAGAGTCTCTTCGTGATGCCAGAAGCTCGTCCCTCTCATCAGTACTGATCCTTCTCGACCTGTCTGCGGCGTTCGACACAGTGAACCACCAGATCCTCTTCTCCACTCTCGCCGAGCTTGGAATCGCTGGAACTGCGTTATCCTGGTTCACCTCCTACCTTGCAGATCGCACTTATCAGGTCACATGGAATGGTTCCCTGTCCAGACCCTGCACCCAGGACACCGGAGTCCCCCAAGGCTCAGTATTAGGACCCCTTCTGTTTTCTCTTTACACTAAATCGCTAGGCTCTGTAATCACATCTCATGGCTTCTCCTATCACTGCTATGCAGATGACACTCAACTGTTTCTCTCCTTTCCCCCCTCAGAAACCCAAATCGCAACACGCTCTAAATGCCTGGCCGACATCAGCAGATGGACAGCCGCCAACCACCTGAAGCTCAACCTTGACAAGACTGAGCTCCTCTTCATACCGGGGAAAGACTGCCCTCAGATGGACCTACTGGTCACCATCGAGAACACCCAAGTCTCCCCCTCAACCACAACAAGAGACCTTGGTGTGGTGGTAGATGACCAGCTGTCCTGCAATGCCAATGTCACCGCGGTGGCCCGATCTTGCAGAATTGCCCTCTACAACATCCGCAGGATCCGGCCCTTCCTCACACGTGAAGCGGCGCAGATCCTGGTCCAAGCGCTCGTCATCACCCGCCTCGACTACTGCAACTCTCTCCTGGCGGGACTCCCCGCCTCTGCAACCAAGCCCCTCCAACGCATCCAGAACGCAGCAGCACGCCTGGTATTCAACCTACCAAAATTCTCCCACTTGACCCCTCTCTTCCGCGATCTCCACTGGCTTCCGGTAAATGCTCGCATCAAGTTCAAGACTCTGGTGCTGACAATGGAGGGGCAGTCAATGGAACTGCCCCAGCCTACCTCCAGGCGTTGGTCAAGCCCTACATCCCAACCAGAGCGCTCCGCTCAACTTCTGCCAGGCGACTTGTTCGACCTTCACTGATGACAACCAAGCATCGCTCGTCCAAGACCCAGCTCTTCACGGCTCTGGCTCCACAGTGGTGGAATGAACTCCCGTCTCATGTCAGGACGGCAGAGTCCCTCGCCAGCTTCCGCAAGAGACTCAAGACCCACCTGTTCAGAGTCCACCTGGACTCTCCTTGAACCCTCCTTCTCCTTTGTGAACCCCTAACTTGCTTAAGTCCTGACATTAATAGCTCTTAGCATGTTGTATATTCTAGCAAGTGTATATCCTTAATGTTGATAACACGCTCTTATCACAGCTACTTAAGCAGGTGACCTGGCAGTACGAAATTGTGTTATTCATCTTGTTAATATGAATACTTGTGAACTGCTCTATTTTTATGTTCGCGTACCTCAGTGTTATGCTATTGTCTGCTTCAACAAATGTACACCTTGTAAGTCGCTTTGGATAAAAGCATCTGCCAAATGCCCTAAATGTAAATGTAAATGTAAATGAGTAGTCCGGGACAGGAGAGGGGTCTGGATACCGGGAGGTCGGAGTAACAACAGGTATTAGACAGGTGAGTAGTCCGGGACAGGAGAGGGGTCTGGATACCGGGAGGTTGAAGTAGGGACAGGTATTAGACCGGAGAGTAACGCGGGACAGGCGAGGGGTCTGGATACCGGGAGGTCAGTGTAGCGACAGGTATTAGACCGGTGAGTGACACGGGACAGGCGAGTAGTCTGGATACCGGGACATCAACGTAACGATTCCGTCCAGAGAGTACAACGTACAAAGTAGTAAGTAGTACAACCTGGCCCGGAAGTAACGGGACGCCAGGGTATATATACACCCCCAGGTGAGGTGATTAACTTAATCACTAGGTGTGTGTGTGTGCCGCCAAAGCCCGCACCTTGGCCACGCCCCCTGTCAACCACCGTAACCGTGACAGTACCCCCCCTCCTCTGGGGACCTCCTCTGGGGCCTCCTCTGGGGGTCTCCTTTGGAGTTTCCTCTGGGGGTCTCCTCTGGGAGTCTCCTCTGGGGGTCTCCTCTGGGGTCTCCTCTGAGGTCTCATCTGAGGTCTCCTCTGGGGTCTGCTCTGGACCTCCCCTCTGAGGTCTTCTCTGGACCCCTCTGGACCTCTCTGGACCTCTCCGGGGTCTCCTCCGGGGTCTCCTCTGAGGCCTCCTCTGGGGCCTCCTCTGGGGGTCTCCTCTGGGGTCTCCTCTGGGGCCTCCTCTGGGGCCTCCTCTGGGGGTCTCCTCTGGGGGTCTCCTCCAGGGCCTCCTCTGGGGGCCTCCTCTGGAGTCTCCTCTGAGGTCTGTTCTGGACCTCCCCTCTGAGGACTTCTCTGGACCTCTCTGGACCTCTCCGGGGACGGCTCCTGACATCCCCAAAACAACAACAAAAAAAAATCACCGTCCCCCTCGAGATGTCCATCTCCCACGGCGACGGGAACGAAGTGGCGTCCTCGACATCGGCAGGCGGGGGCGCAACGTTGGCAGCGTCGGAAGGCAGGGACAGCTATATGGCATATATATACATATTTGCATATCGTCAAAACAGATCCACGGACGACGCAATTGCCATGGCCCTCCACACTGCCCTTTCCCACCTGGAGGGAAAGAACTGTTATGTGCGAATGCTGTTTGTGGACTACAGCTCAGCGTTCAACACGATAGTTCCTGCCAAGCTCGACACCAAGCTTAGAGGTCTAGGCGTGCCCCCATCCACGTGCAGCTGGATACTGGACCTCCTGTCGGACCGCCGCCAGGTGGTGAGAATGGGCAGCACCACCTCAGAGCCACTGACCCTCAACACGGGAGCCCCCCAGGGATGCGTGCTGAGCCCTCTCCTCTACTCCCTCTACACCCACAACTGCATGGCTTTGCACAGCTCCAACGTCATCGTCAAGTTTGCTGACGACACAACGGTGATGGGCCTGATTGCCGGCGACGACGAGACAGCCTACAGGGAGGAGGTTGGATCGCTGGAGCAGTGGTGCCAGGAGAACAGCCTCACCCTCAACGTCAAAAAGACCAAGGAGCTGATCGTGGACTTCAGGAAGCAGAGAGGAGAGCACAGTCCTATATCCATCGACGGTGTTGCAGTAGAGAGGGTCAGCAGCTTCAAGTTCCTCGGCGTGCACATCTCAGAGGACCTCACATGGTCCACGCACACCACACACACGTGGTGAAAAGGCCCCACAATGCCTTTATTTCCTCAGGCGAAATTCAGCATGGGCTCCCGCATCCTGAGAACATTCTATAACGACACCGAGAGTGTTCTGACAGGGTGTATCAACGGATGGGAACTGCACCGCAGTCAGAGCGCTTCAAAGGGTGGTGCGGACGGCCCAGTATATCGTTGGAGGTGAGCTCCCCTCCCTCCTGGATATATACAACCAGCGGTGCGTGGCCAAGGCCAAACGCATCATAAAAGACATTGCCCACCCCAGCCACGAACAGTATCACTTTTACCGTCAGGCAGGCGATACCGCAGTATCAAGTGCCGTACAAATTGACTAAGAGATAGCTTCCACAGTCAGGCCATCAGGCTGTTGAACAAGGGCGTATAGCATATAACAATGTATATTTTATTACATTGATTTATATATACACATATTGCTCTTTTTCTGTGCCGATATATTGCATTTTATAAATTGCATTTTTATTTTTATTTTTTAACTTTTATTCTATTCTGTTTTATTCTATTTTTATTCTATTTTTATGTTATTTTTATAACTGCTGTCTGTCGTCGGGTATTGAACATAAGATTTTCACCCACTGCTTTATACTTGTGTAAACTGTGAAGTGACAATAAACTTGACTTGACAGTGCGACGTCGTCAGGCGGGAGTGATGCGGGACAGGCGGGTAGTCTGGATAAAGGGACATCTGCGTTACGATTCCGTCCAGAGAGTACAACATACAACGTAGTAAGTAGTACGACGTAGCCCCGAAGTAACGGGACGCCAGGGTATATATACAACCCCAGGTGAGGTGATTAACCTTATCACTCTCGGCAATTGCCGACAGGTGCGTGTGTGCTCCCCCAAAGCCCACGCCTTGGCCACACCCCCTGTCAACCACCGTAACCGTGACAGAAAGTGCATAAAGTGCTCAGGTAAAAGTACAATAAGTTTGCTGCCTAGATTTTACACAATCAAATAAATGACTGAAATAATGATTGGTTAAAACCGTTACGAATAAGTGTTTGCGTCAGTAAGCTGTCCGAGCTACAAACAAATGTATACATAACGCGTGTTGGATGCGTCATACTGGAATACGGTTTAACAGTGTACTATTGGGGGGATGTGGTTTCTTGGAAGAGATTGTCAGAACCCAGAGTCAACGAGTGCATACGTTCATACTTAGTTTTTTCTCACACGGAGGACTTTGCAACTTGTACATCTTGTTACAGGGGGGGCACAACACCCTAGTCCAATAAAAAAACATGAGACAGCGACGCACCTTGAAAATCTTAAGGGGAATAAGAGTAATAATCCTATGAGGTATAGCCTTCCTTTCTCTTGTATAACTCTAATAGGTTTGATGGGACAACTCTTGACAGAGAATAATGCCATTGTTGTCGGTGTTCGTAGAAAATCATTACAACAGTGTAAAAGTGACTGAATATGCCTCTTTTGGTGCAATAAAGTCACGCTTTTACCTGCAACTTACAAGGCCGCACTGCAGCAACACATATCCAATATGTCCCTGTGAGACACATTAGGGTTGTGTTTTGGTTTGTGGCACATCGTTTTGTCGTAATCTAACCAAATGAGACACATAATAATTAGGTTGTCAACAAATATATTTAGTATGAGTGATTATGGAAATTGTGGATGCGACTTTATTAAGGAATATGTTGAAGATATTTAAAACACACGTATGAATTAACATGTCCATGCACTTTGTCACTCAAGGGAACGGTTCCACAGGCCCCTAATATTTGAGTTTAAAAAAAGGTTTGAATTTGATTTAGAAGGAAACCAGAAAGCCATTTAGAAACAAGGGAGCCTATTAGCAATTTATAAAAATGATTTAAGTTTTTACGCTAAGCTACATTCGCCCGGCAAAATAATAAAATGGCTGTACGTTTACGTTGTTAGTGGCCGACCGCAGGTTCTAAGAGCGAGAGAGAGATGAATTAACCACAGAACCTGTGGTTAATGCTGTGCTTAACGTGTCTTAGTCCTGCACCAAAATAGTAACACACACACACACACACACACACATACACAGTTTAAAGAGCAATTAACTCTCAATGTCATCACTGGCTGAAAATCTTAAAATGTTCTCCTCTGGGCTCCGTCATTAGTCTGTGGGAAACCTACTTCCTTAAGGTCATTGTATTTCAAAGTGATGCTAGCAGTACTTATATTAACTGCTTCAAAGAAGCCATGGGTCCCGCAGAGCTCAGCCTTAAGGCGGTTATTTCAATATGTTTAAAGACCTAACAAGGACTTCTGGTGTGCTTCAGCGTGAATTATATTGTCGTCGTAATGGATCATTTGTAGAGCAAGACAAAGTTGTTCATGATATTACAACATTTAATCATCGAGTCATTGTTTTAATTTAGCTGTGGACATTTTATACCAAATGTTGTTTTTAAAACAAAACCATATCAGTAGTATCAAACACAATTCATCTTTATCTTATCTATACTTTCAAAACAGAGCTTGACAAAGTGACACAATCAAAAATATCAACCAATAAGCAAGTGATGGAATTGATAAAGAGTATATGTTTCCGAGACCCAGACCCCAGGTCCCCTGGGACCCAGACCCCAGGTCCCCCAAGATTCAGACCCCCACATCTGTTCCCCACTTGGATCTAGACAGTCTGTATTTTCAACAACGGGGTCCGACAGAGGAAGGTCTGCTAATATAGAAAAAACACACAAAGCACGTTGGCATCTCAGAGGTCCAGTCAGATGTATGGCGGACCAAAATCCAATCTACTGCATAGCTCCCAGACTGGTAACATCGCAAATCACATTATCACCATATTTGTTTCCCCCGAAGGGGAAAGTCTAGCATAATTATCTCGGCTTCACATCGCAATAGCCGTACAGTCTATACTTCTTCCTCTGCCTCAGTTTCTTTCCTAAAAAACAACAACCTCCCTACCGTGTATGGAAAGGATTGCTAAAACATGTTAATAGGACTGTATGTGGGTCTTTGAGTCATTGTATGTATGGAGAAAGGTTATTTGTGACTATGGAGAAAGGCAAATATTATTCTCAGTAATTATTTGTTTCTAAGGATATGGACTCATTAGTTTGTATATGCTGGACTGATTTACTTTTTTCTTATTATTAATAACTTTATCTGTATGCAATTTGTATTTATTCATCTTGACTATTCTAGTTGAATTATTTATTTACTTTTTATTTGTTTGCCTTATATATCTGTATTCATTTAATTAATTTGTTCATGCATGTACTGTATGTACTTGCTATAGACGTATGTACTCGCTATAAATGTCAGTGTAAAACATGAATACACTGGTACACAATAATACCCTGGTACCCCCCCCCACACACACACACACACACACACACACACACACACACACACACACACACACACACACTGTGCCGAAGACATTTGGGTCCTTGTTTGTTAACTGTGTGTTAACAAAGTGCTAGCTCCATAAGAGGGATTTTATCAATTAAAGGGAATGCCTTCCTGCGTTCACGTCAACAGGCCACGCAAAAGGTTTTACATCCAGGGCACATCTTTCACGGGTTTACCCGCCATCAAATGGGGGAAAATGCACATGCGTCAAATGGCAACGTTTTTTTTAATGGAAATGAGTGTGCGTGTGTATGGGTGTGTGTGTGTGTGTGTGTGTGTGTGTGTGTGTGTGTGTGTGTGTGTGTGTGTGTGTGTGTGTGTGTGTGTGTGTGTGTGTGTGTGTGCTTGTGCGCCTCCCATCTCTATTTCACTGCTTCAGACGTTGGTTGGAAGAAACACAACCGACAAATGGCCCTATGTATCTCTCTTTTAAGAAAAACTAACAAAGCTGGTAAATGGACTGGGCTGGTAAAAGACACAACAAATAAATGATGAGTCGCTAAGCCCACTCACAGCAAGCATGAATCTCTCTCTCTCTCTCTCTCTCTCTCTCTCTCTCTCTCTCTCTCTCTCTCTCTCTCTCTCTCTCACACACACACACACAACTGCAAGACCGCCTTTGCACAAACTGCATTTAAATTCAAAGGCACGACTCTCTATTTTCGAACCTGATTACATTCATGCTATAAATGTCGTGCCAGCTGCTTTGCTTTATTTGTCTGTTTGTCTGTTTGTTGGTTGGTGTGCCATCATGGATGGATGCTGTTCTTGCCTTAGTGCTATATGCACTGATTTGACAACTTAAATTATGGTTTGAGCCATGAATCAAGGGACTGGTTCTGCTATAAACACGCGTACAGTACAGTGTATCGGAAACCACCTCTGCAGCTGTCAATGTTTCCCTGTACTTGTCCCATATACTAATAAACTATTACATAAATTAAATGTAGTGGTGGGCCGTGCATTTCACACCTAGGCCTTCAGTGATGTCCTACACAGTCCTACCTGAATTATTCCACCACTTAATACCATCGTTATGACACAATGGCTCTAGAAACTATACATTTAGACAGAAACGCAGTATAACCGGGCGTTGCATCACCTTAACATAGTCAAGTACAACAGAGTTATATTAATATTTCCGAAGCATTTATAATCAGTAAATCCGCATTTCCAATTAAGAGTTAAACTACCATCTTTAAGATTGCTTGGATACTGTCAAAACTTAAAAATAAAAGGCGCTTTTAAGGGATTAGTCTACAAAGTTGTATTAAGTCCACCAAAAATATGTGAGTGGGGTTTTTTTGTCGAGAAGAAGGATCACACCCTACGTCCTTGTATTGACTTCCGAGGCTTAAACAGTCAAAACTGTCAAACACTGTCAAAAACAAGTACCCTCTGCCACTCATAGACCCAGCCTTCGAGCCACTCCACCAGTCAGCAGTATTTTCCAAACAGGAACTGCGCAATGCCTACCATCTCGTCCAGATCCGGGAGGGGGACAGTGGAAGACAGCATTTAACACAGCTCTGGGACACTTTGAATATCTGGCCATACCCTTCGGCCTCACTAACGCCCCAGCAATTTTCCAGGCACTGGTGAATGACGTCCTCCGTGACATGCTCTACCAATTCGTTTTTGTCTACCTGGTTGACATTTCGATTTTTTTCTCGGGACAAGGAGTAGCATGTGCAGCACGTCCGGCTGGTGCTTCAGCGGTTGCTGGAGAATAAGTTATTTGTGAAGGCGGAGAAATAACAGTTTCATGTGGAGTCGGTGGCCTTCCTAGGCTGCATCATCGAGCAGGGACAGGTACGCTCGGATCCAGCCAAGATCCAAGCGGTGGCTGAGTGGCCGACACCTACCTCCCGGAAACAGCTCCAGCGGTTCCTCAGCTTCGCCAATTTCTACCGGCGGTTCGTCCGGGACTTCAGCTGCGTCGCAGCCCCGCTTACCCAGCTCACCTCCACCCTCTCTCCGTTCTCCTGGCCCCCCGAGGCGGGTGCGGCCTTCGCTCAACTCAAGCGCCTGTTCACCTCTGCACCAGTCCTGAGGCATCCCGACCCGTCAGCCCAGTTTGTGGTGGAGGTGGATGCATCTGACTCCGGCGTTGGGGCCGTCCTGTCCCAACGGTCCTCTGGGGACCAGAAGTCTCACCCATGTGCATTGGGGAATCGGGAGCTTCTGGCGGTAGTCCTGGCCTTGGAGGAGTGGAGGCACTGGCTGGAGGGGGCGGAGCAACCGTTGGTGCTCCAGGTCTTCCGGCTCCACGGGATCCCCCTGGACGTCATTTCCGACCGGGGCCCGCAGTTCTCATCCCAACTGTGGAAGGCTTTCTGTCAGGCTCTGGGTGCCACCGTCAGCCTCTCCTCTGGCTACCACCCACAGTCCAATGGGCAAACGGAGCGGGCTAACCAGGACCTGGAGGCGGCCCTCCGCTGCATCACCGTTCGCCATCCGTCCTCCTGGAGCTCCCACCTTCCATGGGTAGAGTATGCTCACAACTCCCTTACCAGCACCACCACAGGGATGTCGCCGTTCCAAGTGTCGCTAGGGTACCAGCCCCCCCCTCCCCGTTTCCCGCCCAGGAGGAGGAAGTGGCGATGCCGTCGGTACAGGCCCACCTCCAGCGCTGCCGCCGGACATGGAGGACTGCTCGTGCTGGGGCGTGGCCAAGGTGCGGGCTTTGGCCGCACACACACACACTTGCCGGCAATTGCCGATAGTGATTATGATAATCACTGCACCTGGGTGTATATATATCCTGCCGTCCTTTTACCCCTTTGCTAGATCGTACATTGTTCTCCCTCGATGACACCGTACCAGCCCTCTGGTAATTATAATTACCTGTCTAATACCTGTCGCTACTTCGACCTCCCGGTCCCGGACTCCTCGCCTATCTACTACCTGTCGGTACTCCGCTGATCGACCTCCCGGTATCCAGACCCCTGGCCTGTCCCCGACTGTTCTCTGATGCTTAAGCAATAAAGCCTCACGTTACCGCTTCACTGTGTCTTGGTCTGCGTTCTGGGTCCTACCAACACTACACCCTGACAGTGAGCTTTAACAAGTTTGTTCACTAAACAGCGCATTGTCGCACCCAAAGCAGTTTCATTTAAGAAACGTGACAACTAAAGACATAAACTATTCACTGAAAATAAAAGAAAACAAACAAATCATTCACATTTGTTCATGAGGATATATTTGCCACAGTGGTGAAAGTGTATTCCTAGCCTTGAATGTCCACTTTGATAAACGTTAAACCAAAACAATTCAAGTCTCCTTGAGTACTTTTACTGCACAGCTGAGCCAGTGCGCCACACATATCTCTTGCAGAAGCATCAAACATTTATTTTAATTACATATATATTAATTCTTTAATATTGATTTAATATTAACGAAATAAAATGACAAAAATATATAAAAATAAAATAAAAAATAAAATGCTTTGTACTCACCAAAACAACTGATTATTTGAACACAAAATCCATCCTCCTTTCTTTCCTCAAGAAGACTTAAATGACTCTGTTGTACAGTTTATCTGTGTGTTTCAGTTCCAAAAAAACTACTGCTTGTTGAAATCTACACAAATTAGGTTGTTCAAGTTAAGTTTGCTAGCTCTGCATAGCTCTGTCTCTCAATAGTGCGTATCCATTCAAAAGACGTGCACGTGCTGACGTTATCGTACGCCTGCTAGCTTGCCCCGGGGTCGCCAACTCAAAATCTGATTGGTTAACGCCACAGTTTTGTTTCCGTTCACTTTAAGCTCCAGGCGCTTGCACTGTTGATTCTGAAGGCCTAAGGGCAGATTTCTTGGACCCTGGCAACACATTATGGCTGAAATATGATTGGATAAAAGCATACATAAGCAACATAAAGGCCAGCCCTCGAAATCTCGATCTGAGGCTGGAACTGAAGATAATAGACTATGGGGAATCATTTAATACATATTTGTGGAAAAAATATATCAAAATTAAATTTATATTCTGATGATGTTTAGGCCAGCAGAGAAGCCCACGATGGCCCACCACTGATTAAATGACATAGCTGGAAGGTTCGGAGTGGAGGGGAGATGGGTGGGTGTGGGCTCTCTGCCCCCCCGGGAGGTCTGTTTGAATAGCTTGACAGCTTCTTGGGAGAAATTGCTGTGAAGCAGAGAGCGGTTGTTTGCTGTATATATACACACCACTCACTCCCTGGTTTCCACAGCAAAACGTTTGTGCTGTGAAAAGTGGTGACGGTGGTCACAGCTTTGCTTTGTGTGAGTGGTGACGGTGGTCACGGCTTTGCTTCGTGTGCGTCTTTGGTCTCTGGTCTCCAGCTGGCTCTTATACGAAATCAAGGACACCCTTAATTCTGGGGAATTTAATTATTTCTACATGGAAAATTATTTGACTTCCAAAAATAGAATACAATCCCCAAATAAAATATAAATGAAACGTAAACATCTAATGTTAGCCTAATGTAAGCTGGGACATGCCAACTCTCCAGTAAACTGGTTGCAACAACAATCTACCAGAGTCCTGGTGGGTGGAGGAGCCCAGAAAAGCCACTTTGGTGGTGTGCAGCAGGAGCAACTACCACACTCAGCATTAGAATTCAGTGCATTCGTCCCCAGAGTCGATTAGGTGATCAGAGAAGACCAATAGGTGTATGCTAAGGTGTATGATCAAGGCAGACATGTGTTTGCATTCAGCTACGGTGTCAATTTCAAACTGGAAGCAGCTATTCAAATAGGATCACATTAATCACATTTGTTGGATCAGGTTATTGGATTGACTTTATTACACACAACTCATTGGATCTCCTATATTCCCTTGGAAAAAAAGCATTGGAAAGCCATTTAATTTAACCCATCCTAGTATAAGGAGCAGTGGGCAGCTATTGTATATACAGCGCTGTATATGCAGGCTAAGTAAATGTTTGATTTTAAGTACACCCATTTTGTGTCAGCATTCCAAAGAAATGTTTACATTTCATTCATATTTTATTTGGGGATTCTATTCAATTTTTCTATTTTAGGAGGTGAAAGCATTTTGGTGGCCATCAAATCCTTTTCCATGTAGAAAAATACTTAAATTCCCCCAACGTCAGAATTTAGGGTGTCCTTGATCTTCTATCAGAGCCCATTGTGTTAAACATAATTGAAATACAATGCGTCACATTTGCTTGATCACATTGTAATTGTATCTTTTAACAAACCTCTATATGGTTCTGTAGGCCCTAACTGGGTTTTGTTTAATTATATTCATAAGACATAATAATAAGTCGCTTGATAATGTAAATGTAAATGTTAAAGTATGTTTTTTCGAAATGTGACGCATCTCGGTTTTACCGGGACCTGGAAATCGGATGATTTCGCTGGTTCCTCAGGTCGAACCACACAAAACGGGCACATCATAACATAACACAACAATAACAACATCAAACAACAATAACAACAACACAATCGAATGCAAAACATCACAAGACAATATATGACCCTATAATAAAACTAGCACCCAACTCCCGACATAAAAACAAACACTGTGCAACAACCAAATCACCCTAATGTAACACCACTAACCCTACCTGCGGATATCCGAAGGGACAACCGAGAGCGGGGGGAGGGGAGCGACCATGCCCCGGGGGGCCAAACAACAAATGCGCCTGCAGGAGAGGCCAACTGGTTAAGACACGCCGGAGGGGATGGAGACCAGCCCTACCGAGTCTCTCGCAAACATGTCCGATGAACTGAACTGTCGAATCGCCTCGCAGCGGGACTTCAGGGAGTGCTGCGCCATGATTTTTACGAAAACGTGACTGTCCTCCGTGATTCCTGATGAAGCAGTGCAACCAATATGAAGAGGTTGAAGTCCACGCCCACAGTTGGAAAGAATGTGCGTCGCTGGACAAATGACGCCATACTACATCTGCAGGGGGGGCTGGAAAACCCTGACTGGAGTGTACTGCAAACCATGGATGAATGCTGACAGTACCGCTTCCACAATAGGCGACTCTGATCACTACAAGAAGGCTAAGTATGAACTCAGAAAATTATGCCCGACCGGGCTCCGTGGCTAACCCGGCCACCAGGCGCTCGCTGACGGGCCCTCTTTCCGGGTCTGGCTCCGGAAAGGTGCCCCGGGCAGGGTATCCTCACTTCTTCTTCTTGTTTGTCCATTAGGGTCTTTTAACCATTCTTAGTCTGGCCCCTCCCCTGAGACCAATCTGCCATGGGAGACCCTACAAGGAGCACAAGGCTCCAGACAACACAGCACTCAGGTTCTCAAGGACACCCAAACCTCTCCACCACAGTGATGGTTCCCGGAGAGGGAACCATCACCCATGTTCTTTTTTTGTTTATTTTTATTGTATATATAATTGTATTGGTATTCTTTTGGAGATGTATACTGCGGGAGGGAATGGGGATTAAGCATTCCAATGTACCTGTCGCAATTGGCCAATAAAAATATCTTGTATCTTGTATCACTGTGGATTTTAACACTCACCACGCTTTACTCGCCAACGCCGCCTAAACATCCACACAGAAATGTTCTCAGAGGAGGAGCCGCCGTCGTCCCTTGCTGCCGTGCTACAGGGATGCAAAGTAATCTGCTATAATTACAGCGCCCAAATGCAAGAGACAGGAGAGATAACTTCCACAATGAAATCACTCACTTCAGACGCTGTTCGCAGTCTGAGCCTAAAGTAGCCCGGGGAGAATGTGTCTTCTCTATGCTATACTTTCACAAAGTAGAGAAGGTAAAAAATTTGTAGGTGACAAATTTCTAATCTTTGAACTATATGTTGATTGCCTATACTGTATTAAGAAAAGAGCAAGCTGCGATTCATGCTTTGCATTAAACTCCCTTTGTGGCTGTTTATCAGCAAGGTATAGTTTGGTACTTGGTGCTTGCCGGAAAACTTGCATTGGAAAATGTTCCTATGGCTAAAACAAAGGTGAGACAAGACCAGAGGAAACTGTGGAGAAGGTGCCTGGGTACGGTGGCTTGAAATGGAGGCATTGAGCGGACCCCACCAGACCTCCACCAGTGTGTCTCTCTGCTGGTCCACAGACGCACACCCGCTCATCTCTCAAGAAACAGACGGGTGGCTTTGCACTATCAAGTGCTCCCCCCCTACTTGCCTGTACTTAAGGTTTTAAGAAACCACATCCATCCGGAAATCCTGAACCGGATGACCAAGGTGTTTAAACCAACCACGACGCCCCCCCGCAGGTGATTATATTAAATCTCTTAACACAGTGTCATGATTGGTCGGAATACCGGTTCTGGATTTCTAGATCCGGTTATTCAAAATGTGGCTAAAGTATAGACTGTGTAGAGACCAAAGTGATAGGGGAGAGGTCAACAGGTCCAGTCTTTAGAAGGGCATGAGGAGAGGGGATCTGAACCCCCCCTGGGGTGGTGAGTCCAGGCCGCCAAAAAAGTAAGAGACCGTGATTTTGAGAAACAAAGAAGAAAGACATACACTATCGATCCACCATCATCCACTCACACACAGACAAACACACACACAAATATACCATTTAGACCAATAGAGCGTTTTTGGCACACCTACACACAAAATTAAACATTGAACAATAGCATCTCTCCCTGAAGGAGACCTTGTGCTATTATTATGGTTTGGTATGGTATTATGGTATGTTGGAAGATGAGAAAGAGATTGAAAAATGGCTCTGCTGGCTTCTTTCTGCTCTGTCTTTTCACAGGAATTAGACTGTTAAAGGACACAAACACACCCTAAATATTGAAAAATATAAAAGGGGGCTGAGACACTCCTCTGGTTTGTTGAGTTTTATTTTGATGGAAAGCGCAAATTCAAATGAGTGTTTTGTGGTTATTTCAATAATTTGTTCACTGTTACAGTTGACCTCCTCACACACCCCACGTCTTCTCTATTCCACCTGGGCTGTTAGACTGGATAAATATGCAAACAAATAGAAAATGAACACAATAAAATAACATGCCAAAAACAAATCCTTTCCTTTCCATTGTCATATTTGGTGTTTTGTGCTACAAATCACAACAACATGAAATGGACCACAGCCAGTCAACCAAAATACCACAATAACAATGATTTAAAACAGCACTACCACATCTGGTGTGTGGGCATCTCTGTATGTGCCACAATTTAGCAATTCCCAGAGGAATTGCTACCAACGATACAAAGGATATGGTAGAATAGATGTAAGGTCAACAACCAAGCAAGGCTGCTTCTACACACGTGTAGCCTGCTACCATTTTAGACTTCTCCTCTTTCCTGCTCATCTCTTTCTCTCTCTCTGCACATCTTCTCTTTCTGCATCTCTCCCTCTCTCTCTCTACATCTCTCCCTCTCTCTCTCTCTGCATCTCTCTCTCTCTCTGCATCTCTCCGCTCCTTCTCTGCATTCTCACTCTCTCTCTGCATGTCTCCCTCTCTCTCTGCATGTCTCCCTCTCTCTCTGCATGTCTCCCTCTCTCTCTGCATGTCTCCCTCTCTCTCTGCATCTCTCCCTCTCTCTCTGCATGTCTCCCTCTCTCTCTGCATCTCTCCCTCTCTCTCTGCATCTCTCCATCTATCTCTTTCCCTCCATTGCCGTCTGTTTCCTTCCATTGTTCTCTTTCTCCCTCCATCAATCTTCTTATTTCCATCTCTCCCCTCTCCCTTCCTCTCTTAAGAACACTTAGTGCTAGAACAGCAGGTAATTGGTCTGGATTATGGACTTCTGACGGGCAGGCGTCAAGTGGTGAAGATTGGGAACACATCTCATCCACTCTGGTCCTCAACACCGGAGCACCCCAAGGCTGCTGCCTCAGTCCCCGGCTGTACTCGCTCTACACACATGACTGTACTGCCACGCACAGCAATAATCGGATTATCAAGTTTGCAGACAACACCACAGTCATTGAAACTGAGTACAGAGTACAGAGATGAGGTAGTCCTGCTGACGCGATGGTGTGAGGACAACAGCCTTGCACTCACTGAATGTCAGCAAGACTAAGGAGCTCATCGTCGACTTCAGGAGCCATCGGGGCACCCACCCCACAATCAGCCTGGATGGAACACCGGTGGAAGTCGTCAGCTGCTTCCGTTTCCTTGGGCTGCAGATTTCCAATGACCTGGTGTGGACCCGCAACACGGAGGTCATGCTGAAGAAGGCACACCAGTGCATCTATGATCTGCGGTGCCTCAGAAAAAGAGGAATAGGCCAGAGGTGGCTAGTGAACTTCTACCGTGGCACCGTAGAGAGCGTCCTGATGAGTGGCGTCACTGTGTGGTACGGCAACACCACTGCACAGGACAAGAAAGCCATCCAGAGGGTCGTGAGGACGGCAGAGAAGATCATCGGGTGTGCACTTCCATGCATTGAGGAGATCTTTAGGACCAGATGTCGGAAGAAGGCCATGTCCATCTTAAAGGACTGCAACCACCCTGGGCATCATCTCTTCTCACCCCTACCGTCTGGTCGCCGGTTGCGCAGCATCCATACAAGGACTACCAGGTTTAAGGATAGTTTTTATCCACACTGAACTGCTAGGAGTGCTGCCACTTTCACTTTCATACAAGATACAAGATACAAATATTTATTTGCCATTTGTAACAAGTACATTGGAATGCTTGCTCCCCATTCCCTCCCGCAGTAAACAATACCATAAAAATTATATATACAATAAAAATAAAAACATTGTCATTAACATTACACTTACATACTTTGCTGGACTTTCTGTACTCATCACAGCTACTGCACTGTGTTCATGATGCTGCTGCACTACTGCACTTAAAAAAAAAAATTTAAACTTAAAAATTTCTATTCATTCACTTTGTTGCTATTTTTTTGTTTATTTTTATTGTATATATAATTTGATGGTGTTGTTTTGGAGATGTGTATACTGCGGGAGGGAATGGAGAGTCAGCATTCCTATATACTTGTTACAAATGGCCAATCAAATATCTTGTATCTTGTAAAGGGGAGAATGCGTGAGGAAAGAAAGGGCAAGTAAGAGGACGCTATGAAAGTCAGAAGGAGGGGAACCGAGGGGCTGAAAGCAGGGTTTATTGGCTCAGCATGAACATTTGTTGTGAATTCACTCGTCAAAATACAGTTTTGTGTGACAGCGCTGTCGTAATAAAAACAGGAGATTTAGTAACGATTGCTGAGGTGTGCTGCCCAATTATTTCGACATCCATGAAGCGGATGTCTAATGGTTATATTGGTTATATTGGTCATATTCAACATGCCATGGAACCACTCCCTGGCTGAGGGGGATTTGAGGAGAGGCGTGGAGGAATGAAGAAACTGGACCTGAATGCAAAGGTTTGAAGGTTTGGCCCAGTTTGTTCAAATAGCAGAGGGGAGGACGGGAGAGGAATTTCTGGCATGAAATTGACATGATTCACCGCGAGACATAAAAAGCTAAATGTTATCTCCTGCACGAGGTCCCGGAGAGATAGTAGCGCGAGAGTTATAGCAATAGATATATGAATCAAAGGTCACCCTTCAAAGCACTGAAGAGTTTGCAGAAAAGAGCGGGAAAAACACACACACACACACACACACACACACACAACCCCCCCCCCCCCCCCCCGCCTGGCACTGTATAAAGTCAAAGAGACTGCTCTTTATTTTACCTCACACAGGTGTATCTATAGTGGAAATATAAGAACGTGCCACACCAGCGTATAAAAACAGGGACGTTTATACAGATCAAGGTAAATAAGAAAGGGGGCCATAGGTGCCGTATATTAGGTACCATTTAGAAGTCGTAGGCCTACTACGACACATAAAGTTGCTCTTCTTCAGCCATTATTATAAAAAGGTGAAGTGCCCAATATTGGGTCGTATTAAACTTTTACCAACTGCTAACACTATGCCGTCACGCCGACGTCCCAGCTGACGTCGGCTGGAGAGGATCGAGTCAAAACGGGAATGACGCTGTCATTTAACATCACATTCGTATTTAAATTCCATTGCCCCCAAACAAGTACAAATAAGACGGTTGCGATGATAAAGAGCGGCGGGGAGAACAAGAAGTATTTTTTAGACGCCGTGTCTCTCCGGTGTTCCGTGACACGGGAACGACACGCCTCGCCGGGGGAGCAGGTTATAGTATTGTGCGAATGTTTAAAAATGTATCAATCTTGCGTATGATTAAAAGGCTGTAAATAAACTATGTTTCAGAGGCTTTCGGAGGCTGATCGGCTTTTGGAGCTGATCGACTAACGTACAAAAATAATACAAACAAATGATGGTAATACAAACGGTTGACACATGACGGCGATATATAAATATATCACATACATAAATGATACGGACCGGAAATAAACAACCGTGAGCGAACGCTCCAGACTGGATTTACAGCCATACTGTTTACGTTTGGCGTCATGCACCCGGAACACTTTGAGGTCGGAACTCAAGTTTTAAATCTAAAATAAATTAAAATTAAACATACGACACACAAGTTTTCTGGAACACATATATATATCTATATATATCTATATATCTATATCTATAGATATATAGATATCTATAGATATATCTATATATATCATTTTCTGGAACATATATATAGATGTGTGTGGATCGTAACATATTTGTGCGTAACATATCACTTTGCAAAGCACAAGTTGTATTATATTTGTGGATGGATCTTCGGTCCAATAAAAACGTCCATATGGGAGCAATCCTGACATGGTAGTGGAGCTGACAGTCTGGCCTGGAGCTACTGGAGGCTCACCTGGGATCGAGCTTTCCTATATTATAGGAGGACTTCTGGGGGGGGGGGTAGACGGCTCGCCTGCATGCTATTGGACAAAGCTTTCAGAAGGGGATTTGAATATGTCAAATATGTGGCCAGGCTACACGGTGTTGATTTGAATCCGTGTTCGCCAATTATGCGCTTACAGATATCCCCGACAGGATCACGCGAAATAAATACGAAACAAAAGAAAGAAAGAAAGCCCTGTTCACCCAGATTTCAGCTTGTCTGCCGTCAGACTTTAGATACGAATCTAAAATTGGATTTGTGAGACAATCGGGGGAGGGGAGATTAATTGGCAGAAAATATCTAGAAAGGAACAAAGGGGGGGGGGGGGGGAGGAGAGGGGGGAGGGTGGAGTTGACTGTGTACTGCATGAGATGAGCTAAGCCATATGGATGGAGGGAAGGGGATTTTCTCTCCTTCTCGCCGTTCTGCTGGTGGGGATGGATGGAGCGTCCCTCTGTTGACCCAAGTGGAGTCACCCGTTCCTATTGTTCCCTGACTGTCATCCCACCAGTTTGAGGTGGGGAAATAGTGTGAGTGTTTGTGTGTGTAAAATCGAACCAAAACAGAGATATAGATAGAGAGAGAGAGAGAAAGAGAGAGAGATGTGTGTTTTTTGTACATAGATTTACTAGTAATTAATAGTAATCAAAAGGTGAAGGTGGGGGTTCAGGCTTCTTACTCAAAGACATTGGGGATGGAGTCCACAACACTCACCCAGTGTTCACTGTTAAACGATGTTAAACAACAGCTCAAGGCCACAGTTGGTGATAAAAAACATAATGTGCACGTGATGCATTTCCATTTTCTACATACACAATCACCTACACACACACACACACACACACACACACACACACACACACACACACACACACACACACACACACACACACACACACACACACACACACACACACACACACACACACACACACACACACACACACACACAGCACGTTTAGCCGGCGTGTCAGTGGTCAGATGCCCAATGGCACTGCGAGGTGTGGAAGGCTGGGGCCATTACCGTCACAGCCGGGTGAGGGTCCCCAGCACTGACCTTCGACCTTGCGATTGGCCTGAAAGGAAATAGATTGTTTCCTTTCCGTTATGATGGATATGTATGTATGGTTCGTATTCCATCCACGCTGGTTGGTGTGCATGTGTGTGTGTGTATACATCTGTGTTGATGGGCAGGAGTGTTTGTGGTGGATGTGTTTCAGTCCAGTGTGCATGTAGGTGTGTGAATGGGTAGGAGTTTGGCAAGTGTACATGCGTGTTGTGAGTTCTTGCAGATGTGCGTGACAGACCGAGAGAGATAATGCCGGCTTTTTATATAGCGCTTTTATCCAAAGCGCTTTACAAGTCATGTAAAGTCCTCACATCACCCATTCATACACCGACGGCGGATCCATGCAAGGAGCCAGCACGTCAGGAGCAGTTAGGGTTAGGGTGTCTTGCTCAAGGACACCTCGACAGTCTTTGCTAGGAGGAGCCGGGGGATCGAACCAGCGACCTTTCGGTTGTGAGGCGATCGCTCTACCTCCTGAGCTATACTGTCGCCTTATGTCTACATAAGGCGACAGCTATACTGTCGCCGAGAGAGAGAGAGAGAGAGAGAGAGAGAGAGGCTTGTGGATGTGGTTAAGTGTGTATGTGTGTGTGTCAGAGAGACAATGTCACAGAGTGCTTGTGGATGTGTGTGTCTGTCTGTGTTTAACATATTCGTTTTGACCCCATCCACAAGATGGGCAAGATGCTAGAGTTAAATTCTGACCTATATTGACATTCCACTTAAAGTGTTAAAGTGTTAATGAACTGCACACCTTTAATTTCAAATGGTTTAAACACTTTGGTTATGTAGTCAACCTTTGACCCTTTCACCCTTTTCAATCAATTTACCAACAAGGAAGGCAAGCACTTGTCAGACTCTGCAGTAAAACAAGCTGATTTATTTCTCAAAATCAGTGCCAATGTACATAGTCAGTGTCTGTATTTATATTTAGATATTGTACCCACAAAAATGTGGTACAAATGATGGCCAAATGTGGGATGAATATTCAACGATGCATATAATAATGACCAAATATCTTACAACCCCAATGTTGCTGTATTTTTAAATAACTAGAATACATTTTCTGAAATCACAGCATCTTTTATGGAAAAATTAAAAAAATCCCTATCCCTATCCTTTCCTAGTTTATAACTTCTGTGTTATGGGACATGTGAACTATTTCACATGTCCATGAATAAATATGCGAAGCAAGCATGTTCGACATATTGAAAAGGACAACAAGGTTTGTAAACAGGGAAAAAACTAACCCACCTTAAACGTCACTTGGCAATGATGAAACAGTAGGCCTGCGAGATATTTCCACCCAGGGTTTTCGTGTGAAACATGTCAACCATGCCCTTTGGTCACAATAAATCCACTGCTGCTAGGATCCTGCCAGGTTTCTTCACAGCCTGTTGGTACGTCGACGGCGGGCCATCCAAATGACATCAATCTTCACGTGGTTCCCCTAAGCATGGTAAAAGTTACGTATCCGACCAATTAATGCAAGATGTTCTTGTTTGTAGTAAACGTTTTTTTCCCAGAGCATCTCCCATATCGTAAAAGACTAACTGAATCCTATTTCAAAGCACCGGTCTGTCGCAGTGTCCGTTCCCAGTGTGCTTCAAAGCCACAACCATTGTGCCGATACCCAAAAAGACATGCAAAAGGTAACATGCCTCAATGATTATCGTCCAGTGGCGTGAAGTGCCTGGAGAAACATGTGATGTTGCATATCAACTTCTCCATCCCCGAGTCCCTAGACCCACTCCAGTTTGCATACAGACCAAACAGGTCTGTAGACGACGCCATTTCCCTGGCACTACACACGGCCCTGCAGCACCTAGACAGGAGGAACACCTACGTCAGACTGCTGTTCATTGACTACAGCTCGGTGTTCAACACCATCGTTCCCTCCAAGCTGGTCCTGAAACTGAGGGACCTAGATCTGGGCGCCCCCATCTGTAACTGGATTATGGACTTCCTGACGGGCAGGCCTGAAGATGATGAAGATTTGTAACAACATCTCATCCACGTCCTCAAGTCTTCAGCTGCTTCCGTTTCCTTGGGCTACAGATTTCGGATGACCTGGCGTGAAACCGCAACACGGAGGTCATGCTGAAGAAGGCACACCAGCGCCTCTATGCTCTGTGGTGCCTGAAAAAGCGGAATAGGCCAACGGTGGCTAGTGAACTTCTACTGTGGCACCGTAGAGAGCGTCCTGACGAGTGGCTTCACTGTGTGGTACGGCTACACCACTGCACGGGACAAGAAAGCAGTCCAGAGGGTCCTGAGGACGGCAGAGAAGATCAACGGGTGTGCACTTCCATGCATTGAGGAGATCTGTAGGACCAGATGTTGGTAGAAGGCCATGTCCATCTTAAAGGACTGCAACCACCCTGGGCATCATCTCTTCTCCCCCCTACCGTCTGATCGCTGGTTGCACAGCATCCGTACAAGGACTACCAGGTTCAAGGATAGTTTTTATCTACAGGCAGTGCACCTACTGAACTGCTAGGAGTGCTGCCACTTTCACTTTCATTTTGTTAATTGTCATTAACATTACACTTACATACTTTGCTGGACTTTCTGGTCTCATTGCAGCTACTGCACTGTATTCATGATGCTGCTGCACTACTGCACTTTAAATGCTTTTTAATCTTTTTGCACATTCAACAGATCATACCATATATCAGACACCTTTTTTGTTCATTTATATTTTTATTGTATATATTATTTTTATGGTATTGTTTTTTGCGATGTTTACTGCGGGAGGGAATGGGGAGCAAGCAATCCAATGTACTTTTTACAAATAGCAAATAAATATCTTGTATCTTGTTATATTGTAGTGTATGTATAGTTAATAGTATAGTATATAGTGTTAAATTGTAGGAAATTCATACTGCAGGAGGGAATGGGGAGTAAGTGTTCCACTAAATCTTGAACCTTGATATGCAGTTAATTTGATCTGATAAACAAAATCTCTGAATCGCAATCAATTCATGTGATCACATTTAGACACAAACATCCTCGCCATGATGGATATTCTAAAATCCAAAATAAATGAAAATCCTCTAACGACGATGAGATTCATTCAAGTATGTTTTAATTCACCATTCATATAGAATTGTTAGCAATATAGAACAATATTGGCTAGACATTATTGGACAGGAACAAACAAGAGACATTTCCACATCAGTCCGTGAGCATTAAGTGCAATACTTTGAGAAATTCTAACACACAGAAACGAAACGCCCACAAGCCAAATTCCCCGACAATACTTTTACAGAGCACCATTTCTTCATCGTCTTCTCAGTGGCACTCCTTGGCGTCTCGTTCGTTTGCCAAATGAAAGTACGGAAGAATTAAGAGTGACCATTTATTTATGACTGTTAAAGGGAAACCATTACGCTCTGTGTGGTTCTTTTTTTCTTTTCAAATCAGACCGATGGAGGACGCACATTCCAGACCTTTGAGGTCAAGGGTCCAACTAATCTTTCACATTCCTACATACACGTGTATGAAGCAGACCTCTCTTGTATTAGAAAATTGTCGAGAGCGGCTTGTTCCCCTTTTTATATTCAATGCATGGATATAATGTACCAACACGAGGAATACATGTTCACATAAGAAATCATCACTGGCGGAGCTGACCTAGGGAAATAGTTAAATTATGCTTTTTATCCGGTTGCTTGTAAATTGGTCTACTATTGGTCTACGAGGGAGGAAGAGAAGGAAAATGGTTGAGACGGTTGTAAGCAAAGGAGGCCTGTGTGTCCTTTCCCATCAGTTCAATCTGCTAACAAAAAAAAGAAGTTCTATATCTTAAAGTATTGCATCTACCGTTGGCACATCACCATTTTCTTTCCCTATCGTATGAAAACACATTAACACGACATTAAGTAGGACCTTCCACGTTAATGTGCCCTTGAAAGCTTCTGGCTTTTATTTTGACTATTGTTAAATAATACAGTTAAATAAAAGTATTCTGTACACACTTAGTACCGGAATGAGCACAGGCGCACCCGTGGTTACAAATGACAACTCATAAGCTGTGTGTGCGTGTGTTAGCACGCACAGTAACACACATACATACATGCACATACACAGACACACATACCCCAACACACACACACACACGTATGACAACACACACGCACACACACACACACACACACGTACGTGAACACACACACACACACACACACACACACAGATTAAATGCACAAACAATAATTAAAAAAACATTTGAAAAACAGGTAAAAACATAAATGTGTCATTGTGTTACCGTATCCAACATTGGCCTCCTCCACCTAAACCAACGACAGGTTAGTAAACAAGCATACGAAACAGCTATGGCATAATCATCATCATCATCATCATCATCATCACAGAGTCTAAAACAAAAGAGTTCAAACTGTGTCCCATTTCACTTAAAAAAAGAAAACAAAAACATCCAGACATGTAAACATGTTTCTTTGCTGCCCTCCGCGGTTGGGGTGTGGCCCATGATGGCTCCCCTGGGGGCAGACATGTGGTTATGTCTCCACATAACGAGGACGACCTCAGAGCTGGGCCATGTATTGTATTGTATGAATTATGGCTTTTGTGGCCATAATGGGGTTTCACAGCAACACATCGTCCAATTGTTCAAAAAACAAAGGCCCAATTTTCTAATGAAACCATGTTCAACAAAAGGCACAAAAATCAAACGTTAGTTTTGGATTTCTCCTTTTCCGTCTCCAAACGATAAAGGAAAAACGTGGGTTTCTCGACAGCAGGGGTAGAACAATGAAGAGAGGTTAGCAGACCATTCTAAGCTCCAAACGCCATGAAAGAAAACAGTACATTCACATTTCTTGGGAGGGGAGGAAAGATTGGCCGAGTTAGTACACCGTAGTCAACACTGATGTGCTTTCGTGAAGCACTCTTTTTCTTTCTTTCAGTGTTTTTATTATTTTCGCCAGCCTAACCTATCAAAAAGGGATCACTACCGTAGCAACAGAGAAAAGCAGGTCCGTCTGGTAATTTGCTGCTGCTTTTGTAGATCCAACAAAAGCTTTGCCCTCAACCGTACAAACCGTCGTACGGTCGCCCTGTTGGAAAAGGGACTTTGTCGGTGAACACTTGCAGAAGAGCTCAGGCAGCCGGTATGAGACTGAATGGAAACTGTTTCTGTGTAGTAACTGGAGTAAGTGCTGAAGTGTCACAAAATAACTAATCTAACGCTGGCTCTGCAGCTGTAAGATGAGGCAATGGGATGGAATTACCATGAAAACACATCCATCACCACAACCACTGGCTTCCTTAGTAACCTTGGCTAAAGCATCCACCTAGTGTGGAGGCATCCCACCGAAAAGAAAGTTTTTACTTTTATTTTTCAATCGCTTGGTTGAGTCCTTTCAGACCTTTTGTAACCGGGGTGGGGATTTTTGGGGAAAGGATAGGGGTTGACTGAGTTCTTCAAAAGGAGAATTTACCCGGCGTACCTCGATCCCCCCCCCCGCCCTGTCACACAGTTAAGGGCAGCTGCCAGACCATCAGAGTGTTCTCCGAGCTATCGCCCCCGGCCGTCCTCGTACGCTGGGCCCCTCCCTCCCTGAGCCGCCTGAAACCCCTCCCCCCGGACACCACGGCCGCCGAGGTCACCCGGTCCCTGCGGGCCCCGTCGCGCTCGCAGCTGCGGCCCTGCACCCACATCTCGGGGTCGTCGGTCAGCTCGTAGATGGAGCCATCCTCCACGCTGTGCTCCAGGGACTCCAGGGAGGAGTGGGACACCTCGTCCCCCAGTGCCGTGAGGGGTCGGCCGGGCAGGCCCGACGTGGAGCGCAGGCGGTACTGAAGGAGGACGCCCGTGCGGGTCTTACCCCGGGCCTCTCCACCTCCGCCCTGGAAGCAGGTGGTCCCCGGGTGCTGGAGAGACTCCTGGGAGGAGGCAGAGTCGCTGCGCTCGTCGCCCCCGAAGGCCGAGTCGGGCCCGTCGGGCAGGGAGTCCCTCTTCAGCAGCTCCGGGGACAGGGTGCTGCTGGTGGCCATCAGGAAGTCCACTGGTCCACAGTGGGCGTTAAGAGACACCATGCCCTTTCCTGAGGAAGGAACACACACACACACACACACACACACACACACACACACACACACACACACACACACACACACACACACACACACACACACACACACACACACACACACACACACACACACACACACACACACACACACACACACACACACACACACACACACACACACACACACACACAGGTGGATGGGTGAATTTAAGTAAGCTTGTCAACAACATTGAAATAAAAGGTCTCAATTAAATCATCCTCTTGCAAATTACAGCAGATTCCAAATGCAAATGGAAATATTTATGTATGTATTCCAGCCAGTGGATTTGGGGGAAATAGAAAAGAGAAGAGACAAGCACATATTGGTGTTTTACAGTATAAGGGCTTCAAAGGACTGCATTAGCAGGTTAATTTGCCCTGACCATAATAAAAAGAACGGCAATACACACTCATCCAAAACATTTTGGTCTTCTCGAGAGCGGCTACACCAATCTTACACGACCTCTGACCAAGACGTCATGTAAGGTCATAATGCAAATGGGTCTTCCCTCTCAAAACCATATGCGCTCCAAAATATGTCCTATACTCGACAGTGTGCAACTTATAATCTCCTACTAGTATCCACACGCTCACCCTCAGCATCTCCATCGAAAAGGTGGAAATTGTGACCTCAATAACGGCCAGAGCAGAGTCATTTTCTATCACAGAGGAGAAAAATGACCTTTCCTTTGACCTCTTCCAACCCTCTCCCCATCCATACCTGTTATTTTAGGAATGCCTTCCAGTTTGGGGACCGGGAGGGTGATGAGGATTCCCTGGGCGGTTCCCACCCAGAGCAGCCCCTGACAGATGAGGAGGCTGGTGACTCGCATGTTCTTCTGACCTGTGGAGGAAGGCATGAGAAATGGAGGTGATGATGGGAGTCACATGGAGGAAAGCAAACAGCAGGATTCAACTAGCCAAACCCTGAGCTGTGGAGCATTTCACATCATTCCACTTTTGTCTGAAAAAATGTAGAATGATGATACTATTGATGCAGCTCAAGTCAAGTCAAGTCAAGTTTAAGGTCACTTCACAGTTTATACGTAAGTATAAGCAATGAGTGAAAATCGTCGGGTATGTGCAATACCCGACGACAGACGGCAGGCAGTTATAAAAAACAGAATAGGATAAAAGTTAAAAAGTACAAAACTGTATAAGTTAAATATGTAAAAATGCAATATATAAAATACAATGCGTCAGAAAAAGAACAATATATATATATATATATATAAATCAATGTAATAAAATAGACATTGTTATATGCTATACACCCTTGTTCAGCAGCCTGATGGCCTGACTGTGGAAGCTGTCTCTAAGTCTATTTGTGTGGCACTTGATACTGTGGTATCGCCTGCCTGACGGTAACAGTGAGTACAGTTGGTGGCTGGGGTGGGCAATGTCTTTTATGATGCGTTTGGCCTTGGCCACGCACCGCTTGTTGTATTTATCCATGAGGGAGGGGAGCTCACTTCCAACAATATACTGGGCCGTCCGCACCACCCTTTGAAGCGTTCTGCGCTCGAGTGCGGTGCAGTTCCCGTACCAGGCGGTGATACACCCTGTAAGAACACTCAATTGTGCCGGTGTAGAATGTTCTCAGGATGCGGGGGCCCATGCTGAATTTCCTCAGACGTTTGACGAAATACAGGCGTTGTTGGAACCTTTTCACCACGTGTGTGGTGTGTGTGGACCATGTGAGGTCCTCGGAGATGTGCACGCCAAGGAACTTGAAGCTGCTGACCCTCTCTACTCCACCGTCGATGGAGATAGGGCCGTGCTGTCCTCTCTGCTTCCTGTAGTCCACGATCAGCTTCTTGGTCTTCTTGACGTTGAGGGCGAGGCTGTTCTGGCACCACTGCTCCAACCTCCTCCCTGTAGGCTGTCTCGTCGTCACCGGCGATCAGGGCCATCACTGTCGTGTCGTCAGCAAACATGATGATGACGTTGGAGCTGTGCATAGCCATATAGTCGTGGGTGTAGAGGGAGTAGAGGAGAGGGCTCAGCACGCATCCCTGGGGGGCTCACGTGTTGAGGGTCAGTGGCTCTAAGGTGGTGCTGCCCATCCTCACCACCTGGTGGCGGTCCGACAGGAGGTCCAGTATCCAGCTGCACGTGGATGGGGACACGCCTAGACCTCTAAGCTTGGTGTCCAGCTTGGCAGGAACTATCGTGTTGAACGCTGAGCTGTAGTCTACAAATAGCATTCACACATAACAGTTCTTTCCCTCCAGGTGGGAAAGGGCAGTGTGGAGGGCCATGGCAATTGCGTCGTCCGTGGATCTGTTTTGACGATATGCAAATTGCCATGGGTCCAGCGTGGCAGGTAACATGGAGCAAACACAGTCCTCTCGAAGCATTTGCTGACAATCGAGGTAGAAGAGTTCTCTACACAACTGGTTCTCCCTCTGAAGTTCGTTATCGTCTGTAACCCCTGCCACATACCACTCGCGTCGTGGCTCTTGAATTTGTCCTCCACTCTGTCCTTGTACTCCCGCTTGGCAGTGACGATGGTCTTACGGAGGTCATAACGGGCTCTCGTATATTCCTCCGTATTCCCGGAGCCAAAGGCGGCGTTACGCGCGTGGAGGGCAGCGCCAACATCGCCGTTAATCCACAGTTTCTCGTTGGGATATATCCGAACCGACTTGGTCGGAACAACGCCATCTATGCACTTCTTGATGAACACTGCTGACCATGACGCCGACTATGGTAATATAAAAGAATAATGTATCGTAATAACAACGTATGTGTCAAATAATCAGCAGTATTTCAAACTGCAGCCATTGCTGTTGTTCAAAAGAGTGAATTATAAAATAAGTAATAATAACAACAAACAACAAACATAAATATAAAATGAATTTGATGATGAATAAATGCACTAATAATAACAGCCTTGGCAAGTTCAATCAGTTGGTTCCACCTGCCCTCCTCTGCACCCCAACAGAACGCCTTCTGAGGCAAAGCTGGCATTTAGGTCTCTTCGGCTATTTCTCCACAGACCAAAATGAAATTTGTCCCTGGACCGATTTGAGCCGTGGGTGGATGGGGGGGTTGTTGTACTTTAGACGCTCTTCAAAATGCTTACAATGTAATTGAGGGCATTATTGTAAAAGTTATAGTGATATAGTGCAGGTTTAAGGAGGTACAGAAAAAAACCTTGTCAAAGATAACAAATTTGAATGGATCATGTTGCCAAAGTTTGCTTGTGACATTCATGGAGTACTTTCTGTGACGTCCCCCATGTTCGCACCTACACTGGAGTGATCCTTTAGTAACTACCTTGGTTAAGAGTGAAGCGAAGGCGGCTGTTGGAGGAGTAGTCACAGCAGTGAGGTTGAGGCCTCTGCAAAACATGCCACCTTAAAAGGCCATCCTAAGCACCCCCTGCTGACACAGCTGTCTGCTGCTGCTCCACTTCAGAGGGGCTTAGAGAGGAGGAAGAGATAGACTGAAGTTCCGGTACAACCCACTCCACGGCTCCTCTGAAGCCTGGCGATAAGGCAGGGTAGGTGGGCTTGTCAGGCATCGTCTCCAGACGGGGAAATACAGTGCTTAAAGACGGATAATGACAACACGGGCCCTCCAGATTAGGGAGGGATATCTTAACCTTAGGCAATCTCCCGCCTCCACCGCTGCCGCCGCTCTGGAGGTCTGCGGTGGCGCTTATCAAGGAAGACTGTATTTAGTCTTGAGAAGAAGAAAAAAACTAACGTAAACACCCTGTTTATTCCCCCACTCCGAGGAGGGGCTATTAAAGCCATTAGCAGATGACAGATCAGCAGTTTCTACCGCCTTTGAAACGTCTCTGTTGTTTAAGGTGAGCCAAATCCCCCTGTTGATTGTGAATCAAGTTAAAGGGAGAGGCGGGTATCATTAATGCATGTCCTAGGCTACGGCCCCTGAGACCTGCTTGTGTGCCCTAACAATGAGCAATCTGATGCGTGTGTGTGTGTGTGTGTGTGTGTGTGTACGGTCTGTGGTGGTCCTCTCCTCGTTCATGCCAGCTCAACAAATGAGAAGTTAAGTCGGAGATCCTCTCCCTGAACCCTGAAGGCATGAGCAGCGAAACACGTGACTCGAAACTCAAAAAGGAAAGGCAGCTATTATTTGTAGTGGTGATACACTTGTCGACGTCGCCACCGGATGACAGCGAGCAATGTAAAAACAGAACGGCTACATGTTCTGCAGCGATGTTAATGAACTCCGAGGTTAATCGATCCACCATGGAGTACAGAAGGGCTGACCGAGTCGATGTTTTACACCACTTGTTTTTTTAGACCAGCTCGTGGCTACGAATCATTAGGCTGTTTGTTTATACGGGACCTTTACGAGACCTCTCAAATCATTGAAATCACCCGCTTCATCAAAAATGTATCATCAATTATCTTGAGCTTATGAAGTCAGCAGTCTCCCGCGACCCCTTAACACATATCAGACGACCCTGAGTGGAGGTCTGGTTATGGCGGGAGGGGAAGGCGACGGAGACCCGATGGTGGTGGTGGATCATTACCGGCGTTGAGCAGCGTGGAGCGGGTGGAGATGTTGATCTCCTGCAGGTGTTCCAGGGTCTCCGTGTGGAAGAGGCGGATGGAGGAGCCCTCGGAGAAGGCCATCCACACCCCTCCGCCGGCACGCAACATGTGGGCCACGCTCACCACGGGGTCTGGGTGCACCTCAAATCTCTGGAGGAGCGGAGAGCAACGAAAGAACAGAATTGCAGGGGTTATTAGAGCAGGAGGTGAGGGGAGATGCAATAATGACGGAATTAGATGAAACAATGGCTGGCTTTAAATCATGGGGGGTGGGGGGGAAAGCAGTTGAGTTGGAGAAGGGATAATTGGCGGGGAAAACCAATCACATTAAAAAGGTATTTGATTACATTAGCATTTGTTTAATCCATATATAGCTCCCTCTTAGCTTAAGTAAGGCCTCTGCAACGAGAAAGAAATTATTGATTGACTGATGAACACATTTGTATAGGAACAAATTAAGGGATAACATTTGTTTGTTTTAAATTAGATTAAACTGTATTGTCATTGAGCAAAAATACAGAGCAAATAAAATGCAGTAGTCAAACCAGAAGTCAGCATCTAACCAGAAGTGAGCACTAAACCAGAAGTCAGCATCTAACCAGAAGTCAGCATCTAACCAGAAGAGAGCACCTTACCAGAAGTGAGCATCTAAACAGAAGTGAGCACCTAACCAGAAGTCGGCATCTAACCAGAAGGGAGCACCTAACCAGAAGTCAGCATTTAACCAGAAGTCAGCATCTAAACAGAAGTCAGCACCTAACCAGAAATTAGCATCTAACAAGAAGTCAGCACCTAACCAGAAGTGAGCAGCTAACCAGAAGTCAGTAGCTAACCAGAAAAGAGCATCTAACCAGAAGTCTGCACCTAACCCAAATTCAGCATCTAACCAGAAGTCAGCACCTAACCCGAAGTCAGCACCTAACCAGAAGTCAGCACCTAACCCGAAGTCAGCACCTAACCAGAAGTCAGCACCTAACCCGAAGTCAGCACCTAACCAGAAGTCAGCACCTAACCAGAAGTCAGCACCTAACCCGAAGTCAGCATCTAACCAGAAGTCAGCACCTAATCCGAAGTCAGCATCTAACCAGAAGTCAGCACCTAACCAGAAGTCAGCATCTAACCAGAAGTCAGCACCTAATCAGAAGTCAGCATCTAACCAGAAGTCAGCAACTAATCAGAAGTCAGCATCTAACAAGAAGTCAGCATCTGGTTAGTCATCATCTAACCAGAAGTGCTAAAAAGCAGTGAAGTAAACTATATTAGTTGTTATAGTTATATCACAGCTAAGGGGAAAGGGGGGGAAGCTGTTCCTGAACCTGCTGGTCTAGGAACAGGTCGGGTAGTTTTCACCACCCTCTGCAGTGCACCTAACCGACTCAGTAAAACCAAATCTTCAATCCTCTAAGTCTGAAAGGTCGGTAATACTCCAAAACCCTGGGATGCGCCTAAAAAGTACCACGAACAGCTCTCCTAACAGACACTTTGTTTCCGTGTGTGTGTGCGTCAGTGTGTGTGTGTGTGTGTCATATTCCCTGGGGGGGCGCCCATCTCTCAAGCACCCCAAATGAAAGGGATCACAGCGTTGGAGGCACACTGTCTTAATGAGTAGCAAAGCCTTATCGTGACGGCGCACGTGTCTGCCCCCTAGAGGTCCCAAGTGCGTGACACGGCTCGGCTAGGGCACAGCACAGCGCTGCGTCTGCCTCCCCGAAACGAGTTTGGCTGTGTGACTACAAACCGTGAGAGAGAGAGAGAGAGAGTTCTTCCTCAGACTCCACCTGTTAGCATGACCTTGCCAGGAGGATCGTCTCTTGTTTGAGATTTGCGGAGAATGAAAGGATCCTTTGATGTGTGTGTTCTTTCTTTCAGTCCTTTCTTCCGATTTCTTCTTGCCGCCACATCTCAAAGAAACATTATTTGAAGTTTAAAAAAAATCTGTAGAAGGAGTTATTTGCATTGTCCTCTACAATTAACAAAGGCCAGGAGAGCCCCTCCTCAACAACAGAATCACTCGCTGAGGAAATGTTGGCGGCCATCTTGCGTACATTTAAAACTTTAAACCATTTTGACTGCTCCGAGGCTCTAACTCAAAGGCACAGCTAGAAAGTTAGTTGTTGAGGACAATCCATATGGGCGGCATTTTATTAAACAGGGCTGCGTAACTTTTTCTCCAAAAAACGAATAAATATAAATCCCCTTAACTACTGAGTGACCGTCTGCGTGTCGGTGAAAGTCACACACGCACAGTTCTCATTAGACGTGTTTGAACCGCCAAAAACAGAAAAAGTGAAAATCTCCGGTGAGAGGCTGCTGAGCAACCTGTGGGTTCTGGGGGGCGGGGGGGGGGGGTTGGGTGGATGTAGCGGGAGAAGGACAAAGTGCATAGTATATAATAAACATATAATAATAAAAACTCAAAACTCTAACCGTGAGCGGAAGGCATTACGGAAAGAGGAGCAGAGTATGTGTTGGTGACACTAATTATATGAGCTGAATTTAAACGGCGTGTAAAATGAGGACTACTTAACTGAAGAGGAATGGCCACGGCTCTTGTCACCTGTTTCTATGAGATATGAAGGGGTTTGAATAACGAGGTCCACAGGATCGGCTGGGTGCGAGCAAGTCGATTGTGCCGTGCTCAACACCGTGCAATGCTTCAGAGATAATTCACGCCACACAGGTACATATCTCATTGATCTCCTATAGCAAGTTTATATCAAGAGTTTATATCATGATCTGCTATCATCAAGAGATTAAAAAAAAAGTGCCTAAAAGTTACCTTTTAGGAAAAGTTTGTATTTATCCGAAGCATATGGGGGCCTTTGAGGAGCGAAGAAGGGGCGTCAAGGATGCCAACAGGAATGTAGGATTTGGCAGCAGTGAGTAGGGTTAGGGGAATTCACAATACAAGCATACATCACGGCTGTATCAAATGATGACGTGTCCATATCAGCACCGTCTCAAAATATCAGATTTCTCTAACTGCTACTGACCTGGGGTCGTGCTTACTGTCCACTGCTGTCATTTGAGGCTAGAGAAGCTTGATCTGGCCTCAGCCAATCTGCGGGGACATGATCGAGGCACGATTCTGTGATAGTGATGACACTGATACGGCAGCTAGCGCTGTGACCGCAAGCGTGCTAGTTAAAAACAGACTAATGCAACAGCTGCTGTCTGTGCAAACGATTCCAATCCGATTGCAGACATTCAGAGTACAATACGATTACGGTTGATAACTTTCAGACGCACGCAACACGCTGGATGCTTGTTGGGGCGGCAGGATAGCTCAGTCAGTTGGGACTTGGGACCTGGGCACGGCCAAGGTTCCCTTGAGCAAGGCACCAGACCCCTACCCTGCTCCCCGGGCAGCTGTATATAAAATAGCTGCCCGCTACTACTAATCCTAGGTTGGGTTAAATGCAGAGAAACAAAATTGACTGTGTGTGTACATGTATGTGACCAATAAAGAGGATTCAATCCGCCATATTTAGTCATGTGTATTGAAGGATAAAGGTAGAATTAATGAATGACTTTTAGCATACGTTGAATTCGATAAGTTTACTTTAACTCCTCAATTGAATACCCAGATCAAATTCCAGATCGAAAAGGTCAGGCTATATAAATATTGATTGAGAGCGAGGTATAAAATACTGGCGGATTTCCTTCTGACTCTACGACCTTAAAAAGCAGGTAAGATGAGAGTGAATGACTAATGTACAAACCTTATCGTATACATGCAGAATATGGAGAGAAATTGCTACTGCTATTGCCGTTTACAAGCTGGCTGCTCCTGCTGATGGCTGCTTGACAAAAATCACCCCGTTTAAGGCAACCGTTCCATTCCTTTCCGTTTATAGGCCTAGCCTAGTCTACTAACACAAAGTTATGAATAGCAAGCTTATGAAAGTCAGAATTTATCTTGAGTCTATTACTCAAACATGCATTTGCAGACAATTGGTTCTACCCTGTGGCAGAAGAGAGCATAGCAGCTCATGGTGCAGAAACAGTATAAATGCGCTCTCGCTTATACGATTATACAAGTCGGTTTTAATGGTTTAATATAACAGATATCACCCAATCCTAGTGGTGAGCCACTAAGAAATAGGCGATCCAATTCAAAGATTAAGTGTGTTTTTTATTTATTTAAGCACAGCGGCGGAACTCCCCCAGTATTTGCAATGTTCACAGATATCCCTGCAACACGCTGTCATGCCAGCCCTGTGCAGTGTCACCCAGCGGATAAGTAAAGGTAGCTACCACCCAGCACGCCACCGTGAGTGGGCCTTGCCTACAGAAATGAGTCAGGCGGCCGAGCGTGACCGCTGGTAATACATCCTCTCTGCACTACCGCCGCACTGCCTTGTCGCCGTAACAACGGAACTGCTTTACGTAGACTTCCATGAGCGAAAAGAGCAGGGGGGGGGGGGGGGGACATGAGAGTGATGAGGTGAGAGAGCGAGCGCTGGCGTAGTGGCAAGAGGAAGGGGACAAGTCCTGCCAGTCGCTGTTGATCAAAGGCTGTGTGTCTATGCATGTCCCACTCAACCGGGCTGTGGCTCACGAGGCCCTTTTGGTGGCTCTTAGGGGCTTTTCCAGGCCACTAGCTACCAGAAGGGTACAATCAAATGGGAGGGGGTGGGGGGAGGGGTTTCCGGATATAGGAACACCGTCGAGACCATGCAATGGACTGTGGAGTACTCTGGAAATGGACTGTGTATAGAGGGCTATATGATTTATATAGGCTAGATAGACCAGGCTATAAACAAGGCTATAGACTGCATATAGGCTAGATAGGCCAGGCTATAGAGCAGGCTATAGACTGCATATAGGCTAGATAGACCAGGCTATAGACTGCATATAAGTTAGTTAGACCAGGCTATAGACTGAATATAGGCTGGATAGACCAGGCTATAGACCAGGCTATAGACTGCATATGGGATAGATAGAACAGGCTATAGACTGCATATAGGATAGATAGACCAGGCTATAGACTATATAGGCTGGATAGACCAGGCCAGGACCAGGCTATAGACTGTATAGGCTAGATCGACCATGCTATAGACTGCATATAGGCTAGATAGACCAGACTATAGACTGTATATAGGCTAGATAGACCAGGCTATAGACTGCATATAGGCTACATAGACCAGGCTATAGACTGCATAAAGGCTACATAGACCAGGCTATAGACTGCATATAGGCTAGATATACCAGGCTATAGACTGCATATAGGCTAGATAGAGGCTAAAGACTCTATGGGGAACTGTGGATATGTAATGTGCACTGTATAGACTAGATAGACCAGGCTATAGGCAGTTTATAGACTAGATAGTGCAGGCTATAACATACAGACTAGATGTGTTGTATGGTAGGAGGCACGGTAATGAGCATGGTTAAGGATTTACGAGCAATCCTCTGCATAATGTCTCACCCCTATGGCTCTCTAATGGCTGCATCATTTAATGCAGGCCAATGCATTGCATGTTGGTCGCCAACCTGCCTTTTTATCTGCGTGAACAGACCGATTTCATCTTAGTTTTAATTGTAATGCCTAATGTGTGTGAGGGGTGGGGGGAGACGAGGTGAGCAGGGGAGAGGGTGTCACAGTGAGCTGGAACAGTCCCTCTCCAGATATGTTTTGCTATTTAATTGCCATTGCAAAGAAAAAGGAATAGCCATTTACATTTGGGGACACTAGCTGTTTTGATGGGGTTAGCAGGGAGGTTAAAATGGTTATTAGCAGAAACTGTTAAAAATGCACACAGCATTACATTACATTACAGTCATTTAGCAGACGCTTTTATCCAAAGTGACTTACAATAGTGTGTTTCAACAAAGCACAGCAACAACAACAACAACCATGTGCTACCTGTGTGGAGAGGCTGGCGCCGTCGATGACAGTCACGTAGTTCCCACAGCTGGCCCAGACCAGATCCTCCAGGACCAGCAGGGTCCGGACCGGCTCGGTACCCAGGCTCACGGACCTGCGGCTCTCCGGCTTCCACAGGTCACCTGATGGATTATGAAGATTGTTGCGGAATAAAGAGTGGATCATGGTGAGAGAGGGGGTTCACTGTTTATTATTATTATTATTATTATTATTATTAGATCAAGGTCCCACATGCTTTGTGTATTAGGCTCTCAGAGTGTATTTAATTCACAAAGGTAATTTCGATCAAGGCAATTATGTTCAATTCTGTCCACTGCGCCAGTGGACAGAATTGAACATAATTGCAGTAATAATTGCATAATTGCAGTTTCCAAGTAAATACTGGCACGGCCAGTATTTACTTGGAAACTATACCAGAATCCGGTTGGGCAGCTATTAAGTGTCATTAAAAAGTATATTTAACTCCTCCCTCCTCTTTATGCAGATACACTTCACATCCCTTCCTCCATCTTTGCACTTGAAAAGCGGATAATAACAACCTTACTTTGCCTCTCCGGGAACCATTACCTTATCGTGGTGGAGAGGTTTGAGTGTCCCTGTGAAATTTGTTGTCTGGAGCCTAGTGCTCCTGGTAGTCTCCTATGGAAGATTGGTCTCAGGGGAGGGACCAGACTAAGAATGGTTCAAAGACTTCAAGATACCCTGCCCGGAGGAAGCCAGGGGTCCCTTTCCGGAGCCAGGCCCGGAAGGAGGGCCTTTCAGCGAGTGCCTGGTGGCTGGGTTAGCCACAGAGTCCTGTCAGGCATAGCCTGAACAAGCAACGTGGACACTTCTCCATCCCACGGACCCACCATCTACGGTAAGAACCGCTGGGGTCGGGTGCACTGCCAGTCAGGTGGCAGTGAAGGCATGGGGCCTCAACGGACCAAACCCAGGCAGCAGAGACTGGCTTTGGGCATAGAATGTAACTCTGGGGGAGGAAGGAGCCTGAGCTTGTGCGGGAGGTGGAGCGCCACCAGTAAGATCTGGTGGAGCTTACCTCTACGCACAGCATTGGCTCTGGAACTAAACTCCTCCTTTGGAGTTGCTCAGGTTGTAAGGCACCAGGCGGGTGTGGGGATACTCACAAGTCCCTGGCTATGTTGGAGTTTACCCCAGTGGACAAGAGGGTCGCCTACCTACGCCTTAGGGTCATGGGTGGGAAAACTCAGACAGTTGTTTGGCCAAACAACAGTTCGGAGTATTCAGCCTTCTTGGAGAACCTGGATGAGTCCTGCATAGGGCTCCTATAGGGGACTCCCTATAGGAGCTTATTCTGGGAGACTTCAACGCACACATGGGCAATGATGGGGAAACTTGAAGGGGCCTGATGGGGATGAATGGCCTACCTGATCTGAAACAGAGTGCTAGTGATGCATTGGCCATAACAAACACCATGTTCAAACATAAGGATGCTCATACGTGTACATTGTACCAGAGTACCTTAGGCCGAAGGTCAATGATTGATTTTGTTATCGTATCATCTGACCTGAGGCCACATGTTTTGGACACTCGGGTAAAGAGTGGCAGAGCTGTCAAACTATCACCATCTGGTGATGACTTGGGTCAAATGGCGAGGAAAGCCGCTGGACAGACCTGGTAAGCGGGTGAACTAGCGCAGGTGAACTGGGACTGTCTGGTGGATGAACTCCCACTTCCGGCAAAGTTTCTCCAGCATCTTTGTGGAGGCTGGGGACATTAAACCAGAGTGATCAGTATTCAAAGCATCTATTGCTGAAGCCAAGTCATTGGTGCCTCAAGGGGCAGCAACCCTCGGACTGCGTGGTGGACACATTGGGTCAGGGAAGCCGTCTGACTGAAGAAGGAGGCCTTCCGGGCTATGTTAGCCCAAGAGACTCCGGACTCAGTTGCAAGGTTTCGGCAGGCCAAGAAGACTGCAGCCTCAGCCATAGTGGAGGCAAAGCAGCGGGTGTGGGAGGAATTCAGCAAAGCCATGGAGGACTTCATGAAGGACTTTCAGTTGGCGGTTTTAACAAACTGTCCGGCGCCTTAGAGGGTGGGACACTGCTGACCTTAACTGATGAGGTGATTGGGTGGTGGAAGGATCACTTTGAGAAACTCCTAAATCCAACAAGGTGTAGAAGGTGGCTCTTCGGTAGAGGCAGAGCTGGAGGATGATCGACAGCAAACATCAATCTCCAGTCAGTGTCAGTCAGTGTGGCACATCTCCACAGTGGCAACCCGGGGGTTGATGAAATCCGTCCTGAAGGCTCTGGGTGTTGAGGGGCTGTCTTTTCCAACATTGCATGGAACTCTGGGACAGGGCCAAAGGAGTGGCAAACGGGGCCTGTTCAAAAAGGGGGACCAGAGGGTGTGTGCCAATTGCAGGGATATCACATTACTCAGCCTCCCTGGGAAAGTCTACTGCAAGGTGCTGGAAAGGAGGGTTTGGCCGATAGTCAAACCTCAGATTAAAAAGGAACAATGCAGATTCTGTCCTGGTCGTGGAACTACGGACCAGCTTTTCAAATAATATTGGGGGTGCTGCGGGAGTATGGAGTGCAGGGGTCACTACTGAGGGCCATCCAATCTCTGTACTCCCAAAGCGAGAGCTGTGTCCTGTTTGCAGATGATGTGGTCCTGTTTGTGTCATCAGTATGTGATCTTCAGCACTCACTGGATCGGTTTACGGCGAGTGTGAAGCAGCTGGGATCAGGATCAGCACCTCTTGATCTTTGGCCATAGTTCTCAGCAGGAAACCGGTGGATTGTCTACTCCAAGTGGGAAGTGAGTCCTTACCCAAAGAAAAGGAGTTCAAGAATCTTGGGGTCTTGTGGACGATGGATTGACCAGAGAATAGGTGCAGCGGGAATGGTATTGGGTGCACACATCCAAGACTGGGTGGAGAGGAAGTTCACTCAGCCGTTTAATAAAAATTTTGAATAGTTTATTTCTGTCTATCATCATTCCCCCGACGTGTACAATGGCATCTTACCTTTGACTTAATTGCTTGGCATGTAATGAATGTCACTCACTGTTTCCAAAGATTCAGATTCCTCGACCCAACCGCGGGATTTCCAGGCTTTTTTGTGTGTGTGTGTGTGTGTGTGATAAATCTCTAAAAAGACGCCGCCGGACAAGCAAACACTTCCATTTATCCAGAGGAATGGAAACTTTATTTTGTATTTTTTCATTTTTCATAAGAGAGTAAGACTAGAATGGTAAATAATTAATCTGCATGCCGCAGCTTGCTGCAATTAATCACCTCTTCTGCACTGGTAGAGGAGGAAGAGGAGGAGGAGGAGGAGGAGGAGAAAGGAATGTTGACACATCATCATCCAGATGAGAGACCCCTGGCGACGGAGCCATTGTATCGCCCACTGACGAGAAACACTGAACATGGCACTAAACCAGCCACGCACAGCCCACCGAAGCCAGCGCCGCCTGAGGAGACCAGCCTGCTGAACATCTCGGAGGCGGATGTGCGCCGCACCTTCAAGCGGTTGAACATCCGTAATGTGGCAGGCCCCGACGACATCCCGGGCCGCGTCCTCAGAGCATGCTGGCAGTTGAGTTGGCAGGAGTCTTTGCAGACATCTTCAACCTCTCCCTGTCCCAGGCTGTTGTTCCCGCGGTCTTCAAGATGTCCACCATCGTGCCTGTCCCTAAACAACCCAAGGTAACATGCCTGAATGACTATAGACCTGTAGCCCTCACCTCGATTGTCAGCAAATGTTTTGAGAGGTTGGTCAAGGACTTTATTTGCTCCGTGTTACCTGCCACGCTGCACCCATGGCAATTTGCATATCGTCAAAACAGATCCACTGACGACGCAATTGCCATGGCCCTCCACACTGCCCTTTCTCACCTGGAGGGAAAGAACTGTTATGTGCGAATGCTGTTTGTGGACTACAGCTCAGCGTTCAACACGATAGTTCCTGCCAAGCTCGACACCAAGCTTAGACGTCTAGGCGTGTCCCCATCCACGTGCAGCTGGATACTGGACCTCCTGTCGGACCGCCACCAGGTGGTGAGGATGGGCAGCACCACCTCAGAGCCACTGACCCTCAACACGTAAGCCCCCCAGGGATGTGTGCGGAGCCCTCTCCTCTACTCCCTCTACACCCAAGACTGCATGGCTATGCACAGCTCCAACGTCATCATCAAGTTTGCTGACGACACGACAGTGATGGGCCTGATCGCCGGCGACGACGAGACAGCCTACAGGGAGGAGGTTGGATCGCTGGAGCAGTGGTGCCAGGAGAACAGCCTCGCCCTCAACGTCAAGAAGACCAAGGAGCTGATTGTGGACTACAGGAAGCAGAGAGGAGAGCACGGCCCTATTTCCATCGACGGTGTTGCAGTAGAGAGGGTCAGCAGCTTCAAGTTCCTCGGCGTGCACATCTCCGAGGACCTCACATGGTCCACGCACACCACACACATGGTGAAAAGGGCCTAACAACGCCTGAATTTCCTCAGGTGTCTGAGGAAATTCAGCATGGGCCCCCGCATCCTGAGAAAATTCTATACCGGCACCATCGAGAGTGTTCGTATCACCGCCTGGTACGGGAACTGCACCGCACTCGAGCGCAAAGCGTTTCAAAGGGTGGTGCGGACGGCCCAGTATATCGTTGGAGGTGAGCTCCCCTCCCTCCTGGATATATACAACCAGCGGTACATGGCCAAGGCCAAGCGCATAATAAAAGACAATGCCCCCCGAACTGTATTCACTTTTACCGTCAGGCAGGCGATACCGCAGTATAAAGTGCCGTACAAATAGACTCAGAGATAGCTTCCACAGTCAGGCCATCAGGCTGCTGAACAAGGGCGTATAGCATATAACAATGTATATTTTATTACATTGATTTATATATACATATTGCTCTTTTTCTGTGCCGGTATATTGCATTTTATAAATTGCATTTTTATTTTATATATTCAACTTTATACAGTTTTATTTAGTTTTTGTTTTTACTTCCTTTTATTACTTCCTTATTTTATTCTATTCTTTTGATTTGATTTGATCTTATTTTTATAACTGCTGTCTGTCGTCGGGTATTGCACATAAGATTTTCACTCACTGCTTTATACTTGTGTAAACTGTGAAGTGACAATAAACTTGACTTGACTTGATGGCGCTCCTCCATCTCATTCTATACTTGGAAGTGGTGTCACAGTGGTGTCATTGTAAATCCTTAAATAAACAAATGCCAAAACCATTTTTGAACCCAACCCACCCAACCCCTTGCCCCCCTTACCTATCAAAAATAAATCAAATGCAAGTCTTTACACAGATGTAAAGCACATTCTGACACATTTTGACAGAGGCTTCCATCATCTCTCAGCATTTTACACATGTCAAATGATGACGAATGGGCCCCTGTTAAACCCTAGTACTGTCATCAATAAACACACACAAATGGTTTGCTGACACACACACACACAAACAGGCACACATAAAACGGCAATACAACATGACATACCATCGGTTCGTCCATAAACCACCACAGAGCCGTTGCGCAGGCCTGCAAACAGGAAGTGCGAGGAGTGCTTGATGCAGAGGACAGGGCAGCCCTCCGGGTGGCTCAGGGTCAGCAGACACTGAGCAGCGCTGTCCACGCTGCCATACACCATGATGCTGAGATGGAGAGACAGGGAGAGGGACAGATACAGAGCAAGAGAGACAGAGAGCA